>PVKZ01000207.1:429520-827732 GCA_004027375.1 Macroglossus sobrinus
ACACACACACACACACACACACACACACACACTTCTGGCCTTTCTATGTGCACTGCTTCAGGCATGTGATGAGAGGAAGAGGAGAAAAAGTATAGAAAGAGAGCCTTCCTGACCCCTAAGTTCCAGAATTTCAACTCCTTAGAGAACTGTAAGACACAGGCATAGGTTTTGGGAGCTGCGTGATGAGGAATCCTGAGGTTTGCCAGTCTCTCCAACTATATAGAGTCCCTGGGCTTGGGAAGAGGATGGAGTCGGGGGTGTGTGTCATGAGATGTATGTGGACTGGGCAGGCCCTGAGAAAGGGGCCCTGCCCAAGTTTCCTGGGATGAGACCAAGAAGGTGGCAATGGTCTAGGTTAGAAAGGGCCATGTGGTGTGTCAGGCAGATGGGCCTCTGCATCACTGTGAGTGGCAGAAAGAGTCCTGTGTACTCAGGAGTGCAGGATCACTGTGAACAGAGCGACTGTGGAGGGGGCTTGTGCACAAGAAGAGACAGCCCAGAACTGACCAGACAGGAAATTCTGGTAGATGCCAGCTAGACAGCTGGCCTGGAGGAATGAATGAGCTCAGACCTCCTCCACGTGTTGAATAAGCCCACATAAACTCAGGACTATTCCAGGAATTTTGAGAGGACAAGGGGGCGAACCAACCTTTGGATTGACTAGATAAAGTGTCTGCCACCTCAGGGAATGAAGAATGAAATGTAAAAACGAGAATGAGGAACAAAAATCAAGTCTTGCGCAATCAAATGTATGCATTGAAATTCTAACCTGTTATAAGACAGAAAGCCCAGAACCTATAAGAGCAATACACACACACACACACACACACACACACACACACACAGCCCACAAGCAAAAGACAAATTGTAAACTAGGGGAAACAATTACACCATACATGGTAAAAAAAAAAAAAAAAAAAAAAAACACTGATTTTCTTTACATATGAATAACTCTTATAAGTCAATAAAATAAAGACTGATAACCAATAGGATAATTCTTAAGGGATGTAAATAGGCAGTTTAGAGAAAAAGTAATACAGATAACTTGTTAACATTTGAAACATATTTCTCAACCATAATTAGATAAATAAAACTTAAAATTACAATGAAGTATCATTTTTCACCTATCATATGGGCAAGGATTTCTAAGTTTAATAAAACCTGTTGCTGATGAGAGGGAGGACAGGGAACAGCCTTTCTCCATGACTATTGACAGGAAGGCGAATTGGCACAGCCTCTTTGGAGAGCAAGTTGGCAATATCCATCAGAATTAAAGTATACATTTCTTTTGATCCTGCAGGTACATCCCCACGTATGTATAAGTATGTTCGGACAAAGATGTTCACAGCATTGTTTTTAGTGGCCAAAAAAAAGTGGGGCGGGGGGAGAAAACAACATAAATGTCTATTAATAGGAAACTGGAATAATGAATGAATGGATCGATGAATAAATGCACATCAGTGGAGTACTTACGTGGCCATTCACAATGAAATGGATCTGTGTATGCTGATGTGGAAAAACTGGAGAAGCATTGTTAATTTTTTAAAAAAGCAAGGTGCAGAACACTATGTATAGTTGTCTGCCATTTGCGTTTTTTAAGAAGAATCTATATGTAAATATATACATGGTTATGCATGGACATTTCTAAAAAGGCACAGAAGTTAAACAAATCTATATCCATATATTCTCATGGGATAATTTTGCGTGTTTGAATGGTTCAGAATCTGTGGTTGTTTTATTTTTATAATAGCATGTTGAGGTAAAGGGTGAGCAGGGGCATGAAGACAACAAAAGACCAGTGGGAGGAAGATGCAGTAAGGGCTTCTGCTGGCCTAGGGCCAGCGGGCTGCAGGTTTGTGCTGGGAATTGGTGCTTTCCACATGGACAGCCTCAGACTTCAAGGACGGGGGCTGAGTCATTGCCACCTTGGAAACTGTGACGAAGTCCACAACCTTCCAATGGCAGGCAATGATGATGCGTTCCACAACAGTTTATCCTTGGGGGAGGAACACTGGAGGGGCTCCAGGTAGGACTTGGAAGGACTGATAAGGAGGTGTCTGCAAGGAGACACAGAACATTAGCCCTTTGTCCTCTCTGAGCGGTTGTCACTCTGCCAAAAGAGTTCCAATTTCTCAGCAAAACCTACCTGCTCAAAAGTGAGGTCAGAAAAGAGTTTTAAAAAGCCATTTCACATGATTATTAGGAAGGATGCAAATGCTTGCACAAGATAAAAGAAGAAATTCAAAGCCTAATAACAGACAAGGAAGGAGGGAGGTAGAAACATAAATTCAAACAATATCAATTCAAATTCAAACAAAAGCACTCTTTTCCACCTATCAGATTAGTAGAAGTGTCAAGGATTGCTACTATTTATTCAGTGTTGGTGAGTGTGTGGGAAAACTGGCTCTCTCTAGTATGGCTGTGGAGAGTATTGGATTATAACCCAAAGAATAAAATGAGTCCATATTGAATAAATAAATGATTGAATAAATTAATAAATGATGAAGAGACATATCTTCTGTGCAGAACAATTTAAAAAGCAGAAATGAATACAAAGTGCAAAAATACTCAAGATAATGTCTTGGCATTTTCAGAAAAAAATGTATATTTATGTTACTTGTCTGTAAATATTTGCTTAGAAGAGCTTCAAAAATCAGGGAGGCGCCATTTTTACATCATTTAAATTTGCAAGGTATATTGTAGATATACACATAGCATATATATATATATACATATATATATAGCTATACATATATATTTGCGAATTTAGATGTTGTAAATATATATATGCATATATGCTATAACACTTCAATCCTGGCAAAGTTGCAAGAAACTTAATACACATATTCATTGCTGCAAGCAATGTAAGTTCATACATGCCTTTTAGACAGCACCTTGGCAATATCTGTAAAGAACTAAAAAAACATTCATACCCTTGAACACGGGGTAGTTTCTTTCTTTTATGAGAATTAATCGTAAGGAAAAATAAATCCAAAAGAAAAAACAGCAAAGAAAGTAAATTGCATTTTTGCTGCTCTCTAATTTATATGAACATAAGTGGAAACTAAATGTCCCACAGTAGGTTACAAAATGACACAATCACTTGGTGGAATATTATTTAATTACTAAACAGGATGATATGAGACTATATAGGAACATTGAAAATGCTTACGAGCATTTATGAGAAAGAAGTATAAAGCAAAATATGTAACTATACTTTAATTATGACTTTATACCAGTAGGCACACAAAGGCAGGAGGCCTAGGAAACTGAGACGCCTGGCCATTGGCACCTGGACTCTTTCCTACCCATGTCACATACCCAGCCCTTCCTTCCTCCTCTAAGCTTAGCCACCTGAATTCATCAGTTAGTGTACTCTGGAGCATAGAGAGGGTGCTCCACATATATTTTGGAAAAAGTGTTGTGTTCATATTTTGTGATGTGCTGTAGTACTACTTGAAAAATTCTCCTAAATATTTCTGGTGAACCTGGATTCAAACGTGAACAGTGTCTGTCTGTCGCTGCCTTAGTCCCTACCGAGACTTAACTCAAACCTCCCACGACCCACACATCCTATTCAAAGTTTCCGTTACTATCTCAAGCTACCTACTGGTGCTCTCAAAGGGGTGCAAGAAAGCCCCTGTGTGCTTCACATGAAGTAGAGGATTTAAAAGGTCAAGCAGCACTCAGAATGCAGCTGCCTAAAACACAAAAAGATTTTGCAGGGAGATACTTGGGTCTCATCTGGAGAACTTAAGATCAGAACACCCCACACCTGGGCTAATTTACTATCGGTTCAGGGAAAGGGGCACAGCTAAGACCTCCACAGTTTGGTGAGAACTCAATGCAGCTGGGACCAGGGGCTGTGCTGGCCATCTGGGGTGGGGGGTGGGGGTGGGGGGGCAACTCTCTAGAACAGCACCGAAATAGAAATGGAGTGTGAACCACAGATGCAGTTGTAAATGTTCTAGGATCATATCAACAAGAGTAACATTAATTTTAATATATTTTGTTTAATCCAAAATCTCCAAAATATCATTTCAACATATAATTGATAAAAAGTATTGTTATTTATTTTACATCCTTTTTTTCATATTAAGTCTTTGAAATACAGCATATATTTTTTATTTATAGCACATCTCAGTTCGGATCAGCCATATCTTAAGTGCTCAACAGTCATATTGTGAGTAGAAGCTACCATATCAAACAGCACAGGTCTAGAACTTTTATATCTCCTTTTCTTTCAGTTCTCTTCCCCTCTTCCTCCCTCCCTTCCTCCCTCCCCTCCTCCTTTCTTTCTTTCTTTCTTTCTTTGTTTCTTTCTTTCTTTCTTTCTTTCTTTCTTTCTTTGTTTCTTTCTTTCTTTCTTTGTTTCTTTCTTTCTTTCTTTCTTTCTTTCTTTCTTTCTTTCTTTCTTTCTTTCTTTCTTTCTTTCTTTCTTTCTTTCTTTCTTTCTTCCTTTCTTCCTTTCTTCCTTTCTTCCTTTTTTCTTCCTTTGAAAACACATCATTCTTTGGAAATTGAGACATATGTCCACCTGCCTACAACTTCATCCAGGCAGAGAATCCTGGAAAAACTTGTTTTCCAGAATCACCTGCTGTCCAGTGGCTGTTCCTTCTTGAGTGCTGAGGCATGCATGTGAGCAGACGCCTTCTTTGGGCTTCTGGCGAGACTTCCCTGGACTCATCCAGCCCCCATGCACCCATCGTCCAAGGCTGTAGGGTAAGCGGTTTGTCCCCATGGAGTAATGGGGCCAGGCTTACGTAGGTCCTTTATTCTCTTCTGGAAGAGTTTTCAGTATTTGGCAAGGCTCCACAGGTCTTTTTCATGACTGGAGTCGTACTTTGCATTGGAAGTTGGCTGGTGGCCAGAAGGCTCTTCTGGCTTAGAGAGTCCCTGCTTCCGTCTCTGGGCCTGATGGAAATGTTGAACCCCAAAGAAGAGGTCTCACAGAATTAATTGCATAGACTGTCACATGTCCCTTAGCAATTCTGGAAAACTGCTCTGGGAAAAAAATTCCTGGAGAAGAGACCTTGAGAGTAGGACTTTTGAAGGAATGTGAGAGAGAGAGAAAATAGGAAGTCATCTTTTAGGCATTATTTTACCAGAAGTCATTACTTCTATTTGCATTTCCTTTCGTTATTAAAGTAAAAAAAAAAAAAAAACACGCACACACAACTGCAGTTATGCAATGGTTTATGCAGTTACTATGTGCCCTAAACTGCTCACTGGCCTATGTGTGAGTCGGCACATCCCTGGCTTCCCGCACTCAGAGCAACAGGAGGCACTGGGAATTTCTCAAACGTTCACAAGAATGTCAAGAAGGAGTTCTGAGTAATCACAATTCCTTGAACTTCTTGTGGGAAAATGCAGAGCCAATTTCCTTTTAGAGACAACAGTCTTTGAAAGCTCTTTGCCATGAGAGTTTTTGTTATGGTACAGAGGACTATAAAAATGCACTTCTGTGGAAGGCCTCATCAAGTGAAAAATTCTGCCGTGAGGATGTCACTGCCCTAAGCGCAGAGCAAACTTGAATTCTCCAGCTGGACATCAAGTGCCTGTGGGATTCCTGATCCACTCAACTCTGATGTTTTGGCCGTAAACGTGATCAGCCTAATAAAACTGTTGATGTCCTTCTTGTTACCCTTATCTCTTAGGGACCCAATCTTTGGTGTCTTTCCTGCCCTGTAAGTATCACCCAGGTGGAACCTTGGTAACCAAGTATACAGGGAGACAATCAGGATCTGCCTGCTATGTGGGCGGGCCAAGTAGCCACTCGTCACCTGGTCCTTGCTCTGAGCTCTCACCTCCATTGGAGTCTCTGGTGACACGATGAATCCTCTCTGAATTCCAGTCCCCACCGGCCAGGTTGACAATTAGGTTAAGTAAGGAGAAGGCAAAGAAAATAAAGGAAAAGGAAAGGGGAGAAAAAAGCCAGCCTAAGCCAAGATGTCTGGTCCCTCTCTCTGCAGTAGTTATAGCTATGGTGGCAGCTGCTGTCTGACCCACAGACACAACTGAAGGTGAGGATTTTGAGACACAGAGGAGATATGGTGGGGCTAGTGGAGCCTGTGGTGTGGAGAGCTACCTGCCCACTCTGTTGGGGCAGCCTGACCAAAACCCACAAGTGGCTGCTCACTCCTCCCAGCCTGGTCAGGCTGGTCTAGCCCTGGCTTCTTAGCACCTGTCATCAGGAGCTAAGAACCATAATCATCATCATCATCATCATCGTCATCCCTTTTGAAAGTCTCAGCCAACATGAACTTTTAAAACTCAGGGTGTATGGACCTTTTTGTACTCAGACAGCATCAGCTCACTCTGTAGAGATTCAGGATTCCTCATGGGAGACCACACAAGCATCACTCCTCTTCTCTAAGAAGCAAGACAGCAGGAAATACCCACATGAGCTTCACTTCATTTTTCTTGTTGTTTGTTCAGTCATCTAACAGACATTTATGGGAAACCTAGGGGTTGGGGACACAGAACTGAACACCTCCCAGTCCTGGCTCTGAGGGGTCCTCACCTGGACAACTGAAAAGGCCCATCTCCTTGTATCTCCAGTTTTCCCTCCAGGACTTGGAGAACCTTCACTTTGAAAAGTGCCTACAGAGCAGCTTTGCCCCTCTGTGAATGAGCCTTGGCAAGCACATAGCTGAGTCAGTCTTGGTGACACAGAGCACGTGGCTTTAAATTGCCCAGAAGTATGACTAGCACCCCAGCCTGTGCCTCCCCACCCCGAGGGGTTCTGGGTGAGCCACTGTCAGCTCAGAACAAGGGATCCAAAGATTATCCCTCCAGTTTTCTAAAAGCCAGCTGTTGCATTTTAAGGCCTTGTCCATACATGGTGAATTTCTTGAAGGCAGTTGAAGTAATCACTGATTTTTTTTTTTTAATTATCTAAGTAAGCTAAGTGTCTTTTTCTGAGAGGAGCACGTTCCCCTGCAGGTATCCAGAGCTTAAGGGGAAGGTGGAGAACGTTCTTACTGGGAGCTGAGCAGGAACATCAGGCCCAGTTCAAATAGCTTGCTGGTGGCACCTTGATTCCTGACCCTGAAAACTCATGGCTGACCTTTTGGGGGTCGGCCAAGTGTCCACCTCAGTCACATTTCACTGCAGCCACACCCAGAACTGCTCCCGGCTTTCGACATGCTCCAGCGGATGTCTGATTGACCCTGCCTTGGAGTGGCCCCACCTCTAACATGCAGGACTAAGCAGAGATGGGAGAAGGCAGTGGGCAGCCACTCCAGTGCCCACCAAGCTGGCAGTCACACAGCTGGTGGCTTGTCACCGATAGGCTGAAGCCTGACTCATGGCCCCGTCACAGCCCTTGGTGGAGGACTGACCCACAGAGGAAATTACACAGCACTCTGTGGCCCACAGCCGAGGCAGGGGCTTTTCCAAGTGCATCAGATGGGAAGCAGCCTTCACCCACACCAGAATCTAAGGCTTGGGGACCCCCATTAACTTCAGGTTAGTCCTGGTGACTGTTGGACTGCGGTGGCCTGTGCATGCCACTTGCACGGTTCCTCATTGGCTGGCAGGGAGCCGATAGCCCTAACTTGTCTGTGATAGAGCTGCCGTGCTCACCAAGCCAGTCTGCCACACACAGTTCCTCGGGCTACAGCGCCCAGCTGTGAGGGATCAGCCTAGCTTGAGACACCACTTAAGAAACATACCACTGAGAGGGTTCTTTTCCACCCTGCCCTTACCCACTCCAGATCTGATCTCCTAGAGCCATCCTGCAAGGAGCCAGAGGTGAAGGGGACCGGTGATATACCTGCCCCCAAAGGTGGGGAAGAAGGGTGACTAGAGAATGGGAGGGAAGGAGGGGGTGGTGGCACTTCAGGTCCTGTACTTGGAGTTAGTCCTAGGAGCCCCCCTCTGTGAGAACCTTCAGCCCCATGACAACTCTGTCACAGGTTAGAATGTTCTTCCAGAATCCAGAAGGCAGGGCTCTTTTGTCATCTGGGGCAAGGGCTGCATTGCCATTCCCTTGCATGACAAGGCCCCATGCGGAGATGACCATGTGCCGGTTATGCAAGAGTGGGTAGCCAAGGTCCTGCCTCTCCATGAGGCACCAAAGGAATAGATCAAATGGGCATGTAACAAGAAAGTATCACCTAAGGGCTCTCTCTCCACATAACCCACGCTCCGAAGTCACCCTAAAGTTTCTGCCCCCTCCTGCTGTGCTGTTTCTTCAGCCTGGAGACCCACCCGCCAGCACCTCAGCTCCAGAGGCCGAAGCTGGTTCTTGAAGACTCTGGTCCCCCAAACCTTGTTCGGTGCCTAACATATGTAGTAGGTTCTTGGCATTTGCAGAAAATCTTGTGGTGGGGCCGAATGAAGTTGTGTGTATACATGTGCGTAAGGAGAACAAATTCATTGTGCACCCACTATGTGCCAGGCCAAGGCTTAGCCCTGTACTCAGGTTGTCTCATTTAATCAGCATCATTTGTGTGGCTGTTCCTGAGTAATTCCAGGGTGGCTTTTTACACAGGCATTCCTCACCGGGTGTGGGGGTGGGGAGAGCTCTGGTTCTATTTTTATCTTCACTAGTGAAGGTTGCTCTGTTCACACAACCTGAGGAGTGTGTGTTGAATTTGGATGGACAGAGATAAGGGCCCATTATCTCTCCTGGTACTTTCTCTTACATTTGGCTGCAACTGGAAGCTTTAGTTTGCAAAAGGAACTTGTTGCTTCATATCCAGTCATCTCACCCCGCTCCTTCTGAGCCCTGCAAGCTTCTGAGCCTGGGTCACCTCTTCCAGAGGAACTTCTCCTTCCCCATGCCCCATTCTGGCCTGGATTAGGGCAGGATCCCTGCTTCTCCTACAACCTGGGAATCACCTGGGATGGGACATCTGCTCCCTTTGGCCCCTACCCCAGCAATTCAAGGGTTCGCTTGGGCTAATGGCCCTTTCCTGCAGCAGCCTAGCAGTGGGGACATACCAGGACTCTTCGCAGCTAAGGAACCCCCCTGGGGCCCCTGCACACCTACTTCGGTTGGTTTGTTTTAATCTGTTCCAGCCCTAGCTGAGCATTAGAACGTGCAGTTTGGGGTGGGAGGTGCAGTGGAGACTCTGCGTTGTGCCATCACATCTAGGAAGAGCTTGTAGTGATTCTGTATGTGATCTTTATAATCGCCCTCCTTATGGGTAGGTGGGAGGGCAATTATTATCTCTAATTTACAGATAGGAATTCTGAGGCCCAGAGATTAGGGTCACTCAGCCCATACACTGGGTGTCTTTTGAATACCAACTCAAGGCCCCTTTTCACCACTAAGTGCCACACAGAAGGGTCTGGGCTCAGAGAGAAAGTTCTGGGCACATATCTCCCTGGGGACCAAAGTCCAGGAAACCCATGTCTCCACTTACTGACCACCTGGCTGGCCCTGGATGTTGAAGAATCCTCAAAGCTGCAGTTTCATAGAGTGTGAAACAGACTATGCACCTGTCTCTCTGGGCTCATATGTGGTAATACCTGATATTGAGGTAACTTTACTGCGTCCCAGTCGCTGTTCAAGTGCCTTTCAGAGATGGACTCATTAAGCCTCACAAAACCCTAAAAGGCAATATGATTATTCCTATTTTACAGATAAAAAGAGAGTTAAGAAACTTGTTCAAGGTTAAACAGCTAGGAATTAACCAGTTAATGTTATTTTTTTTTCAAGTCTTTAGAACTCTCTTTGTGGACAGAAAATGAGACTGGTCTCTCAAGCCATGCCCTGAACATGGATGGGATCAAGTGTCCTTAATCTGTTTCCTCATTCCTCTGCTTACTAACAGAGCTGTACTTTTGCTCGACAGGGACAATGACTGAGTAATTAGTTTCTAAGGAGTCCGGGGTGGAGCTTGTGATTCCGGGGTTTTCCTGTCTAGTGGGACTGGCGTGCTCCAGCTCCCAGTTGAGGAGAGGCTCCCCTGGAGCCAGGGCTGCAGAGCCCAGCAGAGGCTTGGAGGGAAGCCCTCCACGAATCATGGCCGGACTTTGCAACCCCAGCATGATGCCAGGCTTTTGGGGGCAACTATGTTTGACTCTTGAGACGTTTGGATGCAGCTATTTCTATATGATTATCACTAAGCTGCAAAGACAAAACAAAACCACTCAAACATTAGCTAGTAGGGCCAACACTTGTCCCTCCAGTTCTTGTCGCCAACCCCCTTCTCTGCCCCACCCGGACAGTGGGCACTGCGGCTCAGTGGTGGGAGAAGGAGGGCAAGTGGAGCGGGATGTGACAGGGAGTGAGGCCGGGCCTGTTCCCTCGCCGACCCTGAGGTTTTCTCTGGGCTCAGGCCCTGCTGCCCTCTCACTCTGATGGGCCTCAGAGGTCCCCGGCACTGTTATGGCCCCAAGCCTGTGCTAAACCTCTCATGGCCTCCATACCCTGCTTCTCGCCTTTCTAATCCATCCCTTAATTAAATTCTGTCCAAATTACCTGCTCTGTGGTGACAGCGGGTTCCTGCCTGCTACCCCCGTGATGTGCACAACGGGTATGTCAGACCCTCTCCTCTTATCCATTCTCACTCCCTCTGTATCCCATCAAAGGGGCCTCCACAAATGCCTTCGTGCTGGGGGCCCAGAGCCTGGAAGGTCCCAGTTCCACATAGTTAAAAGAAATAATGGGCCTGGTGTCTGGAAGCGTGAATACATCCTGGAGGAAGGTCCTGTAGGAAACTGACGGATGGATGTGCTGAGCACATCCCTGGAGATGTGGAGCCTGCAGGGGCAACAGGGAGGGGTCAGCCAATGAGAAGTCCTCTGTGTCTGGGCCTGTGTGGCAGGCACCAAGGCACACAGAACAATTCAGGGACTACAAGGTGGCAAACTAACCCCTCCTTCCCTTAACGGGCTCCAACAGGAGGGCAGGGCAGGGATGACACCTGCCAGCTCCAGCATCAGCGGCCAGTGAGCGGCACTGATGCCGCGTGCGCGCTATAAGGACCTGGGGCGGCCAGGTGGTAGGGGCGCTCCAGGAGATGCAGTCCTTCTTGGCAACTGCTGCCGGGATGCTGACTGAAGTCCTGTCAGCTTTCGGAGAAACAGGAAACACTCACAGGCTGGGCCACCCTTGGCACTCTCGATTGTTTCCAGGTCCAGAGAGCAAAATGAAACGCATCCTGTTACCGTAACATGAGTCAGCTGGATCCTGTTGGGGCTTCTTCCCCAGGTGTATGGATGTGGCTGGGGGTTGGGGTGAGGGCAGGGGCTGGAGAGCAAAAAATCCCGGACTTTGAAGCAGAGGAGAGGCTGAGAACTTCTGACCAACTCCCTAATCATCCCAATTTCAGAGACAAGGAAGGGGCCTGGGTTGCAGACCCTGGCTAGAACCCAGGAATCCCAGCTCCCAGCAGCACCTTCCCATCGAACTTTGCTCTCCTCTGGCACTGGGATGTTTTCTGAGTAGTTTTTCTAAACTCCTTGCCAAAGGCCTGGAGGCTCGAGTCAAAAATGCTTAGTTGAAAACTGGTTGTTCAAAGCTGGGGAGGGACGACCTGGCCTACTAAAGAAAAGTAAAGGCTGTCTCCTGGAGCCCTTCCTGGTGATTCCTATACCAGCGATTGTTCCTTTCCCTGAAATCCTCTTTCTCAGACTCTCCCAAGGTAGACTACAGATGTTAACATTCTCTATCAATCCATATTTTCCATGTAATGTTGGTACTCCTTCTTCCTGCACAGCCAATCCAGAGATTACTAAGCAATTTCCTCAACCTGAGGAGTGTGTGTTGAATTTGGATGGACAGCCATTTCTGGAAATCCAAGGCCTGGGACTGCAGAAGTTCTGAGTGCTGATGCCTGGGACCTTCCAGCTGGGACAAGGGCTTCTGCAGCCCAAGCAGGAGGCAGGGGTTGGTGCCAACTGGGATTGTTTTCTGAAGCAAGGCAGATAAAAAGACTTCCTACTCTACCCACTACCCTTCAGCTACTATTAATGGTGAGAGTTTGCCATGGGCCCGATGTTTGGATTGCTTCTTTCAACCCTGTAGGTAGGAACTACCCAAAACCCCAACTTAAAGATGAGAAAAAGGAGGCCCAGAAAGGTTAGGCCGTGTGCTCAAGGCCTCATGGCTGGCAAGTGGTGAGGCCAAGATCCTGTTATTAGCAACTCTGCTCTACTGCTGCCTCCCTCTGCAGTGATTCTGTGGTGGCCTCCCTGCCCTGGATGAGGCATTGAACGGGCATCTGAGCAAAGAGTCACAAAGGCCACCCAGGCAAGCTGGGTTCCAAGGTCAAGGAGCTATTTCTTTGTTTTTTTTCAGCATGAGGACTCCAATAGTTCCATGACCCCTGAGCTGTGAGAGGTCCTCGCCCAGCCTGCACCACTGAGTTCCCAATGGGCCTCTGAGGCAGAAAGTGGGAGTTAAGAAGTAAGTCACTGTGAGGAATGCGTCCAGCCTGACCCTGGTCCCACCCCCAGCAATGCCTACTAAAGAGTGGATCATGGAATCCTCACCAGAGCCCTTGGTTATTCAAACAGACTGTGAAACCACAAGGCTGGAGACCAAGCCAAGATTCAGGGTTAGGAAGCTAGAAAAAATAAGAAAGCTAGAAAAAATAAGAAAGGTGCCTTCCCTCAGATCACAGAGGGCCAGTTCACTGAGCTGTTGGAACAAAAAGTTCCAGTTAAAACTAAAAGTAGCCATTGAAGGAGATAATCTGGGAGGTAAATCAACACTGTGTAGCCAGGCCACGCCTTTCTCAGGGCAGGGTCCCCGTGATGTTTCCTGCATCTGCGAGTGGAGCCGGGAGCAAAAAGAAAGGGCATGTTTGCCTTAGAACCTCCTGAACCTGAATTCATTCTAGCTGTCAACACCGGTGTCTTTCTACCTTCCGTGACATTTACTGGGCTACTCATTTCATTAATTTCTTAATCAAGGAAGAATGGTATAAAAAAAAAATCTTGGGAAATCTAGGAAGCACATTGCAGAAATAGCTCAGAAAAATGACTCAGCACTTTGTTTCACAAAGGGAACTTGAAATTTCACAAACAAAATGTTATCTTCTCTAAATCAGTGGATCAAACCAGGAGCCTGACTCTTAAACCTTTTGCTGAAGGCCCCAGGCTCAGTTCTAAGACTCTTGGTTGGCAGGACTAGCTCTCTCACCTTTTCAGAAATGGTTGAGTCCGGAATGGTTGAGAGACCTGGTGCTCTTCTGCAGTGGGTTACAGGCTGGTTTGGGCCTGGTAGCAGAGCGTTCTCCTGGAACACCAGGATGTGTTGAACTATTAATCCATCTGATGAACCAGAAGCAGTACTTCCAACAGAAAATTGGCCTGTAAATAGGACATGAAATCACAATCAAAAGTAGTTATCCAGATCCTTCTATCACAACATGATTGATGGTTTTCTAGGTCTTTCATTAACTTCCATTTGCTCTTATAAATGTATTTTGTAAAATATACATGGACATTAACTATAATTAGTCAAGAAATTGGAAGGATGGAAATAAAGTTTTATGTTTTTGTAGTCGCTTGTTTTGCAAAGTTACTTAAGTTGTATATTTTTAAAAAGTACTTTCCCAGATGTCATGCCTTCCTTACCAATGCTGGAATTTTCCTAATTTTGCACAGGCCTCACATATGATATATTTTAGCCAACAAGAGTTGAACCAACTTGAGAACATCACAGCTGTACATGTCCCATCATGTCACCTACTTGATGGAAACCATAGTATGGTTTGATCTGGAACTGACTGGAAGAATTGAGAGAGTTTAAGACTTGTCAGTGAGTTCCAAAAAGTTTTCCGAGCCAAGGGACTGAGCCCAGCCACTACTGCAGCCACAGGGGCTCAGAAATGGGGCAGGCAGGGTTTCTGAGGCTAGATTACTTCTTGCTTGCTTGCTTGCATGCGTGCACACACACATACACATGTGCACATGCATATATACACAATCATTTTGTTTAACAGTGGAGCTTCTTCCTTACTGAGAGCCATCTTTCTATAAGGGTCTGTGTTTTTTCACTGCTGGGCAAATGTAGCAGCTTCCTAGCTGGGGTCCCTTTTAGCTCACTCTGCATCCTAAGCTCTGCTAAGTATCACTGTTTTCCTTTATCTTGTGACTTCTCTGCTCAAGAACCTAGTGTGGTTTCCTATCGCCCACAGGTGAAGTCCAGATGTCCACAGCCTTCTGGAATCTGGTCCTCCCCCTGCCATCTGACCATAGGAGTTCTATGTTCTCCTTGAGGGGCTCTAGATGGATACCTACCTTGGCAACTACCCTTAATGGAAAACCTTGTCGCTTCTTGTCTATCCAAACCTGGGCAAGAATTTGGAGCTGGGAGTTGGCTCTCTGGATCTCCCAGGGACTTGCCTTGGTTAGGGGCAGTCAATGACCCTCCCTGGGGGCTGCTGCTGTCATCTAACTTCTATAGAAGGTCTAGAATGGGTCAGATGGTCATTGGTGTTCCTTCCAGTTCCCAATTGAACAAATGCTATACAAAACCACCTCTCACTTTTGCTTACTCCCTTCTTTTGCAAGACCCCAGCCCTGGCAGAGGGCATGGAAGGATCATGCAAAGGCACCCCTTTCTCTGCTCCCTTCCTTCGTCATTACAATCTCATGAGCCAGTTGGGCACAGCTGGGCTTTTACTGTTGGACCTCAGAAAAAGGAGACAGATATGATCCTTGGTCCCCAAAGGCACAGAGCTCACCATCGGTTCCAGCTGCATGGACCAAGGCCTGTCCAGTGAGCAGTCTAGGATCGGCGACCTTGTGGTCCATGGGACTTTCCCTCTATGTGTGCTGCTGCCCAGGCCACCTCCTGAACTTGCTTTGTGCTGCTCCATATGGCTTTCTAACCGTTATGGGCACCCAGGTCTTCTCCCTAAAGCCAAGCTCTCTGCTAGCACAGATCTCACATGGATAGGCACCTGCTGGGCTGGCTCACCAACTCACAATGGCCTTCCTTCTGCTCACTGTCTTCAGTCTGCCTAGACCCATCCAGGGATTCATGGAAGGCTCTCAGGGCTTAGAAAAGTCATAAACATGCCCCACTTCTTAGGATATAATTAGACCTCTCTGAATCCTCTCCCTGGGAGTATGTGACTGTGTGAGTATGTGGGCGTGCATGTATATGAGTGCAGACATGTGGAGGTGAATATGAGTGTGAGTATGTGTGTTACAGTGTGTATGTGTGTGAGGGCATGTGTGAGAGAAAAAGGGAGCAAGGTCGATCAACGGGTTGGCCTGTCTCCATTCCGAACCTGTCACCTGTGAACTTGGCTGCTACAGCCAGGTTCTCCTGCCGTGTGACTGGACACACAGAGTGAAAACAGGCAAAGCTCCCCCTTAGACAGGAGCACAGGTGGAGGCCCAGGTGACTCCTGATTCTTCAGTCTCACCACTTCACTGTCCTGGGCTTCAGTGAACCTCCAGGGTCCTCGCTCCAGAAGCTTCTGTTACTTATGACCCAAATCATGCCCATGGCCTCCTGGGTTATACTTCTGTGTCCCCTGACTGGCCATTCTTTTTAAGACTGGGTTTGTGGGGGCATGCTCAACTGTGGGTTAATTTGTTTTTGAGAACCAACTAAAAATGGCAACAGCTTAATTTTTTCCCCTGATAATTAAAGTAATGTAAAAGTGCACAAAGAAGAGTGTAAAAGAAATCTTTCTGAATTATTGTTAATTATATTTTTAGGTGTGATAATGGCATTAAAACTATGCATTTAAAATATAGCCCTTATCTTTTAAGGATAAGTACTAAGGTACTTAAGGGTGAATTTATATGATGACTGGTGTTTACTTAAAAATGAGATAGGGGGAAAGAGGTGGATGGTAAGAGTGTTAATGAAACATAATTGCCATGAGCTGATAATTGAAGCTGGAGATGAGGGTTCCTTTTAATATGAGGAGTCTCCATAATAAAAGTTCACTTTCTTCATAGCGAAGCAGGGTGGGGGGACCTAGATGGCCTGAGGGTGTGAGGGACCAGCTGGCAAGGCCCCAGGAGAGTGAAAACAGGCAAAGTTCATCACTCTCTATAAATAGATTCTTTCTACATTTGCTTAAGTTTGAAATTCTCCAAAAAAAAATCCCATCAGTGAATCTACACCTCCCACCATCCCTGGAGATAACAACTATTAGCATCTTGGGTATTTGGCACTCAAATCTGTCATCTAAATCCACTTCTTATATTTGGGGGATGCCCTAACTAGAAGCAAAATGCCAGGCACTCAGGTTGCCAGCCTCCTTTTCATGAGCACATGAACGCAGCTCCAGCAATCACACCCTTCTGCCCAGACCTTGAATCAGAGGCTAAAAATGGGAAGGACTGTGTGGAATCCATTCCAGCCACAGTGGAACAGCGCAGGCTGCAGAGATGAGCTCACCAGCTTTTCTCGCTGGCTCTCCAGCCTCCCGGGAGATTCTGAGGGCTTCCCCAAATCACAAATCTCTTTTCTGCCCAAATTATCCAGAATTAATTTCTCACAAATCTCTTTTCTGATTAAATTATCTAGAATTAGTTCCTTTTGCTCAAAGCTAAGAATTCTGGTGGGCAGAACATTTTAGTGTAGTTTTTGTTTATCAATATACTATGCAAATGCTCTGTGAGGTGCTTTTATTCTTCTACTTAATAGCATATAGAGGATATTTTTGTGGGTGTGCCAACCTCCCTCTTTCATTCTCTCAAACACAGTTAATGCTACTACAGAAACCTGGGCTTCCTCCTTTCCTGCTTTTCCTACAGGGGGGCGGGTAGAGGGAAAGGAAGGGTCTCCATAATAAAAGTTAACTTTCCTCATAGCGAGTCTGGGTAGAGGGGGATCTGGATGTGCCTGACCAGCTGGCAAGTCCCCAGGAGTGGGGTGCTCATCACACTCCATAAACAGGTTGATTCCACTGAGAAGGCCCTGAGTAGTTTGCAGCCTGGCCCACTGCTGACAACAGGAGCAGATGTCAGAGGCCAGGAGCCTCCAATTCAAACCCAGGCTTGAGCCAATAACACACTTCAGTTTGTTTATCCCTGTCCAGCCCCGTGGCAGCTCCTGTGGGTCAGGTGTGCACTGATTGGATCCCCTACATCTATCAGGTCCCCATATCAGGGAACTATGTCCTGTGGCCAAGATAGGCTGGTTTAGGGCAGAGTCTTGGGGCAAGGAATAAGGTCAAGAAACGACAACTGGATGCCCTAGTTTGTCCTTAGAGGATCTGGTTCCATAGGTCCTGGGCAACCCTGAGTAGTAGAGGAAGGAAGGGGGCTAATTGGAGAGGAGTGTGCCAAAGGGAGGTTGTCAGATGGCCTCTTAATATTACTAAAGTGAATAATGCTAATAGCAGGAGCTGTCATCTACTGAGTCCTACTATATGTGGGGCGTTTTGCCAGAGCTTTACAGACACTGTTAGAAACAGTTAAGCATCACAGCAGCTCTGCAGGGCAACTGCCTCACCATGGCTTTATAGATGAGAGACTGAAAAGAGAGGTTAAACAACTAGCTCAGGATCATGCAGATTAGGGGCCAGAGTGGGACCCAGGTTGGGCTGAACCTCAGATGGCTGGGCAATTCCTCTGCAGGTTGTTTCTGTCATGATAACCAACAGGGGTGGTGCCAGCTGGTCCTTTGAAAAGTGCCTCTTGAAGTGGCCTCCCCCAGGCCCCATAGGTGCTTGCTCACTGAATCCATCTCCGCGCCAGAGCGTCAGCTGAGATGTGGTCTACACCTAATCACAATGATCTTTAACAAGGTTCCCCAGGAGGCTTGGAGGAGGCAGCATGTTCTCTCTCCTTTGCCAGTAGTATCCTACTATGTGCTCTCACACTCCCCCTGGGAAAGCCCCCTGAGCTGGGACTAGAGGTGTCTGCAGCCCCTCTGCCAGTGGCCCAGGCCCCTCACCAACCCCAGAACGGTGTGCCAAGACTGTGTCCATAGCTGTGTGGTGAGTTTACAGGAACCTTAGTCTCCTATGCATTTCCAACAACTCAGTCAGTTACTTTTCAAACACTCCTGTGAGGTGCCTTTCCAACTTTTCTGATAAGAAAATATTGTAAAATAGAAGTCAGAGTTAAACGGGTTTATGAGACAGCCAGAGCGACGTGAGGTTAACAGCAGCAGCTGTGGAAAATGGCAGCTGGTGAGGGCTTCCGAACATCTTCAGCAAGCAAGAAGACTCACACTGACCAGCTGAGGAAAGAGCTTTGGCAGCAGAAGAGGCAAGGCTCGAATGCCGGCATGGCTACTTTTCTTGGCTGCCTCACCTCAGATAAGTGACTAAACCTCTCTGAACCTCTGTTTCCTCATCTGTAAAATGGGGATAACGCCCACCCTCTTAGTAATCACTGTATAGCCACTGTTTGAGAAATGACACCTACTATTATTATTCTTCACAATTTGCTGGATTACATGGGTGAATTTGTGATGTGAGCTAACAGCTCTTTAATGACAGAGATTGCAGCTAAGGCCTGTCAATTATAGGAGAAATTGCAGAACTTGTTTTTTGATCCCCACTCCCTTCCTCTGTACCCCTGTGTACAGTTTTCTCTGTGAACTCCCTGTCAGCCTTGCCATAATCCTATCCTCGTTGCTCATGGGTTCATGTCCATGTCCTGAATTTTTAATCTTTTTAATCTACCCAAATCTGCCTGTCATGTGTCCTCATGCTCCTCAGGGCCTAACGACCAATCAGACAGAAGCTGAAACTCCCCACTCCTGACCCCAGTTCACTATCTACCTAACATGACTTTATTCTTCCATCGTTTGTTACAATAACTTTACTATTACAAGACATTCTTGCCCGGGTAAATAACTTGATTGTTCATTGCAGGAATTTCCCGAAAGACCCAGCAACATTTTAATAGGAAACCTTGACAGTTCATGCCCGAACTGCTTCAAACACCTTGCCTTAAAATCCTCACCTTGCCGTTTCCAACCCCAAAATGCTATAACACAAAATTTCCCAATCCCAGTCAAGCCCTGCATTGAAAGAACCTCTTTAAACCACATTCGAAATTCTCATTGAGATTTGACCGTGCCCCTCCCCTCATAGTGCTGTGGGGACCATGGGTGGAAGGCTGTGTGCACAAAGCCCCTCGAGACTATTGCTGCCACATGCATTTCAGACCTGGGAAGTGCTGTCTACAACCCAGACAGACCTCTCCGTGGTGAATGTGCCGGGGGTACAGTTATTCGCAGTTCTAGCCTAAAAGGGGTGAAAGCTCCTGCACCATTTGACTTGTAAGTTATATGATATTTGCATATCTATGGCTTAGACCACTTCTTCAAACCAAAGCTTTACTCTTTGTTTTGTGGAAAAGAACTGAACTAAGTGCTAATAATGCACAGATCATTTTGTGGAGCCTCAGGGTGCCCACCTTGGCAACACGCAATGGGCTGTGGCAAGGTCCTGCCCTGGGAAGTTGCCTGTTAGTGGTGGAGGCTGCAAGTCACTTAAGGAAGATCTTTTAAAAATCAACTTAAAATTGAATCATCACTACTGAAAGAAACTCATTCATTAGTCCTTAAAAGTTGCATTTGCTTGTTTGTTTTGGGCTTCCCTGGAGGCAAATGTTAAAATACTGAAAAGTTGTACAAAGTCTGACCAAAATATTTAATGTGGTGACTTTGGGTAAACATAGCCTCAATCGGAAGCAGATATGGCCCACACAACTGGAAACTCCTGGAAGGAGACACATGTCTTACTTCCTTTTATTTAACATCATGTGAAACCTGACATAAACATTCAGAGATGAATTAGGATTCGGGTCCAGATCTGCCAGTGTCCCACACTATTGTTTGGTTTACTCAAGGTCTCCTACGATCTTACATCTTGCATTCTCTGCATTATTATATAGTTCCTATGAGACAAGCACTCTTCCATTATAGCAAGACACATTAGAAATTCAAGCCATTCTTAGTAATATGTTTATCCAATTTTGGCAGAATATCAGTAACAAATGTGTAAGAAACAGTCAGAACTGATGACCCGAAATCGTTTTAGTTAGCAGGACTCCCCATGCACTCTTAGGAGACGCTTTACACCACAGGTTGGGAATGTAGACGTGAGTCTACCCAAGCCTGGCCGTGTGACCGGGGCTGAGTTTCCTAACTTGGCTATACTCCAGCTTCCTTATAAAAATACGAAAATAATAATAGTACCTACCTCACAAGGTAGGATCACAGGAGATAATATTTCTAAACCATTTAGAGTGGTATCTGGTACACAGTAAACTATATACTTGTTGAATAAAAAGTAAATGTAGTCTATTATTTTATCCCATAATATCTATTATCTTAGATCAGTTAAATAACATTCTGAATAAAATATTGTACAACACGAAAATATAGCAACTTGTGTTTTTTAAAAATTACTTTAAATGGCTGGATGTTTTCCATATAGCCTATACTCAGTAAATTTCTAAAATCAGAAAATATGAAATGATGGCAACATTTAAGGGGAAGCTATTCTTTATTTAAGGTCTTCCTTGATGCATTTTGGTAAACTCCTTGTTAAGACTTCTCATATTCTGATAAGGACATAGCAGGGACTTTCTCATAGGGAAGCAGCTCCTTCTTCCCTCTTCCAGATCGAGGCCTGGTCGGGAGCAGCCCCATATGAAAGTACAAATAAACTTATTTAAAAACCAGCTTTTTATCTTAATTAGTGAATTACCCTTCAAATGCATTTCATTCATAATTTTTGTTCCTTTCTTGGACCTCAGATGATTGTGCCTTTGGCCTTGTATTGTGTCAGCCACCTCCTTTATTACATTTATCAGGTTGGATGGCAGGTTTGTTTGCCTTGGCCTCCATCTTAATGTCAGTGCTCAGCCTCCAGCCCTACTTTTCAAAATACTCATTTTGTCTGAAGCTGGATAATTTTCATAAGCAGCTGCAGAAGCTCTTCTCCCGGTTTGCAGGGGTACTGAGAGGGTTTGGCAGAGAGCGCTAACCTTAACTAAATAAATAGAGTAATGTTTTATTCAAGATATTATTCCAAATGCTCTTCAATTGTGGTCCCAGCCTTTTGAGTGCATGCTGAGTTTGAGAAGCTCTGGATTAAGGCAAACATGTTATTTGTCATTAATTCAGACTAGAGGCAAATTGCTTTTGGGCTCAGTTTTGCAATCTAGGATCACACACAGATACAAAAATGAGATGGTAGACAGCAGTAGATGGTTGATTTAATCCTAACCCTGAAGTTAGTTTTGTTCTGAGCACAGCTTTGTTTCCAGGCACTTGTCAAAAGTGCTACTGGTCACTTGGGACATTAAATGATGAAAGAACAGGTGGTCCTGGGCTGGGGGGTGGAGTAGGGTGGTGAGCGGAGGCAAGACCTCAGATGATGGGGTGGGGCTGAAGGTGGGATGAGTGGGGGGTGCAAATAGCTAACTAGGGTGTAATCTCTTGATCTCAGTGCCCCTCCATGTCTGGAGTCGAGGCCTCTGATCTGGGTTCACATCAAGCTTTGTGCTTAATTTTACCATGCTGTCTTATGTGAGCTTGTTTGTCTCCTTGTCCATCTAAGAGAAGAGCTCTTTGAGGCAGAGGCCGTGCCAGGTTTCCCTCTGTGTCTCTAACCCCTGGCACAGGGTCTGGAGAATGATAGTGTTTATAATGCAAATGAACGAATGAGACTGAGTCCCCTTCTCTAGGAGAGAAACACACAGAAGATATCCAGTTTGTTTCCCTGATGGTCCCATAAAATGTGGAATGACCTGGAATAGGCTTGTCAAAGTGCCAGAGACGGGAGAATACTTGTTGGGCACGTTTCTGACCGAAGTTCCTCTAGAGCAGGACGTGCGAATCCCTGCCAAGTGGGGACTCAAGGCCTGCACCGAGAAAGGGGCAATGAGGGTCCTTGACTGTGCACAGGAAAGAATTCAAGAGCCTGCCAGAGTTACAGACCAAAGGAAAGTTTATTAGAGAAGGAATAATGCTCCATAGACAGAGTGTGGTCTCTTCTCAGAGACAGAGAATGAGAGAGACCCTTAGTATTTGAGGAATTCAGTTTATGTGTGATTCTTAGTTTCTATGAATTACAGTTTAAAAACTTCGTTTCCCTGTTTTCCTCTGATGGTATGGGTGGCAGTGTGAAAGGCATGCTAGCGAGCTCAGTGTTCGTTCTATAGGTCCCCATGGTCTGGCCATAGGAAATGAATGGTTGGGTTTATTTTGCATAGGGTACAACTTAAAGACTGTTTTCCTCTTGGGGTATGGGTAGTTAGAAATCACAGCAGGAAACTTCTTTTGTTCTGTAGGTTCCCTGTGGTCTGACAGCAGCATGTTGTAGGCTCTGAATACAACCTGGTTTAGTATTTAGTCAGTTTATGTAGTTCTCATGCCTCTTTCCTATATCACACTCTGACTTTTCTTGCCAAGTGAAACTTCAACTACACCTAAGACAAGTTGATGAAAATCGGGAGGAAAGGGGGCGAAGGTAGAACCCATCTCACTGACTCAGTTCTAACTGTCACCACTTAATCACTTCCAGTAGCAATCGAAGTTTCAATGCAAATACCCCAGAGCACCTAGCAGCCGGATGTTTTCAGGACCTGCATGGAGGTCTTCAAAGTGCTCAAACTGGGGTTTGTTCCCTCTTGAAAGAAAAACCCTTTCTTCTGGAAGTGACTAGGTTCATGTGACTTACAAAGGAAATTTATCCTGAGGATGAGGCAGGCAGAAGGAATCAAGAACTAAATTCAAGGAAGTTGCTGATGTGACTTTTTATTTCCCTCTTGTGTCACTTCCCTTTTCCCAAGGTCCCCTTATTTCTACCTGTCCTGACAGAATCTTTAGCTTCTTGGAGAAAATCAAAGTGCACAGAAGGCTCTCTCTTGGTTTGCTGAACTATTTTCTTTGAAAACCTTTGTTCTTGTTTACTTAGAAATTTGAGGAAGACTTTCTACAGATTAAAATGTTTGAGGTCTAAATTTTTCTTTAGGGAACTCCAGGCTCAAGCACTCAACTGATTGCATGAAGGAAAGAAAATGAGTTTAAATGAAAGGAGTATAGAAACAAGAACTGGAGAGTAAGAAACTGGGGTCCATTTTTGGTCCTTACTGGACTCAGCCACCTTGACGATAGAATCCACACAGAAGGTTGGGGTCCTGAAAGAGCAAAAAAGCTGAAGCCTGCAAAGGAGGGAGGCTGGGCCCAAATGGGTCAGAAGAAGGCCCTTTTCGCTATGACCGTGGAAGGTGACACCTCTACAAAAAAGCCGATCACCAAGGAGGCTAAGGAAGAGTGGGCTACATCCCTTTGTCCTGCTGCTCTAACCCTCAAAACTGGAGTGAGAGTGATGGACATCTTGGCACAGATTCAACACCATTTAAAGGGAAAAAAGCAGCAGGTCTGGCTGAGAAGCGCTAGCGGCATCATTCCAAAATTGGGAGCCAAGTTTCCAACCTTCATTCTTTTGAATGTGAGGTGGATATCCCTCCCCTACCTGTTTTACCGCTTCTACTTAGCTGAGAGCTGAACTCAATCAACATTCAAGTGTTAGATCATGTAACACCTGTGTTCAGGTGCTGTGGCATGGACAAGGAATTTCAGTGATGGGCCCCAAGCACTTCCAAAGAAGGTGATACTGGTAGAGGGGCCACCAGTGCTCAGCTCAGTCCAGTCTACAATAACACTCTTTATATATAAAAGCCCCACTAAGTAGCGGCTCTTTTTTGGTCTGAGATGAAGGTGATTATATTCATTTGACTTTGACATTTGTGGATCAGAAAAGGGATAATGTAATATAATGGCGATTAATGCTTTCTTAGGCGTAAGCCAAAGTATGTGAATTGTATTTATACATCATTCTGCTTTTTATAGAATGCCATAAACTTTCCTTTCTACCTAGGCAAGAGATGCATTTTAGGGATGAAAACATCAAGATTCAGAGTATATAAACCCGAATTTCACAAGTGATTGATTTCTCGTAAAATCTGTTTCTGTAGAATCATTCAGTAGAATTAGATTGAATTCTTCAAGCCTTTATCACTTTTATACTACATACTTTACAACAAAGTGGGTTTAGAGGTGGAATCCGTTTAAAAGATAACCACCTGCCTCCCCTGCAAGGTGACCCTGGATAGAACATTTTCTCTGGGATTGTTTCTTCCCATGTGAAATACAGGATGTTGTGCAATAACTTGTACTTTTCTTTAGCACTATGTGCCTGGCACTCTGCTGTGCTTTTTACATAGATTGTCTTATGCAATCTTTACAACGGCCCAGTTTATAAAGTTTATGAGGAAAGGCTCAGAGGTGGGCACCTGCTAACCAGTTAGTGTAATCCCATTCCTGAGCCCATGTCTTTAGAAACTTCCAGTATTATAGGCGAGATCTTTTGCAGCTATAGAAAATGTGAATTCAGTATACTCCTTTGGCAAAATAATTTCCTAAAGTGGAAATAAGGGTCTTTTCACCCAAAAGGGTGAAAGCAAATAACAATGGAGAGCCTTCAAGCTATAGGCCAAGCAGCTTGCTGCACCCCACCCCCCTGCTTGTTTCCTATCATCTTGCAATCTTGCAAGAGCCTCCCCTCCCACACACTGGGCCCGGGGCTGCCTGCAAAGCTGGTGTGTAACTGTGAGAAGCTGCTCTCTGAAAGGGTTCCATGACTGGCTGTGGTAAGTGCTCCCACATGACTCTCCACCTCCACCTGTGGATGGAATGACTCCCAGAATAGAAGTCCCACAGCAGCAAGAAGAAAATAATCAGGATAATTGTTTGTAAAAATCTGTTTAATAAATATACATCTTAGAAGTAGCAAAATAATTACCAACAAAATACACTATGTACACCATTTACAGGTGGGTAACACAAACCTTGACAGGTAGTGACTTTTAACTGCATACCACTGAAAAGGTTTAATATTACACCTCATTGTTACACGTAGTCACAGGATATAATTGGGCTCAGCCACTGAATCCATGGTGGTTCAATCAGAAAGCACAATAAATAGAATGCAGTCCTTTCAACAAATTTTGGATGACCTTGAGAAACCCCACAATAATGAGGTTTAAAAAGGATTTCTTTGAATTCCAGTGATCTTTCTTGTTCCCCATCCAAAGTTCACAAATATAACAAAATGAGGGCTGATCCTCCACAGGAAAATGTTTCGGGCCAGCTGGTGTGCAGTGTGGTCATAAGTATACCCTTTTGATTTTTTTTTTTTTTTAGAAAAATAAAACTCTCTTTTTATATACAAATATACAAGTCCTTGTAAAGTCTTTTGAACACCTTCTGAAGCTCATAATGTTAGGCGCTGGCCTCCAAGCACACAGTCATCATAAGGCAGCTAAAAAAAAGAGAAAAAGACACATTCAACTTCCAGAGCTTTGCCAAGAGTGCTGAGATAGTGGTGAGGACGGCTACTGGAAATAACACAAGTATTCGTGGACACTATTTTCTATAACCCAAATATGAATTAACTTCAAGGGCTGAGAGTTTTCCTTTAATGCTCCTCTCCTTTAAAAAGGGTGAAAAAGATAAGACACACTGTTGGGATACTGGCTATGCATAATGAAGTTTGAGAACTTCATTATGTTGAGAACTGTGGATAAAGACTAGCTCTAGGGGCTGGGAGGGTGGAGGGAGAATGGCCACTCTCATTACTTTTTGTAGAACATAGCTGAGACTCACCTCGTCCTCAGTGAACTCTGACTCTGTGTCATAGCTCTCCTCATCCTCACTCTCTGGCAGCAACTGAAGGTTTTCTAGGGTCAGCTGGCCCAGCTGCTGCTGTATCCGGGTGCTTGGGCGGCCCCAAGTGAGCTGGTATGGAGAGTAGCCCTGGTACGTGACTCTGTTGACGTCAGCCCCACACTTCAACAACAGTGACACCAGGTCAGGATTCTGCAGGTCCACCGCAAGATGAAGGGCGGTTCGGCCATTACAGGGCTCCTGAAATGAAAAGGAATTTGAGATGCTTATGGTTAAATTTGGCATTTCTGCTTGCAACAAGAGCATGTGAAGTGTCAGTGAGGAGGGCTCTGGGGCCTGATTCACTCCATCTGGAGGCATGAAGCACTCACCTGAGCATTGACATCAGCACCTAAGGACACCAAAAGCTCCACGATGCCCAGGTAGCCATGGATAGAGGCTAAGTGCAGACACGTGTGGCCTAGAAGAACAAAAGGAAGACAGTATAACCACTTGTTTCAACACTTACATCTCAAACAAAACCTTTCACCTATTTTCCTAAGGGACAAATTCTTCTGAATTTGAAGAACCCAGAATCTGGGTTCTGAATGAACTTTACGAAGGCATCAAATGGGCCTTTTGCCTACATATTTTCTCAGTCTTTCACATGTTGAGAGTTTAAGCTCTCGCCTGGACTCCTTAAATTAGCCCATCTCTCCCTTCTCCATGTCACCTGCCCTCTCATGGGCCCGGCAGGCTGACGTACCATTGTAGTTGGCGGCCTGCAGGACAGAGTGGAGGTTCTGGGTTCCACAGCTCTGAGTCAGGACTCCCACACTGGCCAGGCAACCCTGCTCACAGGCAAGGTGTAGGGGGGTATTTCCTCGAAAGTCTCGGAGCTCAGGATCACAGCCAGCTTCCAGGAGTGCCTCAGCAATTTCTGGCTGGTTGGTAATCACAGCCAAGTGGAGTGGAGTCTACAATACAGAAGAGAGAACAGAAAGAGATTAAGCCATGGACCAAACCCACAGTCTGAGTTCCCTTGAAACCCAGAGATCCCCAGGTTGTGGGTGCTGCTCCTCCCAGACAGGTGCAAGGCAAATGCCAGATGCCCCAGGTGGGCTTCATTAAGGCCTCACAAAATTACTGAAATTTACTTTCTAGAATGCTAGCTGATTCTCATGTATAAATGTCAGGGAGAATAACGAACACTGGCTGTTACAACGTATAAAGAATTGGGAGCAACTGTGCTAGACCACGGGGTCGGAGGCACGAGGCGTACCTGCTGCAGGTTGTTCTGGAAGTTGAGAAAGGCCAGGTCTCCCTTCACTTGGCGGACCACTTCCATAGTCAGTGCCTTCTCTTCGTGGATGATGGCCAAGTGCAGGAACCTGAGGGGAAGAGAGGGAAAAACCCGCAGGGCTGGTGAGTACAATGCGTGGGGCCTAGGGCGGCGCGGGCTGCGGGGGATTGCGCAAGGCCGGGGTTTCTGGAGGCCGAGGCCGCGGTGTTTTCCGCGAGGTTATTATGAGCTGAGTGTTCCTGGCAGGCGCCCAGGGACTTTCCGGCCCACCCCCCCCACCTCCCGGGCGGGCGCCGACCAGGCCGCCCCGCCCTCCCGCCGGCCCGGAACGCCCTGTACTTCCCCTCCAGGCCGCGCGGCGCCCGCCAGCCGGGGAGAAACTCCCGCTCCCCGCCCCCCTTATGCAAGCGGGGACTTCGCGTCCCCGCCGCCCCGCCCCCGGCCGAGAGGACCCGAACGGGGGTGGGGTGGGGTGGGCTGGAGTGGAGGGCGGCGACGGCCGTGCGCGGCTGCAAGGCCGAGCTGCGGGACAGCGGCCCCGGGAACAAACCCGACCCCCGAGCCCCCTGCAGCTCTGCACGGTCCCGGGGCCGGTGCAAACAGCCCGGGTCCACCGCCGCGTCGCAGGCCCCGAAACCCGAGCTGCAGGCCCGGCGCCCACCCCCGCCGCCCTGGCCGGCGACACTTACGAGTCTCCGTCCTCGGTGAGCTGCTGCTTCCAGGGCTCGGCGCCCCGCGGCGCCTCCTGCGGCTCGAGGCGGATCTCCCGCAGCTCCTTCACCATCTGCTCGTACTCCTCGTCCTTCATGGAGTCCAGGCCGCTGTCGTGGCGGTCGTCCAGCAGCCGCTCCTTCTTGAGCGCGTCCCGAGGGCCCTCCATAGCCCAGTCCTGGGCGTGCTCCACGGGCCGAAACATGGTGCGGGGACCGCTCAGGTGCTGCTCTCCAGATGTGCCGGGTCGCGGGCGGCGCGCTCGCTTCCTCGCTGTGGCAGCGGCGGGAGGGAGCGCGGACTCGAACTGTTGTGGGCTCCGCAGCGCCGCCGCGGCGTCCTATAAACCGTGGCAGGGGATTTCTCAGGGGCGGGGTCAGGCCCGGGGAATTTCCAAGCCAGTCAGACCAGAAAAAGAGAACCAGCCGTCTTCTGCTAGGGGGAAAGAAATCTAAACTCTGAGCCGGGGTTCAGAGGAGAAACTCCCTGCGATGAGCCACTGGGGTCATGTACAGGGAACTTTTTGATGAACGCTGAGTGGCTGGAAAGTCCTCCCACCAAGGCCCCCTTTCCTGGTACTTCCCTGCAGTCTGCACTCAGTAATCTTGTCCCTCTGCAAGAAACCTTCTTTCTCTGGGGTTTCCCAGGATCGATTGGATTTGGGGTCTTTGGCTGCTGAGATCCCAAGGACGCAGACCTGCCGGGCGGATCCTCGTTGGGGTTTGCCAACCTCCCGGTCCTTTGCGTCGTTTGGTCTTTTGAAAACGCTAGTGGAAATGACGGCCCGGTGTGGGGATTCGTTTCCCCAAACTTCTCTCTGTGAGAATCCATACCAGACTGTTTGCAAGTGCAGAGACTCGTAGCACTCCCTCGGGCTTCCCTCAGATGGAAGTTGTGAAAGTTCTGGCGTTAAAAACCTAAATGCTTGAAGGACCCTCAAATTTCCTGGGAATTAACAATCCTGGTGACTAGGGGAGGGGTAAACACTCTGCCTCTGTATGCAGGAAAACGCTGAACGCATGACTTTTCTCAAGGAGGGCAAAGTTTTAATCTTTGTAGTAGAGGTTGTAGATACTTTGCAATACAATAATTGTTGAGGTCGTGTTCCCTGAATTGCACTGTGCTGCTGCAGAGTGCAGAGAATGGATCTTGAGCCTACTTGAGCTGGGCGACTTTCCAGAAGACTTTGGAGAAGGGAGGAGGCTGATGAATGGGTTGACTAATGCCCTACCCAAGATTGGGCCTTCATTAATAGCTAAGAATGTAACTGCTAGGCATACTGCAGGAGGCTCAAGGCAGTCCTAACATTGTCCCCGTCCTGCCCCTCCTGGTTCTTTGCTTTCCTGCCCTGGGGGAGGGCAGCAGTTGGACTTATCCCTGCAATGTGTGCAGGAACTCCAGGCTCACCCACCTCCTAGCCAGCAAGTCACGAAGTTAACTGATTTACTTCTAGAATTGGTCCAGGCAAAACAAAGCAACTTCTGCAGATTTAGCCCCAGGAGGCCTCTATAGTTCGGCAGAGATTTCTGACAATTGTTGCAGTCATCCTTAGCTTGACTGGCCTTTTACTTACCAATCTTTCTGCTCTTGAACCCTTCCCCCACACCAATATCTTGATGTAGGAAATACGGGTCAATTAAAGTGACAGGAAAAATGAGGGGGGAAAGAATGTAAAATGGAGAAAACCTTCAAGGTAGTAGTGATCAGTGATCACATGCTAAAACGAAAACTTCCCAGGGATAGACTCCATCGTCTCTGCAGGCGTGTGATATACAAATACACAAGTTGGAACAGCAACTATAAATACGAAATCACAGTTCCACCGTCTATCTCTAATTAACTGCATATTAATTGGAGAGATCAATTAACTTTGCTATAGCATACCTGCTTTCGTAATAGTAAGATTGAGTTTAATGCTATTTAGGGTTGTTGTTTTTTTTCCCACCTTAAAAATTGTGTTACTTGGCTACAAATGCATGTAAAGCTCTACTTAAGAGTGACCGTGTCTCTTGGAAATTCACAGTATAAATTTTTGGAAAGACTCCAACACTTTATGCAACACATTGTTCTCAGAACTAATCTTGTAAGATAGGTATTGTTCCTACTTTCTGAAAAAGAAACCAAAATGCAGAAAAATTTACCTAGGTGCTCCATGGCCATTTATCTAATTTCTATCCCAATGTATCAATCATTTGACTAAAGCAGTTGTATTGACACATTTTGAAAATGAGACTGAATACCCTATAATCTTGAAGATACTCAAAGTATTTTCTACTCCAAATGGTTAAGAGGGTAGATGTTTCCCTATCTGGGGATATTCACGTCTATTAGAAAGTACAGAGATGTTGAACTGTAAATGCCCCACTAATAAAGGATGCCATAAAAGAGGCTGCAGGTTTAAAATGATTATTAAAAAGAAAATCACGCATAGGGAAAGTAGCTCAGTAGTGTTTCTTTATACCTCCTTTAATGGCTTTATTTTCCTGATGGCCTTCAGGACCTGGTGATCTTTATTCCTGATCGTTTAGTGTGACACCTAGTGGTAAGAGTCAGGTCCATTTATTCTCTGATGTGGCAGGACGCTTTTTGAAATTTTGGGAGGTGCTGAGACTTGATGACCTGTCCTTATGGTGGGGATTCCCCAAGGAGGTATGTTTTGTTTTTCTGCTACCTGGGAGACAGTTTTGAATAATGTGATCGAACAGGTTTTCTCTCTATCATATATAGCCCTGTATGGTTTAAATCAACAAACATTACAACTTGGGCAGCACAGAACATACTTGGAAATCAGAAAACATGAGCAGAAAGGCCAGAAGAAGATAGCAAAACTGATTTTTGGTTTACAAAGAACTTTGTGGACTCTGGGACACTTAAGAGTTCTCCCCACCGAATTGTCAAACATTTTAGCTAATCTTGACCACTTTCAAGATGTTAAACCTTAGGTAACTAATTTTTAATGTCATTTGGCTTTTTTCTTTTTAATGCAAAAGGAAAAAGAATGAATAACCTCAAAGCTGCTTTGTATGTCAGTGCCTCAATACAACCATAGGGAATGACAGGTTGGCCAATGATGCTCCAGGGCTTCACTGTGGGCAAGAGCACCCCCGTGGGAAAAGGAGCACCAGCGTGAGACTTCACCGTTCTTCTTGGGTAGGAAGTGCACAATGTGCACTGAACCTAATGCCTGAAGTGCCCAGTGGCTTAGCAGCATGGAGTTTTTCTATAAGTTTAGCCAAGGGTCCAACGTATTTTGGCTTTTTTTTTTAATATCACAGGCAGGATGTCCTGCGCCTGTTGCCGCAGCCAATTAAACTGAGGCTGTTTTAGAGCCAGCCAATTGAACTCCCAAGAAAGGCTCCACATCTCAGTGCAGCCAGGCTAGAAGAGAGAGGAGCCATGGGAGTCCTAAAGGCCAAGTGAGTCCACACCCTGCTGATGGGCAGCCCGCCCTGCAATCCGAATTTACATTCTGCTTCCAATGCCTGGCTCCATTTTTATTCCTCTTGTAGTGGTTAGCAGCCACCTCCATCCATTCCCCTCAAAACCTGGAGCTACTGAGCTCTGAATTTCCCCACAAAATAATAACTGTCAGGATTTTCTTTCATAGTGACCTGAAAATAAGACCATCAAAGCCTTTATGTGTTTCTTTTAATCCTTCAATTTAATGTGGATCAAAGCTTTAAAAGGTATCAGACTCAAATACTGCTCATAAAGGCTACAGAGGCTTCACCAATGAGTGAAGCTGGCTGGCCATGTGAGTCCCAGGGGGAATGGTGGCATCATTAACAGTCTAGACCTGAGAGAGCATGTCCCTCGTACCCAGCTCAGACAATTTTTGCCAACTAGCATTTTTAGTTTAGCACTTTTTAAAAATTCCATTGTTAAAGAAAAAAGTTAGAAAATGGATTTTGATGTGAACATTTTCAAATTTAAAAAATTTTTGAAAACCCAATAAAATGCATTTCTTATGGCTACATCAAGCCGACAGGCCCTGGGATTACAACCTGGTTTTCAGTCAACATATGATGTTTTCATGGTGCTTTGGGGAAAGGACCTGCTTTTGGCTCCTTTGGTGTCACGCGGTCTCTGCTCTTCCCTGTAACCAGAGGCTGGGGGTGGAGCATGTCCATCAAGGAAGTTTTTGGTATGCCCCTGACAGGCAGGGCTGGAATCAGAAGCTCTAAGCCCTGAGAAAAATTTTACCCCTCCTCAAAAGAATTGTTAAACACTACACTGTAAAATAACTATATAAAGTTCAACAAAGTTATGGTTTTTTCTCACAAAGACTTTTTTTCTTTTAATTAAAATTCTCTCAGTAAACAGCTCTTTGGGGTGTTCCTGCTCTGCCAGTGTCCCAACCATATGCCCAGTCTGCCTGTTGGGTAAGCTGCCCCCAGGGATGGAGGAGACCTGCATGTGACACTCCTGCACGTGTCAACCCCTAGCCAAAATTCCTGGCTCTCCTTTTTCACTGTTTGTTGGAAGTAACCAAGTAATGCCTATAGGTGTGTAGATTGTTCATGTTCTGTTGTGTTTGGGGAGGAGTAGTTGGATAATGAAGGGGTGTAGGCTTAACAGCACATTGCTTCCTCTTCATGTCAGTATATGTGCTCTTTCATCTTGGCTGTAAATTCATCTTGCATTTAGTCAGGGTATAAGGTGACTTAGCACTGGGGCATTTCCACACCGACGCCTGGAACTCAGCTGGATATGGTACATAAATGAGGGGAGGTCCCTGTTTGGGTACCATAATCAGGTGAAGGACTCATGATCCTTTTTAACATCAGAGGCAAAATCCACCACCAGAAACTATATGAGAATGTGGACATTTTTTTTTTTCTCTATGGTCTAAGGTTTGGGGAATGGTTTAGGACAAAAGCAAACAGAATCACAGCTGCTAAAAGATTTGCTTCCGATTACAAATAAAGATTTAGGAACCTTGATCCTTAGTCCTTTCTTGTGATCACTAAGATAATATCTTTCCCAAACTTCTGTTTTAGAGCCTCTGTTATCTGGAGTAGAGCCCCAGATTACTTGCAGACATATTAAGAATTGAAATGTCTGAGGCTATGCATGGGGGAGACCTATAAGAATATTGATTATGAAATGTATTCTTTGGTTGATTTTTAAATAATGGAAGCAAATAGAGTAAGAAGGGTCACAAACATGAGCCATGAGAAGAGAGAAAGGGGGAAATCAGCCTGGAACATTTTTTCTTTGTTACCAGGTCTCAGCTATCAGAGTCCAGTCCTATGACTGTGACATACTCCCTCTGGATAAGTCACTCGGGTAGGCTCAGGAACGCTCATCATTTCCTATATCTCTGGGCTGTTTATAGGCTACAGTAGGGATTATTTTACCAAGAACATTTATATTTTCAGAAAGTGAGGGAGATTAATGCATCACCAAGTTTTTGAATGCTAATGTTTACAACTTGAGCTAATTTAGAAGAGAAGTGAAAGGGTGTGGGAGAAAGGGTAGAAAGGGGTGCCCCCTGCATTCACTGGTGGAAACTCAAAAGGCTAGGGGAAATGCGGCTGGGGTGACAGCATGGGTATGGGTGTTGGTAAGTAATCTGTATGAACATGATTGAGAGCAGGGAAGCACAAATACAACCTAGTCAGCGTTGGCTCTGTGACTCGAAGGGCTCAGATCCGCCTCCAGGAGGCCAGAACATCATAGCAGGGGTAGATGGAAGGATAAAGATTCACAGGAGAGAGAGGAGGCTGCATTCAGGGCAGGACCTGGAGGAAGCGGGGTTAGGTAAGGAGCACAGTGGAATTTTCCCTTCACAAATGGCAGAGTCGACACCAGGATGAGCACAGTATGGATGTACCGTCTGTAGCGACATCTTCAGGCTGTCTGTGGAATAACTGTTCTTCGAGAAATCATGTTCTCTTAAAGAGGGGATTTTAGGAAAGTTGGGTTGAGAGTGTGCAAGGAGAGTAGATATTTAGATGTCACTATAGTGCATCATTTATCACAGCCCCAGGGGAAAGCTGTGATCGATCCCTCTCCTGAAATGCCAATAGCCGATCAGTTAATTCTGCTTTTGAAATGACTCCAGCCCATCCCCTTTCCATGTCTACCATCCCCCACCTTCGCCAAGGCCCTGTTTTACCATAGTAGCCTCTCAATTTGTTATTTATGCTTTTTGCATACTTGGCACTTGATATGCTTTATCCTATTTAATCTTCACAACCTTTCACTTAGGTGCTATCATTATCTGTTTTCAAGAAATTTGAGGCTCAGAAAGGTTTTAAGTCACTCAGAAGCCAGCATTCAAACCCATCACCCTATGCTGCCCTCCCACTGTTCTTCTCCATACTCTAAAATACTGTTTGACTGTTCCTATTTAAAAATTTTTCAACGATATTGGCACACATTATGTTATATTATCTATAGTGTTAACCATTCATTTTTAAATTGAAACATTTACACGTGGTTAAAAAATAATAAAAAATTCAAGTAGTATAAAAAGGGTTACAATTATCTAATTACATCTCCTTTCATTACTGTTTCTAGCACACATTTTCACCATGCTATTTTTCTGAGACACAACCTCAGGGCCTGCAGGACAGAGTCTGAATTCCTCTGGCAGCATTTAAAGCCCTTCAGAGTCCTACCTCTCCTAGCTTGGCCACTCCTAGTCTGTGTATCTCCCAACAACACTCTGCTCCAGCTGCTCTGGCCTTCACTGGATATGTCCTCCCTGTCCAAGGACCAACTTCTTCCCACTTCCTTGCCAGCCTCCCAACTCTTCCACTTTCTAAGAATCCTTCCCTGTCTTCCTCTCACTGGAGCATGCCACCCTCCTCTGAATCTAAGTCTTACGATCTGTCTTGGGACATTGAGCCTGTGGTCACACATTGCCTTGTACTACTTAGTTATTGCTCGTGTCCCCTTTTGACTGTAGTTAGGCATTAAGGATATGGGGCGGAGTGGGAACTGTTGTTTGGGGGAACATAGGTTTCTTTGTCCCCCTCATCCAGTCCACTGTTTAAGTTGGATACTGTTTAAGTATCCTCTTTAGACCTGACATAATTGTTCTTTGACTCTTCTCTGGTAATACCTCACTCTTCATCTAATCAGCTTTTTTTTCTGTCGAGCTCATCTGGTCCAGCTTCTGACTTGGAGTGAGATGTTATCATTCCCATTTTCAAAGGAAGGAGCTATTGTGGAATAAAGGCTATTAGGAGTAAGCAGAGCCATAGTAGAACCCGGCCCACCAAGGGACTGGAGCACTCGTAAGGCGTGAAGACATAATAGAAAGACCTACATGGTGCCGCCTTCTTTTCTTTCCTTTTCCGCTGCCTGCCGGTGACATCTAGTGTGGGACCCAGTTTAAGCAGGAAGACTCTGCCTTCTGAAAACCTCAGTATGAGATAATTGAGGTCCTTGGAAGCTTGCCTGTGACTTAGTCCAGCTCCCCAGGATGAGAAGTCAAAAGGAAATTGGGGAAGAAGCTCTAGTTTAGAGACATTAGATGAACATTTGCCTAGAATGTCCCCTGCGTCAAAAATCCTTTGGGGACATAGGGTGAAGGGAAGGAAGCTGAATTGGTCTGTTTGGTTAAGAGGTTGCCCAGCAGGGCGATGGCTCATCAGAACTCCCACCAGTGGACTGCAAGGCTGAAGCCCATGGACATGTGACTGGCTGGACCTGGCAGAGGCACAGCTTTTATGACCCAGCAGCTGCCCTTTCAGGGTGATATTTAATGATTTTCAGGAGCAGCAGCATTTCCAACACAAAATATCCCTCAAGAGTATGACCGAGTTTAACAAAGCATACACAAACTAACCTAGTCAGTATTTAAAATGAAAAGCCGTTGATGTGCCAAGAATGATATATGGTTTGTAGTCTATCTGACTCAGGCAACATCTAAAACAATTTATTTTTCAGATAAGTTCCTCTTAAAGAGGAAATCCTGGGGAGGAGTTTATCATCCACATCTTGGACCCTGATCACAGAGAACTTCATTCAAATAACATTGTATGTGAACATACATTAAATAGTTTTTATAAAAGTAGCACAGGGACCTATTAGGCATATTAGATGTCAGGGCATCTTGGCAACTTTCCACTGTTGAAGACTTTGCCTTCTCACTTCAAGTCGTATTCTCATTTCAGGTCTAGCGATTTGTCAGGCCAACCCTGGGTGATTCATATTGGCAACAGCAGGATTGAAAATTAACATAGATGTGCATGGGAGGGTTGCTGTTTGTAGGGTGTCGAAATGAGCCTAAAAATAGGTGGGGGTTCCTGGGGCAGCCGCCTTCGTGGCCACAGGCACCACAAAAGGAAAACTCAATGGGGGAAATCTGCCCACAAGAGAGGACAAAAGCCCCAACCTTTGTCACCCCTTTTGCCCCACAGAGAAAGCTCAAGGTGACAATAAATTTGGTGTTTTCAAAATGTCACAGCTCCTACAGACAGGCTCTTATGTCTTCCCACCTATGTCTTCCCCAGACCTATGATCAGAGGCTTTCCCCCTAGGTCAATGCATTTTTCTTAGTTCCTGCTCCAGGATCAAGCACAGATGTCTGTCTCTAAACACCAATATCTAGCTATGTTTAGTAAAAGAACTGGATAAGATAAAGGAAATGTGAGATATTGACACACATGGCTAATATGAAAAAAAAATGATCTTTAAAAGAGAAAAGTATATATAAAGAAAAAATAAACATTAATTTGTCAAGCAGTTTTTGAGCATTTATTTTGTGCCAGGTACTAAGAAAATAAAATGGGCCTGCTCTCAAGAAGCTTATAGACTGGTGGGGAGATAATTAGGCAAATGAGTGATTCTAGTAAGGAGTAATGAGGGCTATGGTTGCGGTAAGAACAAAGTGCTCATGGAACAGGGGAAGCTCAGTCAGACTGGGAGGGTTGGTCAAGGACAGCTTTTACGGGCCAAGTAGTCAGAAAGGGAGAAAGGGCAGGACAAGTGAAGGGCAAGTCTGTGGTAAAGTATAGAAGTATGCAATGAGCAGTTGCACATGGCTTGGTGTATGGAAGAGGGAGATGAGAGTGTTAGGAGGGAGTTGGTGCATGACCATGTGACTGAGCAGAGAAGCTGGAACAGCATTCTGAAAGCCAGAGAGCCACTGAGGTACTTTACATGGCAGCTGTCATCAGCGTGTGTTTTGGATGACAGTATGGCAAATAGACTGGAATGGGTTAGGCATGGAGCTGGTGACCAGTTAAAGGCAGTGACTAAAGAGCAAAGGAGAGATGGTGAAGAAGGATCCCAGAACAAGGATCTGCAGGTCTTGGAGACCGATTGGATGAAGGAGAGAGAGAAGCATCTGGGAACTCTCAGTTTCTGACTTGGGCTACTTAGTGGGAAAATAAAAGGAAGAGTGGATTGGGGGAAAGAGGATGAGTTTCGTCTTAGACATCTTAATTTTAGGGGACTGATGCATACATAACAGGTGGTTTAATGTGGGGAGTTCTAAGAGAATGAAATACTTGGAAGTCATCAGCTTACTTGAGAAATAGCTAAAGTCAGGGTGTGGACACTACCCAGGAATTGTATGTAGAGTTCCAAGAATGAATATGGGAACATCAGCATTTAAGGAATGAGCTGAGGCTAAGAAATCAACAAAGGAAACTGAGAATATCCAAGAGATGGGAGGGAAACCAGGAAAGAGGGCTGCCCCCGAAGGTGAAAAAGGTGAGAAGTTCCAGAAGATGGTCATTTTAAAAGTATCAAGTGTGGCAAGAGTGGGTGTCTGCATGAATTGCTCACTAATTCAGGCTAACTCTAGAAGAAAAATGCCAAGCTGAAAGAAAGTTTTACTTAGGATGTGATGTTTAATTACTTGCAAATATACAATTTCAAGGCTAAGGAAAGAGTTTCTTAAGGACTGTGATTGAAAGATTTACCATTAGTGCCTTAAAAGCATATGATAAAAATTTAGCATTTCTTTCACTTTGTAGATACAGATGGAGGAAGATGAAGTTAAGGGATGTACCCAAGGTCACACAGTTAAAAAAATCAGGACTAGAATCCAGATCTCTAGATAAACATCCCACTATTCTTTCCTCTATCAGTGGCTGGTTCTCAAACTTCAGCTAGTGTTAGAGTCACCTGGAGGGCTTATTAAATTTTACTTACAATTGACATTCAATATTAAATTTGTTTCAGCTGTACAGTATAGTAGTTAGATATTTATATAACCTCCAAAGTGATCACCCTGATAAATCTAGTACCCATCTGACACCATACATAGTTATTACAATATCATTGACTATATTCCCTGTGCTATACTTTACATGCCCATGACCATTTTGTAACTGCCATGTTATACTTCTTTTTAGATTTCTTTCTGTCTCTCACTCCTCCATCTTTCCATTTTGTACTTCTTAATCCCTTCCCCTTTTGTAGCTAGTCCCCAACCCACCTCCCATCTGGCAATCATCAATTTGTTATCTATGAGTTCATTTCTGTTTTGTTTGTGCATTTTGTTTTATAGATTCCACATATAAGAGAAGTCATATGGTCTGAATTATTTCACTTAGCATAATACCCTCTATGTCCATCCATGTTGTCACAAATGGTTAAGATTTCATTCTCTTTTATGGCTGAATAATCGTCCATTGTATATATGTGCCACCTATTTATCCATTCATCTTTTGATTGGAGCATTTAAAGCATTTACACTTAAAGTCATTATTGATAGGTATGTAGTTATTGACATTATTTACTGATTGTTACTTTTTTTTTAGTTCTCTGTTCCTTTCTTTTGCTCTCTTCTGTATGTTAATGACTTTCTGTAGTGTTATGTTTAGGTTCCTTTCTTTTCTTGTATCTCTCATGTAGATTTTTGGTTTGTGGTTACCACATACTTCATATATACCAACCCATGTTTATAACAGTCTATTTTAAATTGATAGTCACTTAAGTCCAAACACATTCTAAAGTTACTACCATTTTTATTCACTCCTTCCACATATATGCTTTTGTCATTATTTTTTACTTCATGTGTATGATTGTGTGTATCCTTTACTGTTGTAATTACATATGATCTTCCTACTTTTGCCTTTTATCCCTTGTATTAGCTTTAATGTTGGTTGATCCACTGCTTATATTATGTGTTTGACTTTGTCAGTGAGAATCTTTCTTCTTTGTGAAATTTTCTTATTCATATTTTTTATTCTTTTTTCTTAAAGAAGTTCGCTATAACTTTTCTTGTAATACTTGTTTGGTGGTGGTGAACTCCTTCAGTTTTTTCTTGTCTGGGAAGCTCTTTATCTGTCCTTTGAGTCTTAATGATAGCCTTTCTGGGTAAAGTAATCTTGATTTTAGATCTTTGTTTTTCATTGTTTTGAATATTTTATGCCAACCCCTTCTGGCCTGCAAAATTTCTGTTGAGAAATCAGCTGAAAGCCATGGGGGCTCCCTTGTAAGAAACTACTTTCTCTTGATGCTTTTAAGGTGCTCTCTTTGTAACTTTTAGCATTTGAATTATGATGTGTATTGGTGTGGGCCCTTTGGGGTTCATCTTGTTTAGGACTCTCTGTGCTTCCTAGACTTGTATGTCTATTTTTTTTTGCCAGGTTAGGGACGTTTTCAGTCATCATTTCTTCAAATAGGTTTTCAATTCTTGCTCTCTCTTCTCCTTCTGGTTGATTGCTTGTCTCCATTTTGTTTAGTTCTTTTTCTAGAGTTTTATCCTGTTATTTCATTTGGAACATGTTTTCTTTTTTTTTAATCTCTTCAGTTTGGTTGCCTCTCTGTGTTTGTTTCTATGTATTAGGTAGATCTGCTATGTCCCCCTATCTTGGCAGAGTGGCCTTATATAGTAGGTGTCCTGTGAGGTCCAGAGATGCAGTTTCCCTGTTCACCTGAGTTAGATGCTCTACTGTTGTAGTTGAACCTTGATTATTGTTGGCACATCAGTGGGTGAGATTGGCCTCCAGGCTGACTGGCTGTCAGGACTGGCCATGACAACAGTAGACAAGCTGTTGTGCGAGGGCTGACCACATAGGGCGTATTGGCTTTAGTGGGTTTCTAATGCCTGTTGAGTCCACCTTTTGGGTGTGTCATTTATAGTGCTAATTGGATGGTGCTCTGGTGTGGTCTGAAGCTGGTCACCAGGTATGTTGGTTCTGCAGCCTCTGGGGAGGGGCTTTGGTGGAGGCCAAGGTCATCTGCTGCCTGTGTTCCACCTGGGGTCACCCGGTAGGAGCTACAAAGTGACCTGTAGTTGTGCACAAGCCCTTTAAGAGGATGCCCAGGTCTACAGCAGCCCTCCATCTCACCTAGACAGAATCTCTGCTGATTTTCACAGCCAGATGTTATAGGGACTCTTCAGCACTGGTGCTCTGGGCTGTTGAGCCTGGTGTGGGGCTGGGACCCCTTGCTCTTCAGGGGGGACCTCTGTATATGAGATATTGCTCTTGATTCTTAACTGCCACATGTGGGTGTGGGACTAGCCTGTTTAGCCTCTCTGCTCCTCCTACCAGTCTTGATGTGGCTTCTTTACATCCTTAGTTATAGGACTTCTGTTCATCTAGTCTTTAGGTGGTCCTTAAAAGTGTTTGTTCTATAATTTAGTTGTAATTTTGTGGGAAGAGGTGAGTACAGCATTTACCACCATCTTGACCAGGAGTCCTAGAGTTACCTAGAGGGCTTTTAAAACATGTTTTGCTAAGCCCCAACCCCAGAGATTTTAATTCAGTAGGTCTGGGGTGGGGCTTGAGGACATATTTCTTATAAATTCCAAATTCTCTATTGCTTCTGGCCAGGGACCTCACTTTGAGAACCACTTTATCTCTAACATTTAAAAGTACTGAGGGTTCTAGAAAGCAGCTAGGTTTCTCAGTTTGATTAATCATTCTCTAAGAAACCCTTCTTATAATATTGATTTGCTTAGAAGTAATATATTCTTTATGTAAATTGGAGTATACTTATGGAACATATGAATAAGGAATTGAAGTTTATGCATTCAAAACTGTTTTGAACACTTGTACTGTTCTAGATACCCTTCTAGGCACTGAAGATACAGTAAAAAAAAACTCTGCCCTGCCCTAAGAGAGCTTATCTTGTTCATGAGACACAAGGATACTAGATAAATAGGAAAATATATGTTAGAGTGCTAAGGAGAAAAATAAATCAGGGAAAAGGGATAGCAATGTCAGGGCAGGAGGACATTTCGAAATTTTAAGTAGGTTGACTAGAAAGATAGAAATGCAATACTGAAGAAAGATATGAAGAAAGGAAGAGAGTGGGCTCTCTGGACATCTAGGGGAAGAAGAGCCAGGGTGGTGTTCAGTGAGTGCAAAGGTCCTGAGGTGGGAGCACTTTTTGAGGAACAGCAGGAATCAGGAGTGAAGTAGGGTGAATCAGAGGAAGAATATTAGGAAATGAAGTCAGAGAACAGATAATGCTCAGATCTTAGGAATTGGTTTTTAACAACATTCAGGAAGTTCTTTCATAAAATGTCACTTTGTTTCTTTTGTACTAATTTGTACTGTTTTTGTTAGAGGAAACATTAGGTCCAAACTTGAGCTGTGGATATCCCAGTACTGAAGGGTTACAGCAGTTCCCTTCCTACAAGTGGCTAATGAGTTTGCTCAGCAGCTAGCTTCCCAAACAACTGCATACAGACCAGTTTGGAGAGACAGATATACAAGGAAATGTGTTTCTTTGGCCACCTTTTATGTGTATATGTGATTTACCCCATCCCCCATTCCGACCTCTTCACTAAATTCTGAGATAACTGCTCTGGCGATGTCTGCCAATTTTTTTTTTTTGTTAACCGAATTATATTGTCTGCATTTCTGGGAAAAACTGACCCCACCTATATGAGTCGTGGGGTGGACTGGGCTGGGCGGTGGCTCAGACCTTCAGTTCGACAGCCTACATTCTTTTTATGGTCAAGCCTTTTCTGGCCCACCCATAACCACCTGTACTGGGGGGAAAAGATATTAACACATTAAAGATGGGATAGGATGTTTTGTCTTTCTGGAAGATTACTGAATTTATATTCAAACATAGAAATCTTTAAAGTAATAGTCGCCACAATGAAAGGCAAACTACTAGGCTGGATGGATCATTGTTTTAAGGAAGTTTTGCATTTTCTTATATTCTCACATAAACAATATGACCTGGCATAGAATTTGGTGTATGGCACAGTGAAGTGCTTGACTATTTGTTGTCTATGGAACTTGAATTAGGTCCTGTACAAAAACATAGGACTGAAAAGATGCAGTTCTGAGCACTAAGATTATGTTGTAGACCTCTGAAAAGGTAGGGATATTTATAAAGATTAATGTTTTCACATTGGTACATGGGAAATATTTTCTAGCACAATAAAAGAGAATTCTAAGCTTCCCTCAAAATTTGGTTTTGAGTCTTCAGAGGCTACATTTGTTTCCTTGAACAGAATATAGTTTTGATCCATATTGACAAATTATCAAGTTATCTGTTGGTAAAAATTACGAAGTAGTAGATATAAAAACCCATGAGTTTTCACTGATGACTTTTCTTTCCAGACTTGAGTTGGCTCTTAGTGGCTTACACAGAGTAGAAGGTGACTTTCTGTCGGTGAAGTTTCTCTCCTACCTGGAACAGGCCCTCTGTCCCATCCAGAAAAATACACTACATATGGGGGGCTCCAAGCCCCTGGGCAACTGGTCCTGATCCTAGGATCTGAGGGCTCTTTGGGGTAGGGACAATTTTTTCTTGATCCCTAGAATCTTAGATGGTAAGGGCTGAAGTGACCTTTAAGGTCATTTAGTCCAACTATTCCTTTTATGCTTAAAGCATGTCTCAGTATCCTTACCAAGTTGTCTAGCAACTTGAGTAAAACACCTCTGGTGTTTGCACCTGGGAAGAGTATTAGGTGAGAGAGGAGACCCCCGATTCCATTTACTCAGGAGAGCCTTTGTGCAAGAGGTAAGTTTTGATGTGGGTAATCTGTTCAGTTAGAATGTAATTCAGTCCAGTTAGAAGAGAGGAAAAGGAAACTTGGCTAATTCCTCTTTTCTTTTGCCAAGTGAAACAATATTGTGGATGGAGACTCAAAAACATCTTTTTGGAAAATAGCTAAATGGCAAGCACCTTACACTCCTATTTCCCTCCGAAAGAAAAACAATCCCAAATGCCAGACTACAAAAGCAAAATACTTAATAGTGCCCCCCACCCCACAGCAAGCCTCATTCATTGTCTCCACCAACAAAAACACATTTCACTGTCTAGTCTTTACATGAATCACTCTGTGAAAATGGTAGCAAATGTAATAACTCCAGACAGCTACAATTATCTAAATGTCTCCTTATTAGCCATTTGAATGGCTAAAGCCTTATAATCAAATTATAGTGAGTGCTAATTGAAATCTATTCTGTGTAATTAGGTATCAGAATTTGATTCCAAAATTGTTAAATTACAGACAAGGCCCATCAAGTTACACTAAAAATGTTATAAGCTCAGTGGCAAAGGAGATGGATTCTTTCAATAAACATAGATCAAACTGGAACAGGTTTGTACAGTGTCACTGCCACCTACTGGACTTAGTAGAACTGCAGAGACTATCTTTCCTTGGATGTGGGGCACAGCTATGTTTTCCTAACCCAAGCAGTTTCTTGACAAGCAAGAGAAACTGCTCAAATTTGTAATTCTCTGGTTGAACATAATTAGTGGAGAGTATTAATATTTATTGTTTCTGGAAGAAGCAGCCAAGTAGATTACAGCTAGGAGGGCGTATGTTGGCAAAAGCTAGAGGTGAAGTAGGATGGACTCGGTGGGACCAGATAATGGAGTGCCACTCAGTGAATGGTTAGAGAAATGAGCCTTAAAACTCCCTGTGGCCCAGGTGACTTCTCTCCTCCTCTAGTCTCAGCTGATGGAAGATTCACTCTTTGTAATACCCCTAGAATAAATAACATTTATTGAATCTCTAATATGGTATGAACACAGTCTCAAAATCCTGTTGGGTAATAGAAGTATAAAATGCATCCCTTCTTCAGGTAGTTTGTAATTGGTTCTGTGGAGAGATTAGAGAAAAATACACAGTACCTTATACCAGCTTAACAGGACTGACTTTTGTCGTATAGTAATCTCCTGAGAAAGAATGCTTGGGATGTAAATTCTGTGAGGCTTTGCAGTCATGACATTGCTTTTATTCTAAAATCATGCTTGAGATAGTTTGGCTAGATAAAGTATAATTTTCTCTCAACTGCTGAATGCATAGGGAACCTTGACTGTAAAATATATGTCCCTGGAATGTGAAAGGTAGTAGAGAGATGGCGAGTTAAATTTGTTGCTTAATTTAACTACATAGAAACTTGAGATCTACATATCTGCATCCTAGATTTGGCCTACATTAGCCCTGATTTTTTAAAAAAATTTTATTGTAAAATACATAAAATATAAAATTGCTATCTTAATCATGTTTAAGTACACAGTTTAGTGGTATTAATTACATTTTTATACTTGAGCAACCATCACCACCTTCCATCTCCAGAACTTGTCTTGCAAAACAAACTCTGTACCCATTAAATAATAACTCCCCATTTCCCCCTGTCCCCAACCCCCTTTTCATATAAATGGAATCATACAGATATATCTTTGAGACCCTGTTTACAATTCTTTTGGATATATACGCAGAAGTGGAATTACTGGATCACATGCTAAATCTATATTTAATTTTTCAAGGAACCATGATACCATTTTCCACAGTGACTGTATCATTATACATTTATACCAGCAGTGCACAAGGGTTCCAATTTCTCTACACCTTCGCCAACATTTGTTATTTAGGATTTTCTGACAGTAGCAATCCTAATGGATATGAAGTGATATCTTATTGTGGCTTTGATTTGCATTTCTCTAATGATTAGTGATGTTGAGCATTTTTTTCAGGTGCTTATTGGCCATTCAAATATCATCTTTGAAGAAACAGCTATTCAAGTATTTTGCCCATTTTTGAATAAAGTTATTTGCTTTTTGTTTAGTTTCGGGCATCCTGTATACATTCTGCATATTAATCCCTTAAAAGATATGTGATTTGCTTAGGTTGCCTTTTCACTCTGTTCAAAGTGTCCTTTTTTTTGGGGGGGGGGTCGTTACCAATTGCTCTATTTGAAGGAATTGTACAAATGACAGGATTTAAGCAGATATTTTGGCAAAATCTTTAGAAAAGGTAAAGGTAACTTCAACATGCTTGCACTGGCTTGGTGACCAGGGGAGTCACTCCTGTGGCTATGGGAAGCCAGGCTAAGACTTGTCATTATCATTGGCTCCCTGGGTGTGTTTGTCAAAGAGATACTCTGGCATGCCAGCTTCTCCAGCCCCCATCTTGTACAAGCTGGTTTTGAAGTCCCTCAATTCTTTGATGTACTTCACCTGCTCATTCAGGTAATGAGTCTTAATGAAGTCACACAAATATATGTTGTTTTTGTCGGTGGCCAGTTTGTGCAGTTCCAGTAGTGACTGATTGATGCTTTCCAAATGTAATTAATTCACACTCCATTGCATTCAGCCTATTCTCCCAGTCCTCACAATCTGCTTTCTTAATATTCTGAAGGAAGACTCAGTCACCTTGTTGTTTCTGCAGCTTCATCGATTTCTCAGCAAGTTCTCTCTCCCCTTGAGATTCGTGAAGAAAATATTCGGCAAAGTTCTTCAAAGTCGCATCATTGCAGTTAAAGTCATAAGACATGGACAGGTAGACTCAGGAGTTGTATGCTTCAACTTGATCTGCTGGGTGATGGTGGCTTCTGAGTCCTTGTGGTAGTTCTGGTCAACCAATGAGGGGGGCGCAGTAGTCATGGTGGTTGGTAGAGAGAGGTGGCAGTAGCTTCCCAGTGCTGGAGCAGCAGTGGGGGCTGTAGGTGGTCTGTGAGGGGTGACAGAGTGCTGGCTCTGTGTGGCCAGCAGGGCTGGGGGATCAGTGCCTCTTTCCTCCAAGCACTGTTGAAGTGGGAAAGTGTGGCAACTCGGGAAAGACTGTTCGAGGTTTTTAATTTTTATTCACTCCAACTTGTCTAGTTTTTCTTTTGTTGCCAGTGCTTTTGGTGTCATAGCCAAGAAATCATTGCTAAATCAATGACGTGTAGCTTTCGCTCTGTTTTCTTCCAAGAGTTTAATATTGTAGGTCTCATATTTAGGTCTGTGATATATTTTGACATAATTTTTGCATATGGTGTTAGGTAAGAGTCCAACTTCATTCTTTTGTATGAGGATATGCAGTTTTCCCAGTGCCATTTGTCGAAAAGACTGTCCTTTCTCCTGCTGAATGGACTTCACACCTTTGTAGAAAATCAGTTGACCATCATCAGTATGTGAGTTTATTCCCGGGTTCTCTATTCTATTCCATGGGTCTACGTCTATTTTTTATGCCAGTGCTATGCTGTTTTGATTGCTGTAACTTTGTAGTACTAAAATCAGGAAGTATGAGAACTTCAACTTTGTTCTTTATAAAGATCATTTTGGCTATTCTGGTCCCTTGAGATACATGAATGTTAGGATTTTTTTTTCTATTTCTGCAAAAAATGTCATTGGGATTTTAATAGGGATTGCATTGAATCTATATATCATTTTGGGTAGTATGGGCATTTAAAAATATTAAGTCTTCTAATCTGTGAACATGGGATGTGTTTTCATTTACATATGGCTTTAATTTCTTTCAGCAGTGTTGTTTTTTTCATTCTATGAGTCTTTTACCCCCTTAGGAAAGTTAATTCCTAAGTATTACTTCTGATGTAATTGTAAGTAAGACAGTTTTTAAAATTTCCATTTGAAGAGGAAATTTGTGGAATTTCATTAAAACTAATCAGCTTCTGTAAATATGCTTGCTTTCTGCAAATAAGCTTACAGCCAAGGGCTCCTGCAAAAGCTCCCTTTGCTCCACTCGCAAATGTAACTGTTTGTGACTTTGTTCCACGAATGTAATTATTTATACCCTAGCAGCTCCCCTTTCTGTAATAATTTGTATCTGTTGGCAACTGTTGGCAACTTTTGACAACTTCTGGCCTTACCAATGTTACTAGTTGTAGTCTTCATAGCAATCCCCATCATCTGTAAAGGTTTGAGTTCAAACTGACCAATTAGTTTATATAAAATTCTGGTATATAAGCAATATTTCAAATGAGCCCACTGCCCAGATCTTCAGAAAACTAGCTTGTCTGGAACCACATGTAATAAATTTGAATTCTTTCCCGAGTTACTGATTGGTTTTTTGTTGAACTGGGTTTTGGAGTTTTTGGAATATTTTCCACAACATGTCCAGTTTGTTTATTATCAGTATATAGAAATGAAACTGGTCTTTCTGCGTTGACTTTGTATTCTGCTGCTTTCCTGAATTTATTTATTCTAACAGTTTTTGCATGGAATTTTTTAGGTTTCCTATGTATAAGATCATATTATCTGAGAACAGAGATAATTCTACTTTTTCCTTTCGATTATGGATGCCATTTATTTACCTATCTATCTACTACCTACCTAGCCTGTTCTGGCTAGGGCTTCTAGTATTACATTGAATAGAAGTGACAACAGCAGTCATCAGTGCCTTGTTCCTTAGAGGAAAATCTTTCAGGCTTTTATCATTGAGAATAATATGCTCTGGATTTTTTCATATATGACTTTTGTTATATTGAGTTAGTTTCCTTCTATTCCTAGTTTGTCAAATGATTTTTATTATGAAAGGGTGTTGAATTTGTCAAATGCTTTTTCTGTATCAACTGAAATGATCATAAAGGTTTTTTACTGTTCATGGTGTATTAATTATATTGATTGATTTTCATCTGTTGAACCCTCCTTGCATTCTAAGAACAGAGCCCACTTGGTCATAATGTATAATCCTTTTAATAGGCTGCTGAATTAAATTTGTTAGTATTTTGTTGATTTTTGCATTAGTATTCATAAGAAATATTGATCTGTAGTTTTCTTGTGGAGTCTTTTGTCTGGCCTTGGTATCAGAGTAATGCTCGTCTCATGGAATGAGTTTGGAAGTATTCTCTCCTCTCCAATTTTCTGAAAGTTTGAGAAGGATTGTTGGTGTTAGTTCCTTTTGAAATGTTTGGTAGAATTCATCACTGAGCCATTAGGGCTATTATTTGTTGGGAGGTTTTTGATTACTGATTCAATCTCCTTACTAATTATAGGTCTATTCAGATTTTCTGTTTTTTATGATTTAGACTTGGTTTGTGTTTCTGGGAATTTGTACATTTCATCTAGTTTATCTAATTTTTTTGGCATATAATTATATTCTCATAATCCTTTTTTTTTTTCTCAGTAATGTCCCCACTTTCATTTATTTTAGTAATTTATGTTTTCCCTATCTTTTCCTAGGCTATCAGTATAAGGTTCGTCTTTTCAAAGAACTGGCTTTTGGTTTCATTGATTTTCTTTATTGTTTTTCTATCCTCTATTACATTTATCTCTGCTCTAATCTTTATTATTTCCCTCCTTCTGCAAGCTTTGATTTTGTTTCTTCTTTTTCTAGTTTTTTAAGTTGTAAAGTTAGGTTGTTGATTTGAGATTTTTCTTCCCTTCTGATTCATTTTGTGTATATTCTAGAACTTTTCTTTGTGGTTACCATGGGGGTTACATTTAACATCATAAAATTATAACATTTTAATTTAAATTTATAGCAGTGTAACTTTAACAACATACAAAACTCCACTCCTGTTTAGCTTCATCCCCATTCTTTTCATGTCACAAAATCACATTATGTGTCCTAAACCATAAACTATTTATAATTCATTAGTCACTTAAATTGTGTAGGAAGCAAAATGTGGAGTTACAAATCAAAATTGTAATACTAGCTGTTAGACTAATAATTGTATTCCCTTAAATCATGTAGAAAACCAAAACTAGAGTTACAAAGCATTTTTACAATAATGCTAGCTTTTTATAATTGCTCATATATTTACACTTACTGAGAGTTTTATTTCTTCATATAGCTTTAAGTTATAGTCTACTGTCCTTTCATTTTGACTTGCACAATTCCCTTTAACATTTTCTGCAGGGCACTTTTTTAGCTTAGGTTTATCTGAGAATATCTTAATGTCTCTCTCACTTTTGAAGGAAAGTTTTGCCAGATATAGGATCCTGGTTGACATTTTTCTTTTAGCACTTTGAATATATTGGTACACTGCCTTCTGGCCTTCAAGGTTTCTGATGAGAAGTCTGCAGGTAAACTTACTGAGGATCCCTTGTATGCAATGTGTTGCTTCCCTATTGCTCCATTCAGGATTCTCTCTTTGTCTTTCAGCAGTTTGATCACAATGTGTCTTGGTGTGGGTCTCTTTAAGTTCTTCTAACCTGGAATTTGTTGAGCTTCTTGAATGTTTATATTCACATCTTTCATTAAATTTGGGACATTTTCAGCCATTATTTCTTCAAATAATCTCTTCCCCTTCTCTCTTTCTGAGACTTCCACAGTTTGTGCTATGGTTTGCTTATATCATAATTCCCTTAGGCTCTGTTAATGTTTCTTTAATATTTTTCTTTTTATTCCTTATACTTGATAATTTCCATTGTCTAATTTTTAAGTCTGTTGATTCTTTTTTCTTCAGCCTGCTCAAACATGCCTTTAAGAATTTCTTTTCTGTTATTGTATTTTTTAGTTCTAGAATTTGTTTTTTCTTTAGATTTTCTATCTCCTTATTGATATTTTGACTTTGTATTCTTGACATTCTCTCTGTCTTTTAGTACTCTGAGCATCTTTAAGACAGTTCTTAAAAAGTCTTAATATGGTATGTCCACCATCTGGTTTTTCACTCTTGATGTTTTTTTTTTTTTTAGTTTGAGTTGGCCAAACATTCCTGTTTCTTTGTATGTTTTGTGGTTTATTGTTGTTGAAAACATGGGCATTTGAATGTATTGGTAAACTCTGCAAATCAGTTTTTCTCCCTTCCCTAAAGTTTGCTGGCTTTGGTTTTGTTTTATTTTGCTTTTTAAAAAATTGTTGTAGGCTGTCTCTTCCAAGGATGAGCTTGAGGTGTACACTCAAGGTTTTCTCAGGTTTTTTTTTGAACCAGTGCCTTTCCCTGGACATGTGTGGTAACTTTCTAATTTCCTCCTGTATATTGCTGCTTTTGAATGTCCTGGCTCCAAAAATGGAGAAAAGAGAAAATTGAAGGGGGTTAGAAAAAGGGGGCCAACCCTTTAAATCTTATAGAAGTGGCTTCAGTCAGAAGGAGAGACGTTTGCAACAGTGGAGGGGAGCGGAACAATGATGGCTGCCCATCTCTGTTTCTGCACTTCAGTGATCAGACACAGCAATTAGTGATCAAGGCACAGATCCCCGAAATTTGGAAAACAGGATTATTATTGTTTATCCTGACTCCCACAATCTGTGTGCAAGCTGCACCAGGAATGCACGCATAGCTACCTGCTATGGGGCTGGGGATGGTGGGGAATGAATGGCTGCAGCTGAACTGAGAATTGAAAATTGACCAAAATTAACCCCAATTTGCCATCCAGTCATTCCCCCGGAAGCCACAAACCTTCAATAGACTCCAAAATTGTTACATCAGACAGATTCTGTCAGTGCAATTGTTGTTTAGGTGAGAAGACAGATTCCTGGTGCTTCTTATCTACTATCTACAGAATTCTTTCTGATTTTTTAAATTGTAATGTTCTATACCAGAGCATATGTATTTCTAAGCACACTCAGTTGTTAAGAACAAGGCAGAAATGAAAACATGTAAATAAAGTTTAGAATGGATAGGAATTGAAAAGAATGGCCATCTGAAGTGATAATGAAAGGTTATTTCAGTGCCAGCATTGTGGCTTCTGGTAGGCTGAATGTCTTCCCTGCCTCCCCACTGTCATGTCTGTGTCCTAATTCCCAGATCCTCTGAAAATACGAGGTTTTGTGGTAAAGGGGAATTAAGGCTGCAGATGAAATTGAGGTTGCTAGTCAGATGGCCGTGAGATGGAAAAGAGTATCCTGGATTATCCAGGTGGGCCTAATGTTGTTACAAGGGTCCTTATGAATGGAAGAAAGAATCTCAGAGATGGCAGTGTGGAAAGGACATGGCCTAAAGTTGCTGGATTTGGAGATGGAGGGCTGAGGCCACAAGCCAACAGGCCACAGACAGCCTCCAGAAGCTGGAAGAAAGGTGAGAAAATGTGTTCTCTTCAGCCTCTAGAAGGAACACAACCCTGCAACATCTTGATTTCAGCCTAGTGAAACTCACTTTGGATCTGATTTCCAGAAATTTTAGATAACTGATTTGTATTGTCGGTAATTTGTTATGACAGCAATAGGAAAATTAGCACAAGGATTGAGAGGAAGGGAAGCTGAAGGTGAGGAGGCAAGTACAAATTAAGGTACTGTTATGTAGGGGTAAAAGCAGTGGACATGAATTAGAAGACCAGTTGAGGTTCCTGGTTCTGCCATTTACCACTACCTGTGTGACTCAGATCAAGTTACTTAACCTTTCTGTGTCTCAATATCTTCATCTATAAAAAGCAACAATAGTAATACCTCACATGGCTGTTGTGAGGATGAAATGAGGCAATCTGTGTGGGGCCTTAGCACAGTTCCTTTGGTTTAAGCCCTAATACATATAAGCTGCTGAGGCTGCTAGCACCACGTCTCCCTCAGCTTTAACATAGGTTCCTCCCCACCCCATCTAGCGATTAGGTGTTTATTTATAAAATTATCTGTATACTATACACATATTTAGCCAAAATTCACTTTCCATGTGAAGTAATACAGATTAAAATTATGTTCCAATTTTGTATGTAACGAGGTTGTATATTATTTAAGAGAACATTCAATTAAACCCACCGTGCTCTAATCACATTTCAGGCGAGGTGACTCCTGCACAGCAGATGGCAGGCCTTGCCTTACAGAGAGTAAAAACAGACCATTTCAACGGAAGCAGTTATTCTTGAAACCTTGATTGGCAACTGTGGATCCAGGTTAGTAAAATTAAATTTGCTTCTTATTAATCACAATTATCAGGTACCAATTTAGAGTGTCACTCTTTTATTATTAAGTTATTGGATTGATTCAAATTTATGTAGATCTAAATAATATTAAATACTCTAATGTTTGCAATTGTGGACCTTCTCAATGTAAATGTTTTTACTTGCTATCCCTTTTAAAAGTCATTTTGTATTAAATATACAATTCATATAATTATACATAATTTTAACTTTTTATTTTAAGATAATTTTGTACTTACAGGAGTTGTGAAAATGATAAAAAGAGTTTCTTCACTCAGCTTCCTCCAGCAAATTGACACTGGAACAATGCTAACAATAGCTATGAATTTTATTCAGATTTTACAATTCTTACATGTATTGCTTTGTTTGTTTGTTTGTTTATTTATTTTTGCCATTCAGTTCTATGAATTTTTATCAGATATATAGATTTGTGTAACCACTACTCCCTGCCCTCTTCCTGTCACCAACCTCAGCATTGATTGATCTTTCTCCATTACTATAATTTTTGTTATTTAAATTTTATAATATGTAAACTTTTGAGACTGGCATTTTCATGCAGTGTTATGTGTTTGAGATCCACCCAGGTCATTGTATGTGTTAATAGTTCGTTCCTTTTTATTAATGAGTAGTATTCTTTATATGATGTTACCACCATCTGTCGATTCACTATTGATGGATATTTGGGTTGTTTTCAGTCTTTGGCTCTTACAAATAAACTGCTAGAAACATTCATTTACAGGTTTTTATGTATATAATCTTTATTTCTTTAAGGTAAATACCCAGTTTTTTAAGGTTTAAGGGTTAAATAAGGTTGTTATGGTTACAATACTTTGTAGATGACAGTGCTCAATTTAAATGTAAGATATATTACTGAGAGTTAAACAATGGCAAAAATCTGGAAAAAGCATGAGAAAATAAGTGGTAAGAGTTGGTAACAGATGGGATGTGAAGAGGGGACCGATTTTTGCATTTTTCCTTTGGAAAAAATAAAATGTTTGTAAGGTAACAGAGGGGGTCCGATTCTGGGGTAGCGGTTCATATAGTGGAAATGTGGGGTTGAATTAAAAAGGATGAAATATCTTGTTACATTGGTAGGACGCCAGCCTCCGGAGGATATTCACAATTAGTGGAGAGAATATTAATAGGAAGAAAGATAAACAGAGACTGAAAGAAAGTCAGATTAATTTATTCACATATCCAACAAGTATTTACTGGGCCCTAGTGTTTGCCATTTTTATTCTGGGTTCTAGGCACACCAGTGATGTTCACTACTAGACAAGGTCCCTGCATTTATGAAGCTTATATGCTAGAGAGAGTGAAAGGCCATAAAAAGTTAATTATAAGATAATGTCAGGTAGCAATAAATAATATGAACCAATATAAATCAGGGAAGAAATTAGAGACTAGAGATGGTATTTTAGAATGTATATCCTTCAAGATGGTGATAGCTTTTGAGGTTTCTGGGGAGCTAAAGTTATAGGAAGATAAAAAGCCAAGAAATTCCAAGAAAACAGAGGATTTGAGGGTAATGTGCAGTTCATTGGGAAAGAGCCTTCCAGTACTTTCAGCTGACCCCAGACAACTCCCCATTGCAACCCAGTGCCTGGAATGGTGCTTAGCACTTAGTATAATAAAAGTTAATTGACTGATTGGTTACAGGAAGTGCTGAGCTACTCAGAGTTTCTGGCTCTCTCTGACTTCCACCTGAAAGTGCTAGTCCTGCAGAAGAAAAGCTTAGATCACAGTATTCACACACATCACAGAGCAACAAGTTAGGGAGTCCACTCACCTGCCATTTTAAGTACTTAAAAATTTGAACAAATATGGTGCTTTGGCAATATTATTACATGATTTGTACATTCTGTTAGGCCAGCCTAGATTTTAACTTACTTTGTGTTAAGTTCAATTCCTAAAATATTTTTGTTAATTTAACTGTGCGCTGCACTAACCTCTAAGGACACAACGAGTAGTCCGACATAGTCACTGCTTTAACTTAATCAAGCTGATGTGCCCTCTCTGTATGATAAATATGGCAAATCAAGTCTATCTCTTCTTAATTCATTACTGATATTTTTCAGGGTTGGATGAAATGCAAAATTCTTAGATTAAAAAAGGTAAAAATCCCCAATCATGCCTGTATGGGTCCCAAAGTCCCTGTGCTTTGATGCTTTGAAAGGCCAAAACACAAAGCTCTAAATAAGAAGGCAGAGCCTAGTGGTTCTTTAAACCCATCTTTAAAAAGTAGAATTCAGACTTCTTTTAAGCACAGAGAAGCAGGAGGGACTGTTTTTGTAAAATTGAAGTTGCAAGGAGAATTTCTGTAATGATTAACATATCTATGTGCAAGACAAAGTGGAGGCTGTGGGGACACCTTGGGCTTGAACAAGATGGAGTTGAAGAGACCGAGCCTTTCACTCTGTTACAATGTCTAAGCTGACAACACATAATATTCCTACGGGGCCTTATAGAGTTGGGTAAATGACCCTACAGTGAGGAAAGCAATGCTTCAGAGGGTAGAAATGAGCTGCATGTTGGTTGGCGGTAGGAAATAGTGGGAAGCAATCATTACCTAAACCATTACACATTACAAAGCCTAGAAGAATTTTCTTGACTAGGGCGTGGCAGTGCAGGGCCTTCTCATTTACTGGTAATCAAAATGTGCTTGCTAGGGTGGTCCAGCGCCTTCTTCAGTGTGTACTAGCACCCTTCCACTCACCACCCAATTCTCCTTTTACTTTGTTTTGCTTTGCCTCGCTCAATTCAGAGCCTTGCAATATAATGCCTACAGGTTCAGTTTTGTCATCACTGTAGAAATCAAATGAACATAGACATTATTGGGTTTTAATTATCATTCATTAAAATAATCAATGTAGAGGATTTAGTCATTCAGATGGTTAATGGGGGGACATTGAGGTAATTACAACTGTTGAATGTTCTTTCCTGCTAATTGTTTTTATTGAACAAGATTTATATGTAAGTCTTGAAAAGAAGTGGTTGCAGCTTTGGGTATCACAGATTAACATTTTGGAAAGAAGTGGTGGAGGGAGATCTGGGTCTGAAGCCAGGCTCCACTTACTACCCTGTTTCATTGTCTTCATATTCCAAAGAGTAGTTGTACAGTAAATAATCCCTTGAGGTCAAGGAAAAGATCTGTCAGCTTCTGTACATATTTGGATACTTGTGCTCTCAAGTAGTCCCCTAAATTAGTCTATGTACTTAATATCACGTTTTCTTTGATAAATGGCCCTAGTTTATACTTGTGGGTCTCCCTTTCTTAAATATTCTTCTCCATCTTTTCTAGAAATCCAAATCTTACCTTTTCTTCACAGACTGATTTCAAAAGCACTCATTTATTTAAATTCATTCACTCTTTAGTCATTTGTTCAAACTTATTATTTCAACAAACCAATAATGTGCCAGATTGTATAGATGACCTTAGAGATTATAACAGCGAGAAACAAAAAATTTTAACTTGTTTCCTGATAGCGCCTATGCTTTTGCTTATTGTAAAAAATTCTTCCATGATGCTAGTGTTTGTGTTATTTTGTTTGAGTATTACTTGTCCTTTGTCTTATCAATGAAAGAACATTCCGGCTAAGAAAAAATCTTTATAAGAGTATATTTGAGCCAAACTGTGGCAAAATATCAACGGATTGAGAAAATGCTCTGGAGGATGGCAGTTTTACAGTGTATTTAATACATTAGAATCAAAGTAGGAGAAGTAAGGAGGGTTATGTGAAATCCATTGGAGCAAAACAGGGAGAGCAAAACAGGGAAATCTCTGGGATTAGATAAAAAGTAGAACAGAGACAAGTACTCCCTTCCCATCGGTGCGTACAGGACAGTTATTTATAGCGCACAAAGATGATAAGTGGGCAACAAGATAACAATGTTTCTTGCTTTGGTGCCTGTGGTTGTGCCTTTAAAAGGTCTGGAAAAGAAAATTACTGATATTTCAAAGGTATGTTATCTTAGATGCACAAAGACAATAGACAATTTCAAAATTAAATGTTGACCTTTGTCAAGGAAACTATAGGCCCAGAACGTGACTACCTAGCGTGACCTGCTTTTAGTTAGTGATTTTATATTCAGACCTCCCAGTGTGGTTACTTTGATCTCTGTTTTGTAAGTTCCGCGGGCCTTTCCTGTGTTTGTCAGGTTTAAGATGTGGCCCCTTTTATGCCCACAATCTATATTTATCAAAAATAAAATGATAACAGTGCCCCCCTCAAATCCTTAAAAGTACTAAATGATAATATCTGAGATTAGAAGAATAAATTAAGTATGAAATATGACTGAGATCATGATAGAAAATAACTCAGACTATGATGAAAGAATTAAAAAGACTCTTTTTTCTTAATTTTTTATTTTTTATTTTTCTATTACAGTTGACATTCAATATTATTTTATATCAGTTTCAGGTTTACAGATAGTGGTTAGACATTTATATAATTTACAGAGTGATTCCCCCGTCCCCTTAAGTCTCGTACCCACCTGACACTGTACATAGTTATTACTTATATATTCCCTATGCTATATTTTACATCCCTGTCGGGAGCCGTTCTTATCAAGGCTCTCATACCTGAGATCTAGGCAACTTTGCCTTGGGACAGAATCTGCCTCGCCCTGTGCTATCTGATAGGATAGACAGCATAAAGTCAGTTGCCCTGACATGCCCTGACTTGCCCTGGGCCCCTTGAGCCCTTTGCTTGAACTAATCTGACTTTGCAGCCCCCTCCTCTCCCCGGACCCTTCTGCATTTTTGGGTCATATAAGGAAATGGAATGTTCTGCGGTTTGATATCCAAGGCAACCGTGATTATGCAAATCCTCCCCTTTATATACTCTACCCCTACCTACAATAAAGGAGGCTTGATCAGAACTTTGTCTTGCCTCCGCTCCTTTTTCTCGCCCGTTTTTCTCAGGTTGGATCCTCGCCCCCACGAATAACTAAGTCCCGCGGGTCGGGACACATCCCCATGACTATTCTGTTATTACCAATTCGCATTTAAAATCTCTTTATCTTTTTCAGCCCCCAATCCCTTTCCCATCTGGCAACCATCAGTTTGTTCTCTGTATCTATGAGTCTCTTTCTGTTTTGTTTGTTAATTTTTATCATTTAGATTCCATATATAAGTGAAATCATATGGTATTTGTCTTTCTTTGTTTGACTTATTTCATTTAGCATAGTACCCTCTAGGTACAACTATATTGTTGCAAATGGTAAGATTTAATTCTTTTTATGGCTGAGTAATATTTCATTGTATATATGTACCACCTCTTTATTCAGTCATCTATTGATGAGCACTTAGGTTGCTTCCATATCTTGTAAGTAACGCTGCAATGAATATAGGGGTGTATATTGCTGGGTCATAAGGTAGTTCCATTTTTAATTTTTGAGGATGGTTCATTCTTTTTTCCATTGTGGCTGCACCAATTTGCAGTCCCTCCAACAGTGCAGGGGACTTCCCTTTTCTCCACATCCTCACCAATACTTATTGTTCTTTGATTTACTCTGAAAGGTGTGAGGTGGTATCTCCTGGTTTTAATTTGCATTTCTCTGTTGTTTAGTAACATCAATCAGCTTTTCTTATGTCTATTAGCCATCTGTATTTCCTTTTTGGAGAAATGTTTTTTGAGATCTGCTCATTTTTTCATTGGATTTTTTTTTTTTTTTGCGTTAAGTTGTATGAGTTCTTTTTTAAATTTTGGATATTAACCCTTCATCGGATGTATCATTAGTGAATGTCTTCTCCCATTTGGTAAATTTTTTCATTTTGTTCATGGTTTCCTTTCCTGTGCAAAACTTTTTAGTTTGTTGTAGTTCCCTTTATTTATTTATTTTTTTGTTTCCTTTACTTGAGGAGATTTATATCTAAAAAAAAATTACTAAGAGCAATGTCAGAGACGTATACTGCCTATGTTTTTTTCTAGGAGTTTTACAGTTTCAGCTCTTTAATTCATTTGGAGTTTACTCTTGTATATGGTGTAAGAAGGTGGTCTAGTTTTATTTTGATTTTTTTGCATATATCTATCCAGTTTTCCTGATTCCAGCTATTGAAGAGACTGTCTTTACACCATTGTATATTCTTGCCTCTTTTATCATAGATAAATTGGCTATATAGGCATGGTTTTATTTCTGGGCTCTCTGTTCTATTCCATTGATCAATGTGTCTGTTTTTATGCCAGTAGCATGCTGTTGTGATTACGATAGCCCTGTAGTATAGTCTGATAGGAGGTAGTGTGATGCCTCCAACTTTATTCTTTCTCAAGATTGCTGTTGCTGTTCAAGGTCTTTTGTGGTTCCATATACATTTTAGGATTATTTGTTTAGTTCTGTGAAAAATGCCATTTTTTTTTTTTTACAAAAGTTTATTCTTAAATGCTGCTCTACACATTCAGAGAAACTTCTCTAGTAACGACTTATGGAACTGATTCTTAAAAATACAGTCTTTCTATTGATATTTTGATAAGGATTGCATTGAATCTATAGATTACTTTGGTTAGTATGGACATTTTAATGATGTTAATTCTTCCTATCCATGAGCACAGTATATTCTTCTATTTATTTGTATCTTCTTCAATTTTTTTTCAATGAAAAGCCTGATTATTTTAAAGTCTCCTTTTTATTCTAGACTGCTTCCTTGATCATTAACAACATATCTCTGTATCACCATATCAGCAAGTCTTTTCAATTCTATTACCTAAATGTTTTTTGGAAACAGCTCACCTCTCCTTTCTCTCCTTTGGGAGACTTCCTGGAGTGCCCCATTCTACCTCCCCAAAAGTAAACTGGTTGGTTTAGGTGGTCCAGTAAATCCTTGAACTTGTCTCTGTTACACTGTATTATAAATACTTGCCGTTGATGGCCTTTATTAATCTGTAAATTCTTTAAGAAGAGGCATCATGTCTTATTTATAATTGTGTTCTCATCACCAGTAGAGTGCCTGGCACAAGATAAGTACTTAATAAATGTTTGTCTAATTTAAAAATAAATTTAGTAAACCAAAGAACAGTTTCCTTAAAACTCACAAGGGGGCAGCAAGGAGTAACATTCTTTTCTGTTCTTTTCTAGTTCTAAAGATGTATGCAAAATCATTCATCTTTAGAACTAGAAACATTAGGTTAGTTGAATCAACTGTTCTTCTCCAAAGGCTCAAACATTTCTTTAGAGAAGAATTTCATTTCACACATTGGAACTCTGATAGCTGCCTCACGACCAGGCTTTTAAAATGTCATGGAAGCGTATTGTCTGTTGGCCATCCTCACAAACATGTGTATTTGGCCATAGTTCTGTGTTTAGTGGCTTTAACAGATGTACTTAAGATTATGTAAAGTAATATACACTGCCTTAATGGAATTTTCTGAGTGTAATTTTTGTTTGGCTTCTTGGTTTCACACATAATCACATAATTATACCACTCTAATTATTTAGTACCATCTCCCCATTTCTAGAGATGAAGCAATGGAAGCCTAAAGAGATTAAAGGGTTTGCTTTTGTTCACACAGCAAGTTAGTGATTGAACTGGAACCAGACTTTCAATCTTCTGATCCTGAGTTTGATACTTCCTTTTATTGTCTGAAAGTGAGGACCCAGGAGATGCTTTGATTGGAAGCAAAAGTATAATTCAGGGTACATTGACTTTAGTAACTAATTCCTTCTAGACAAATGAATATTTACATTTCAGCCTCAATGAATTTTAGTTTTAGCATTTAACTATAGGAACAAGGGTTTGTACATATTCTCTTTTTCCTTTGTTGAAAAAGGAAATGTAAAACAAAAAACAACACCTTTTCAATCTCACAATTCTGAATACATTTTCCATTGTAAGGGAGGAAAAGAGTTTTCCTTGACCCTCTTTTGTCCCCAGCTGGGTCTGAAAATTAAATTGACAAAGAGAGATTAACAGGAGACAAGCATAAGTTTTACTGAATTTTTACATGTACATGGGAGCCTTCACAAGAGAGTGAAGACCCAAAGAAGTGACCAGAGAAGAAAGCTTTTATACTTTTTAGACAAGGAAACAATACATTTGTGAAGAACTGACAAGATAAAGAGGTTTGGGCATACAAGTAGTAAATGGTAAAGACGTAACTAAGAAGACAAGGGTTAGTTTACCAAGCTTTATGCAGCCTTCTTGGTCCCAAATACTGTCTCTGGTACACGTGGGAGTTTTATGAACTGTTTTAGGGAAGAAGGGCAAGGGGTGGAGGTTAGAGTAAACTTCCTACTCTGGCTGTTTTTGAAATTCCTTCAACTTAAGATGTTTAATATCCCAAGGTGCCATCTTTTAGGGGTAGCATGTCCTGAACCCCATTATCACTGAAATAGATATTTTTAAATATCTTTGATGAAAGGAATTTTTATTTATTAATTTTTAGGGGACACAAATTAACCTCAAAGGAATTTTTTGTTCTCAAATAATCAGACCTTCGTTCTCCAGAAAAGGATATACTTTTCAAGTGACTTAACATGCATTTTTCTGAATATGAAAGTTATAAATGCTCTTTTATTAAAAATCCATACATTAGAGCCATATGCAATATGGGCATTGACAGTAGACCATGTCTGTCACCCTCAGAGGTAATTATTATCAATTATTTAGTATATCTCTCCAGGTTTTTTTTTATTTACATGCTAATATTGCTTTTCTCATAAAAAGTGAGATCATGTTATTCATATTTTTTAATTGAGGTAGAATTCATGTAACATAAAATTCGCTATTCTAATCATTTTAGATTGTTCAATTTCATGACTTTTACTGTATTTACAATGTGTGCAATCATCACCACTATCTAATTCAGAAACATTTTCATTACCTTGTAAAGGACACCTGTGTCATATCATTACTGGACCAAACTGGTCTGAGTGCTCAGTAGTTGCCAGCCAAACGACAGCTCCGAGATGACTTTACGAGAAGAAACGTTATTGTAAGCCGGTAAGCCAGGATACATCACGATCACTCCTGGGGTGGTGTGCCCCTGAACAAAGCATCAAATCCATCTTTCTTTATTAGGGGAAATAGTGCATAAATATTGAGACTTCCTCACTGCATTTATAGATGGGGACATTCTAGTGCACAGGCAGATAGAAAACGTGGTTATACGTACATTGTGTACTGTTTTGCAAGTTGATTAATTACTTAATGCTGTGTAAATGTCTTATTCTTTTTAGTAACTTTATAGTATTCCATTATAAGTGCCATAGTTATTTAACCAACCTCAATTAATGGACAGTTGGGTTATTTTAGATTTTTAAAATATTATAAATAAAGCTGTACTGAACACCTTTAAACACTTGCACACTTCTGTGAGACAAGTGATTAAAAATAGAAATGTTGAGTCAAAGGAGGTGAACGTTAAAATGTAATCAAAATTGCTATATTTCCCTCCAAAAGATTGTTCTAATTAATAATTCTAATGTTTCCCCATTTATGTTTTTTCTTTCCTACCTTCTTGCCAAAACTAAGTATCATCAATTTTTACATCTTTGGCAATCTAATAGGTAAACATGATTACATTATTGTTTTAATTTTTATCTGATTGATTATAAGGGAAGCTGAGAGCTTTTAATATTCATCAGCTTATTTTTTCCTTCTCAGTGACTTGCCTGTTCATGCTCTTTGCCCATAGTTCTACTGAGGTGTTTTTCTTTTTCTTATTGATTTTTAGGTAGTTAAGAGGATATTTTAGTTATGAAAGATCTCTTGGGTTTTTATTTTAAACAAACTTTTTTCTTTCCCTGTCCCGGATACATGTTCTCTGATTCATCTGTGTTAAGAGCTTCTGGGCCATTTAGTTAATGAAACCTTTTTCCTGCTGAAGAGGGCTTGGTCTGTGATCATCAAAAGAATGATAATACCCTGTTTCCGTTTCCTTTAGAGCCATCATCCTCTTTTCCTCTCACATTAATTGCCTTGTGTTCTCCCTGCTTGATGCATTTGACCTTAGTTTTTTCATGAACTTCTTTCTTGCTAATATCCAGCTGCATTGTATCAGGAAAATTAATTTCTTTGGAGTTTTGAGTGCATTGTATAAGGAAACTTTATTGCATTAGTATTCCTTTCAAGATGTGTCAAATTATTGTCTGAACCAAAGAGTACCCTTTGGGTTAATCTTTATTTTTTGGAGCCCACCTGTTCAAAATGATTTTTGGACTCCCAGGGTGAGGACCTTACCTCAGAGCCAATGACAGCCATTATTTCTTTGTCAGGATGAGAATGTCAGACTAAATACCAGGTTAACCAGTCACATGCAGTTTTTCTGAGCTCCCTGTAGTAAGAATGCTTTCTTGTTTCTGAATTCAAATGGCCATCCTGGTTTTGCTGTGCCCCACAACAACATGAGTGACCTCTGGGGCTAGGTTGAGAAATTAATGAAGCCTATGGGATCCTTTGCAAAGGAAGAGCTGGCATAAATGGGAGCTATGCCGTATGTTCTATACGGTTCTTAGGGGAGTTGGAACAAACCAAGGATGAAAATATGCTGCCACAGCTGCTATTGCCTGTGAGTAATGTGAGGGTGAAGTGTTGACAACATACAGGTCCCCAGAGAAAATGTGGAGGTTGAGACAGTCACAATACTGTGACGCTGGTCTTAGCATTGACTCTCAAGTAACACATTCACTTAAAGCTTGAACTAACCATCTTGTGATGTGGGATAGGTTGATTACGCAAGGTCCACAGCAGCTTTATTATCTCTACCGCCAAGCATCAGAGTGGGAACAAATGAGGCATTCTCACTCGTTTTCAGCTCCCAGTGACTGAAATAAATAAGCTCATAAATAAGCTTTATTTGGAGACAGGCTGAAAGAGGCAAGCCAACAAGGTTTTTCCCTTCCATGCCTTTGAAAACAAATAGAATGAAGCTTTGTTCTTTTTTTTTTTCTTTATGAGTAAGCTTAATATTATTCAGTCACCTTTTTGTACTGGCCCCCACCCATGACTGCAAAGGTAAAGACCATGTACTCACCTAGGAGGTTCTTTTTTATGGTTACTTATGGCACTGGCACCTTTAGAAACATTAGTGCCTGTTAGAGCACTTTATGGCTCCCTGAATGCTACTAAGGTCTAAAATTTGTAGACTCTTACATTTATTATGTAATTAATTTTTCCTTAATTATATATATTATACATGTTGCTGTTAGAAAATCGATCTGGTAAGTAGAGCAAAGTATAAAGAAGAGAATTAAAAATTAAACACATTCTTATTAAAGATAACTACTATTAATATCTTGATATATATCCTTCCATGTTGTATGTGCATACACAGTTCTCATTATTTGTGGTAGTCATGTTCTATAAAGTCACTGCAAACAGTGAACCACGGATCCTATGAGAAGTACAGTGTTAGGTTCCTGTGAGCCTCTGGTCACATCATTTTCATTAAGCCAACAGTACATAACCTTGTTTATGTGTGTTTCAGTTTGAAGACAGTTTATTTAATATATGTTGTTAATTCATCGGCATTGAACTCATGGCCAATAGCACTAAAACTCATGCCTGAAGAAACCTTATTGAACGCACATATATTCTTTGTGAGGCACAGAGGACACTTTGGCACTACACTTGGGGGCCATTTAAAACAGCGAATTCACCAAATAAAACACAAAAATGTGAAATACGTGGTAGTAAATAAACTGTGAAAAGGACACTCGTTTACAGTAAGGGAGCTGGAACAGGAAGGCAGAGTGTTACTTTGTTTGATCTCAGCAAGAAAAATGTTTGTCAGGAGAGTCAAATTTTTTGCCAGGTCATGAAAGTCCTCAAATTACCACAGAAGCACTACAATTACTAGTTTGGGGGTTACAAATTTTAGAGAATTCTGAATTCACAAATACAGAATCTATGAATGAGAATTGATTTTATATATGTGTGTATATATATATATATATATATATATATATAGTATTATGTGTATATATGTATATGTATAGTAACTTTTTTTTACTTAATAATATCTGAATTTTAATGAGTATATAGAAGTCCAAGATATGAATGCACCATGATTTATTTGACTATTTTGCTAATCTTGGACATTTAGATTGTTTTCAAATTTTTGCTCTTTTACTGTCATCCTCAAATGTAGATTTTTATTCATATCTGTTACATGGATATAATCCTATAAGAGGAATTATGATTCTAGTCTTTAAAGGCAGTGTTATATAGTTATGTTTTACATAAATAATCTAGCATATAGCCCATATTTTTTATGTGCATGTGTAGTAAAGGGTTAACTCAGCAGGCATAGGTGTCTGAATCCTGAATATTTCAAAAATCTTTGGGCTGGCATTTGACAAGCTCCTGGGAGAGATCAAAAGGCCTTGGAAACTCCTGCTTGATAAAAGTGTCTTTGCATAGTGACCATAGGCCATGCCAGATAGTTTATGTAAACAATGCAGTTTAGGGTGGACACCTGTTTTGGTTCATCTGGGGCCCTGGGTCATGCTGTCTTAGACCTCTGGGGGGCTGGCGACTAAGTTCAGTCATATAGGTACTTCATGTCTGTGCACTTGGCTCCCAACAAAAACCTGGGAAACCAAGACTGGGGTGAGTTTTCCTGGTTAGCAATACTTCACGTGCATTGTCACACATTATGGATTGTTGCTAGGAGAATTAAGCACTGTTTGTGTGACTTTGCCAAGAGAGGATAACTAGAAGCTTATGGTTGGTTCTCCTGGACTTTGCTCTACGAAACTTTTTGGTTTGCTCTAATAAACCATAACTATAAGTATATCTTTTCTGAGTTCTGTGAGTCTTCCTAGTGAATCACAGACTGAGTGTGGTCTTGGGGACCACCCCCCTGCAACATAAGCTATTATATATTTATGCATTCATCTTGGATTCTGTCCACTAAATCATACATACTGCATTTTTTGGAGATTTAAGAGGTTTTCAAGGCAATTGGCTATACTGTACTTGATTTTAGTTTTACATTCTATTTTTTAGAAATTAGTCCTCAGCAGCAATTCCACTATTGAACATCTTTTCAAATGCTTATTGGCCATTCAAATTTCTTCCTCTGTGAGTTGTCTATTCAGATTTCTTTTTCTTGGCTGAGCTGTTCTTGAATTTAGGAAACAGCACATTTATATATACACAGAAGAAATCAAATTTTAGTTTATTGGTGCATGGAGCTTGGTGTTTTCTTTATAGTTAGTGATTTGCTCTTTCTAAATAATTCCTAAAATTGCTCATCCCTTAGGAATACCAGCTTTCTTCAATATTTAATTTTCTTATGTCCTGCCTCTATTTTAAAGTCATGTAAGTTCCACCAGCAACCTCTCTTAGGCCTTCTTTTTATCTGCATAAAACTTACTAAATTTTTTATTTTTCTTTTCCAACATCTCTAATATATGCGTCTTCCTTTACAATACCACCTTGCAAGTTTAGATTTTAGACTCTTATATATGATTATTATAATAACCTTCCCATGAATTCAGCAACTATTACCTTCAAGTCCATCCTGCAGATGCCAGACTAACCTTCTTAAAGCACAGATTTTATCGTACCACTCTCTTGCTCAAAATCTTTCTAGACTTTCTTTAGGTTCTCTTATCAGGTGTGGGAACTTCTGTATGTGCTAAGCCCTACCCACTCATGGTTACTCATGGATTCAACTTCCAAGAGAAAGGTCCTGAAATAGGACAAGTTTATTTCTGTGTGGTTTGTCTAGATGTCCCGTGCCAGGAAAAATTTAAGTCGCGATCCAGGAGGTTGAAATTGTGGGAGATGTCAAAGCTGTGATGATCCTTAACCCTTTAGAAAAAAAAGTGAAACTCGCTGCTAGTGTTAATTTTACATAAACATGCCTTTGAGGCTGAAGCAAATCTGACTGGTTTTCAATGTGAAAATAAAATATAAAAACTGTTTTTGGACTTATTTGTAAACAGAATTTGTCTCTAATCCTAATGTAACAGATGTATACATAAATAGGATTCATCAAATGAATCTTTGGCTAACAACTGTTCGAGAACGATGTTTACATCACACATAGGAATGCTACGTTTTCTAGGATTTGACATACCACTACTAAAAACACAATGCTATGAATAGAATGATGTCATTTGTTTCTAAAGACTATTGATATACTAGAGCGATGCAAAAATAATAATAAAAGCAAGATATTTTGGGGCAAACTTTGGGGGTAAGGTTAGGACTGTAATTTACATGTTATCTCGGGGTAAGCATTGCAGCTGTAAGCACTGTTGGCAGGTATTCTTGGGGCAAACAGGAAATGGGTTAAAGCATCTTATGCTAAAGCAATTAGGCTATTTACTGGCAGAATCAAGCTTGAAACAGGCTGAGAAGAGTGTGATCCATGATAACAAGATTGTACGTAATAGATACCAGGTCCTAATTATATTTTTTATGTTTGGCCTATTGCTTCCCCTGTGAATTGGGGTAGGCCCCGGGTTTTTCCAGATTCTTTTAAGGGAAGCCTGCCAAAGGACTAGGAATATGTATGTGTAAGGTAGGCAACAGATCTCTTAAGCATTAGACATTATTATCCTCAGGATCTACGCACTTCTGTCTGTATATATTTCACCTGGCACACATGTATAGTCTTGCAATGAGTGGAATGTTGTAGAATACGTAGGGTTACTGGAAGAACCAGTGGATCAGTTATACCCCCATAACCCCGGTTGGAGTTTGGACTTTAATAGCTAGGACATTAAAAAGGAAGTTGCTGCTACAGGTGGCCTAAATGGTCCACAGAAGCATATCAGGTAAAATGGCTGGAGAAGGCTATTGCATGAATGTCAACAGAACCAGATAGGGCCACATTTCTGTGAAATCTTCAGCTAAGCTGATGCAGCTGCTGAGGACCCCTCGCTTCTGGGTGAGGCCCCATTTGCCTGACTGAGTGCTTCTTTAGGAAAAGATTTGAGACTGCATTAGACATGGGTATGGAAGAACAGGGCCAATTGTGTCTGTTTTGACTCAACTTGCAGGAAACCCAAAATCAGTGGAGATGTCTCAGATGTTATGGGGGTCAGATGTTATGGGGGTGCCAGGCCTCTCCCAGGTTGCATTGAAGATAGCCATCACTGTAGGAGCTCTTTCTCCCAAATGAGCTGGGCTTAAAGGTTAGACAAAGAGATACATTTGTAGAAGTATGTTTTGGCTATAAAAGCATTTGTCTAGAGCAGATTACCAGATTTCTTTCCTGAAAGAGATTATATTGTTGATTTAGGTTTGGGCCAAGGAATCTGAGATTCTCACCTTCAGGGAGGCTTGGAAAGCACTGGCTTTGGGTAACAAATGCTTTACTCAATCTTATGCAAAGCATTTTTACCACAACCTCAAAATACTGTGGGGAGCCCCATTTTCTAGTTAAAATACTTTGCAAAGAAAGTTTGTAATAAAATTCTGATGCTAGCTCTCAAGAGAATAATAAACTTTATTTTGTAATAAGAGTATAGTTAAGGAAAGTAATGCATGTATTTGAAAATATTTTTGACTTGAACCTAATAATAAAATAAATTTAAAAAATATATTTTTGATTATAAGATAATTGCATATTCATTAAGGTTAGCTATTGATGTTTCGATGTTGGGGTTGAAGAAAAGATAGTAAAATCTATAAGTGATCAAAATTTTGAAACTATAGGAAAGTTTATTCTAATCTAAGAATCCAGAAATATTGTTAATGTTTTGTATGTATGCTACTGTCTTTTTTTGTATTCACTTAAAAAATACAATTAGAATTTTATCACAATTTATATCCTTTTTCATGAATACTATATTGTTGCCGGTATCTAGGATTCTTCTAATCTCTCAGGATGTAAATCAAGACAGATCACCCCAAGAGAGTTCAGGCAAGAGGCAAAGTTTTATCAAGCTTGTGCACAGGGAACCAACACCAAGAAAGGAAAGGTTCAGGTGGCCCCTGGAGAGAATTTGGGGCAGGGTTTTAAAGGGAGCTAGGTGAGGTAAAGGGTGTGTCTAGCCACGTAAAAGCAGAGATTTCTTGGCGCCTGCGCAGTGCAACTGCCTCTTCAGGCCTAGCATGTCTCATTAGCATGGTAAATCTCTATCTCTGGGTGTGATTTAAATTAGGGAAAAGGTCACCTTAGGGCCATTGGGGCCTTACTGCCCCTATTGCTGTGTGCAGAGCTTTGTGGTTCTTCCAAAGCTCCTTGATGCCGATAGGTGGTACCCTAGGGCAGGTATCCTTGTGAAATTATCAGGCTCCAGCAGCTGACCTTTCTGCCTAATTCAACAGCAGAAAGTTGTCCTCCTGTCTCAGTATTACTAACACTTAATCTTTAAAAATGCAATTTTTCATATATATAATTTAAGTACTAAATATAATTAAATCATACTAATCAAAGATGGATTTTTAACAATTTGACAGTATGTCAAATTTATTCTTTACTCACATCTGGCTTACCAGTCGATCTTGCCGAAATCATTTCTATCCCATTCTGTTTTCGTTTATGTATATTTGTCAAATGTAAATATATGTGGTCAAATGACCTAAAATTGTGGATGCTTGACCATTTTTTACTACAAAAATGGCAATTTCATACATACGTGCATATATACACACATATACACACACTTACATGTATTTAGTGTTTAACCTGTGTCTTGCAGCTTCAAAGGTTCTTCAAGAGAAGCATTCATTTGTTACTCAGCCTGTGCCTCATAAATTATTTTTTAAGTGATGGTACTGCTACCTCTCCTCTCACATGTTGCCCTTCTGGCACTCATTCTCTGTGAATCCTTATCATGAACTCAGCTCTTCACATGGGGGTGGGAGGAGGAGGGCAGAGGGAGGGGCAGATAGTGAGGGGAGTTGGATAAATTTCTAGAACCAGGCAGTCTTTGTGCTATAGTGTGCTGTCACTCTGTGTTTGCTCACTCGCATTTTCTGATGATAACCCGGACTGGCTTAGAAACGTCAGAGGCAGCTGTGGATGAATCAAACTTAATAGTGAGGCCCCTCTGAATGGCCTCTGTTTCTAGCTTTCCTCTGGGGCGACATACTTTAAATGCTCCTGAATTGCATTTTTTGGCAGATTGTTACAGTAGAATATTGACTCTCTGATCTGAAGCCAGGCTTGTCCTGGGGATTGTCTGCTTTTCTAAGAGCTAATAATGAGAATTGATCAATGGTGGTGGTGGTAGGGTGGGGCGGAGGTGGAAAGAGGAAGAACAAGCTCTGATAATTGTTTAGAGACCACTGAATCCTGGAGCTGTTTGGCAATTTGTCTGTTATTTTGCATTAATTTTCTTATCACAAATGAAGCAAATTTCTAATAGATATTTTGTAACCGAATTAAAACAAAGTAAATCCATCAAAACAAATCTAAATGCTGTCCTTTTCTTTCTGTTAATTTCCCTGTTCTTTAGTTTTCATCACTACCGTGTCCATCCATATATAGGTCAAGTCTGATTACAACTAACCCCATGGGGAATTACATCATTTTCAATGTAATGGAATTTCATTATTGCAATAGGAAGCCTGGGAAGATGGAGGATCGGGTTCCAATTCACTCTCTAGAGAAAGAAAGATAAATACCTACCCTTCTGATTAATCATTATTCTTCTTCCTCAAAACAAATAGCCAAAGGAAATCTATCTGCATGAGAGAGGACAGGGTAGTAGAGATGCAAGCCAATAATAATTTCTTCTTAAGAAGTTGAAACTTCCTTCTTTGTGATAAGTGATCTTCTTCTGATCGTTTGGCCAGTTTTATTTTCTTTTAGAGCACTATTTCTTGATTCTCTGTCTCAAGCTCCTTTGTTAAAAGTAACTATCTCATCTCTCCTGCATCCCACCACCCGCAACTTCTTATATGATTCTTTAAAGTGGCATGCCCCCTGTTAGGAAGCACTGTATCTTCTATTTCACCCCTAGACAAACTAATTTTCTTGAGCTTTACTTTTTTTGTTTGCAGTATGTGAACAATAGGTTGTTTTCTTCCAGATATAAAATTATAATATTGTTGATTCAGTGCTTTTTCAAATTAGACATATGTGCTTCTCTCCCTTGCTAGCTAACCATAATCCCTCCAAAATACTTCTCAGAGGAAAATACTGACTTGAATTTTTTTCTTTTGTTTCTGCATGTGTTTATTTGTGCAAGGCTTATAAAGTTTCTGTTTTATATAGTTTTTTTTTCATTTTTAAATTGAGGTATAAATGACATATATAACATTGTATTAGTTTTAGGTATACAACATAAAATTGTTCAATATTTGTAAATATTGTGAAATGATCACCACAATAAATCTAGTTAACATCCATCACCACACAGTTAGCTTTTTTCTTGTAATAAAAACTTTTAAGATTTCCTCTCTTAGCAACTTCAAATATACAATACAGTATATTAATTATAGTCATCTCACTATACATTACATCCCCATGACTTATTTATAAGTGGAAATTTGTACCTTTACCCACTTCACACATACCCCCACCACTTTAGGCTCCTCCTTGTTTCACCTGTGGCAATCACCAATCTGTTCTCTGTATTTATAAGTTTTTTTTTCTGTTTATTTTTTAGATTCCACATACAAGTGAGATAATACAGTATTAGTCCTTCTCTGTCTGATTTATTTTACTTAACATAATGTTTTCAGGGTCATTGATTCAAGTGGCAAGATTTCTTTTATTATAGCTGAATAATATTTCATTACATACTCACACACACCTGCCCCACGTTTTAAAAATCTATTCATTCATTAATGGACACTTAGATTGCTTCTGTGTATTGGCTATCGTAAATAATGCTGCAGTGAACATGGGGGTGCAAGTATCTTTTAAAGATAGTGGTTTTTTCTTTAGATAAATACCTAGAAGTGGAACTGCTGGATCGTATGGTCAGTTCTATTTTTAATTTTTTGAGGAAACTCCATACTGTTTTCCATAGTGGCTGCACCAATTTATGTTCCTACTAAGAGAGTTCCCTTTTCTCTATATCCTTGCTAACACTTGTTATTTCATATCTTTTTGATAATAGCAATTCTAATATGTCTGAAGTGATATCTCATTATAGTTTTGATTTGCATTCCCATACTGATTAGTGATGTTGAGCACCTTTTCATGTATCTATTGGCCATCTGTACATCTTCTCTGGATAAAAGTTTATTTCAGAGTCTATTCAGATAAAAGTTTACTCAGATCTTCTGCCCAATTTTCAATCGGATTGGTGTGTGTGTGTGTGTGTGTGTGTGTGTGTGCGCGCGTGCGTGCGCGTGTGTGTTTTGCTATTGAGTTTTGTGTATTCTTTATATATTTTGGATATTAACCCCTTTTAATTTTGTTGATGGTCCCCTTTGCTGTACAGAATCTGTTTAGTTTGATGTGGTCCCACTTGTCTATTTTTGCTTTGCTTGTCTTTGCTTTTGGTGTCAAAATAAATCATTGCTAAGACCAATGTCAAGGAGCTTAGTGCCTATTTTCTTCTAGGAATTTTAATGATTTAAGATTGTACATTAAAGTCTTTAATCCATTTTGAGTTAATTTTTGTGTATGGTGTAAGGGATGATCCAGTTTCATTTGTGGGGCTAAAAAAAGTTCTTTTTTATTCCACCTTCTAAGTTCTTCTAGCTGGGCTAATATTCAAATTAACAGAGGCCAATTAATAGGAGAAAATCACATTTTAATACACATGTACAGGGAATTGAAATAAGCATGAAAATTCCAGACAGGAAAAATTGGGCATATATGTTATTTTGGACAAAGGAGAAAAGGAAACAGGATCTTAGATTTCAAAAGTGAGAATGGATGATTTACAGTTAATTGAGGAATGGTAGAACATATATGGCAGGTAAATTCTTGCTTCAGTGGGACACAGTGTATGATCTAGTTACCAGTCTCCTACTTGACACCTTCCTATCTACTATACATAATTCAAATTAGGCTAAGGTGAACATGTTAAGACTTCTTCCCTAAAGCAGGTTTTCTATCTGATTCTTGGGCAAGAAAGGGGGGAAGGGCCAAATGTTCTTTCTGAGTTTCTTGTTTGTTAATAACCAGCTTAAAATTAATATCTTAAAAGGCAAAATTTTTGGTTTGCTTCTCATTCTTTTACGTGTGGCTGCCCAATTTTCCCATTTGTTGAGGAATGCCCATTCTCTATTGTATATTCTTGGTGCCTTTGTCATAAATTAATTGACCATATATGGATGGGTTTATTACTGGGTTATATATTCTCTTCCATTGCTCTTTGCATCTGTTTTTGGGTAAATATTATACTATTTTGATTACTGTGGCTTTGTGATAGTTTCAAAGCAGGAAGCATGATACTTTTAGCATTGTTCTCTTTCTCAGGATTGCTTTGGCTATTTGAGTTTTTTGGTTCCATACAAATCTTAAAGCAGTTTGTTCTAGTTCTGTGAAAAATGACATTGTTTTTATATTCTTCCTTGGAGTCTCTGCCAAAAGACAAGTGATATTTTTTTCTCTTTTTTTTTTTGTATAACTATCTATAATGATAATACTTAAAGCTTGTTGGGCACTTTGTGCAGGCACTGAATTATTTAGTTCTCAGAACTATCCTATGAGGTAGGTACTATTGTTATCTCCATTTTAAGATGACGAAGCAGAGGCTCTCAGAAGTAAAGTTACTTATCTAAAGTCACACAGTTAGTAAGTGGTGGAGTCAGGACATGAACCCACATAGTTTGAGCTTAGAGCCCATGCTCTGCCCTAGGTTGTGTGGTCCAAGACTGTGAAGAATACATTGTGCTGACACTAATAGTATGGATCAAATTTAGTACCACAAATAATATTAAAATAAAAAACTTTTTTTTGAACAAATATTTCAAGTTTCAGTTCTTGGCTAATACATTTAATAATTATACAGTCCTGATACAGAAAACATAATAAAACAGTATTTTAGAATATTAGAAGTCTCTTGAAAATTCCTGTAATGGAATTTTTCTGCATAAAAAAATCTCTACTCTAATAAACTTTTTTTGAAGATCTGATTAAAGTAAAATTACCTGTACTCTTTTTTTAAATAAAAGAAGAAAAAAATGTTTAGCATTCTGGTATTCATTCTAATGGGATTTAAAAAAATAGTTGTTTAAGCTTAGAAACCTTAAAAATTTGAAAGATGAGCAGTTATTTTGTATTTAAATTTTAAATTATTCAAAATTTATAAAGAGATGAATAAAATAATTATCAGAATTTATTGTAACTTATAACTCACAAGTAGTAGAGAGGATCAGAGAGAACATGAAGATTAAAAAGTACACAATAAAAAAATCACATTATAGAGATATGAGTTCACCTCTCATATCTAGCCCCATCTGCCTGGTTTCCACCCTCCCCCCCCCAAACATAATCATTGTTGTTAGTTTCCTCTGAATCTTTATGAAGTTTTTACATATACAAGTGGTTATCAATAGATATAGCCCCTTCTTTTGTATACAAAAGATAGTATTATTCTACATTTAAAAAAATATCTTTATGTATCCTGGAGATACACACACACACACACACATATATTGATATCAACATCAATATCAATATATAGAACTTTGTCATTGTTTTCATATATTTGCAAAATATTTCAATATATAGATGCACCATCATTTATTTAGTGAATTCTCTAGTAATAGACACTTAGATTGTTTTCAAATTTTTTGCTGTTACAATGGTTTGCTATTACAGGTTATCTGTAGGATAAATTTCCAGCAGTGGATTTGCCAAGTTAAGGAACATATACATTTGTACATTGGATAGACATTGCAAATTGCCCTCCATAGGAGTTGTATTAATTTACACTTCCACCAGCACTGTATGGGCCCTTTTCCCCATAGCTTTGCCAATAGTGTGCATTCTCAAACTTTTGGATTTTTGCCAATTTAATAGCTGAGAAATGATATCTCTATGTAGTTTTAATTTGCATTTAAAAAATACAAGTGAAGTTAAGTTTCCTTTCCTGTGTTCAAAAAATGTTTTTATTTCCTTTTCTGTGAATTGTTTCTATTTTTAGCTCATTTTACTGTTGAATTGTGTTGATGGTCTTTTTCTTTATTTTGTTTTTTGTATATGGGGTTTCTTCTAGATAAAGACTTGCTTTTTGTCTGTGGCAAGAATTGTTATAAACATTTCCCTCCAATTTGCAATTCATCTTTTGATATCACATATTTTATTTTTGCTGTGCTGAACTTCAAAATATTTTAATGTAGGCTGTTCGTATTTTCTTTAATGACCCCGGCATTTGAGTCATATTTAGAAAGACCCTTCCCTATGCCAAAGTTATACAGGAATTCTCCTTTCCATACTTTTACGGGGGGCATGCTCTTCCTTCTTTCCTTCGTCTCTTTCTCTCTTCATTTAGATCTGTGATCAATATGGAATATTCCTAGTATGTGGCATAAGGTATGGATAATATTTTGTGATATTAATGGGTTTTATATCCACATATTTTCTTTTTTTCTTCCTGCTCAGGGTCTCTATAGGACAGAAAACAGGGGTATTATGCAAGACTTGGCTTTTATTTCCAAAAACTTAAGGTCTGGAGAAAATTTAGAGAGTTTGTGGAGTAGGGAAAAGGGAGGAGATTTTCAGGTAGAGACAGAATGTCCTGGAGAAATGGTGTAGAAAGAGAGGTTTTTTCAGAACTCTAGGCATATGAGATTTGTCAGTTTGGGGGAAAATTCCAAGTCTCAAATATGTAAAAGAAGAGAACCACTGATACTGAAGGTGCCATTTGAACAGGACTATGGAAGACTCAGTGGTAACCTATGTACAGAGATGATTTATGGGTAGAACCAGTTTTACCTCAATTTGTTCCACCCCAAAGTGCAGAAGGTCAGAATCTTGACACAATTCAGAAGAGGTGAGGGAAAGCTTAATTTTTCAGTACTCCAGGAGATTAGGGGAGCTGGAGTCAGAAATTAAGTTTTTATATAAAATACAGTGATATTTCTTGCTACCTGAATTTTTTTTAGCATACCCACTATGTAGACTTTAATTTAGGTATATGCTATTTGTTATATCTGAAAACTTATATCTCGTAACTCACTAAACCTGCCAACATTTAACATAAAATGATTAGAAAATTCTAACTTTGAGAAGTCACGAACTTAGTTCATGACTTAGTCCAGGTTTGTAGAACTGTATGTGCCAAGGTGTCCTTGAATGCAAGTGGGTCACAGATTCTCTGTTTTGGCAGAGGTTGTGGAAGTAAGGGGTGGGGTCGGGTGACGTGTGTGGTTCACATGCACAGACTTGAGTTAATCAGACTCCTCAGTTCTTGGCACACAATTATTCTGTAAAAGGTCACTCTGTTTTATTTTTCCCCCTTTGTCCCCTGTCTCACCCCATTGTCTTAGAAAGCACCCAAATCTATAGGCTTTTTCCATGGTCACACACAGAAATTTGGAATAGTCTAAGTATCTTTTAAAAAACAATTCCTGTGGACTAATATAGTTGGTTGTGGAACAAGCAGGAATAGTATAACAAGCAAGTTGCAAAAGGAGCATAAGTGGGGTTGTATAATATTCTAGGGGATGTTTTTCACCTACAAAAACAAAAAGTCAATACTGAGGTTAATGAGCAGATTATTACCTGTTTTATATCTAACATAAAAATATAAAATAAAGGAAAATAAAACATAATAGTGTAATGTTTATGGTTTTGAAGAGAAAAGTTACATAATTATCAGAGAGCTTTCAAATATTGAATAAGCTAAATAAAGAAGCAACAGAAATCTTGGAGTATTAATGGGAAATCTCAGAAGTCTTTATTTATTGGTATGTCAACTACTCTGAGATTGTGAGGGTAACTCACTGACCCGAAAAAACACATTTTAAACCAGTGTGAGATGTGGCTAATTGACTAATCAGAGTAAGAAAGACCCAGATGACTTTTTAGAATAATTCACATCAAAGTGGATATTGACAGGGCAGATGGTGAATGGCACTGAAAGGCAGATTTAATTTATTTACTCTTTGTTTTCTAGTTTCTGTACTTTTAATTAAAGTGAGTAAAAACAAAATCTTGTCTAAGCAGTTTTTTTCTTCCCAACATGAAAGGTGTTGACACATTCTATCATTGACTTGGGAAGATAAAGACAAGGGAAAGGATTGGGATTTGGTGTAAATTAACATATCACAGTGCTCTTGTGTCTATAAAAGGTGCAGAAACAAACACATGTGTTAATGTAACTCCAGCTGTAAAGGAAGGCTGTCAAGGCATGTGTGTGTGCTTGGCCAAATGCTGTTGATTCCAGAAATGTAATTTCATTTGATGGATTTTATTGTAATTAACACAGGGAGTTGCACCAACTCAGAACTCTTAACTTTATTATCTTGGGAGAAGAATTCTGAAATGTGTGCACTTATAAAATAGGATTTAAATTTTGCAAAGAGTTTATAATGCTAATGGGTCTTGGGAACCTTCTGGGATTATGTCCTCAAGCTTGCAATTAGGGTTTCTGCTTTGCAATCTCAAGTGTGGTTTACCTGGAGCATTTCATCTTAAATGGTATTTAATAGAACTTGGGAGCTCTCTGGGGCCAGGACTCAGATATTGTCGTTACGTGTTGGAGAGCACTAAGTTCACTCATGCAAGAGAAAATTAGCAATCATTTTTTTATGTATACATTTGGCTATTCCTTTAAGTCTGGCAGAGATCATCTCTAACATTTAGCACATCACAAAAGTTTACATGAGTATATTAATAGTATGTTTCTCCATTTTAATAATTAAGCAAAACATTTTGAGACTTGTATGAGGGTGAGGTAGACAGGATAAACTAAAGAAAAACTAAGTCATGGATTTCTTCACATAGTGACTAGGGATAGCACATTTCTCGAAGTGTCCAGAATAAAATCTTAGATTGGAGGGTGGGGGTGGGAACTACCTTGAAATGTTAAAGCTCAGGCTTTAGGATGGGATCTACCTGCAGATCTGAGTTCAGCTAACAACTTGGATACTGTCAAAGCAGAGTCTGCCCTTTCAAACCTCTCCTTGGGAAACTAATTAGCAAAATAATAAAAAGGCAAGATCAGCTCTTGTCTTCCTTGTTGGGGATATAAAAAAACAGTAGTTCTAATTAGCAATAATTAAAATTTAATTAAGAAGCTCTTTGCAATTCTCCCCCTCCTCCCTCCCTCAACTGGTGCTTGCCAGCTCGTGGTTGTGGAGCTGTTTTTATCCCTGTGGTGCTGAATCACAGCTTAATCACAAAGCCTTAGATCACAGCTTACCCAGCCCTAAGCACTAATCACCACTGCCTTCCAAGAGTGACAAGTACATAGTCTATATTTTAATAACATGAGCAATTACTTTCTTCAATTTTATAATCATAAATTGTGATTTTTCCCTATTTATCAGCAGATTACAGATACCACTGCTTAAAAAAAAAAAAAAAACTTATTCGTTCCCCCAGTTCTACTTCTTGTTGAGACAAGAGGACAATAGGAGACCTCCAAGAGTATGAAATATTTGAACTCAGATTTCAACTTCTATGCTCTGAAGTAAAGCAGAAAATTGGCTTAAGAATGAAAGACTAAAACATTAGTGATACCACACATTTTTAAAAATGAAAATATTTGGCTATTAAAAATAAAACAACACACTGTAGATGAGGATTAAGGAAAGCAAATACAATACTTGATGCTCATCACAAGCCTTATAGAATCATCTAAGTCTTATTTTGAATTTAGAATAATTCAAATTGTAAAAAGAAACTCCTTTGAATTGTACACTTTAATGTGGTTACAATGGTGAATTTTGTTACCTGAATTTTATCTCCATAGAAAAAAGAACTCAAAGTTGGACTTTGTCCTAGTTTTGGGTATGAGTATTAACCACATAGTTTACAGAGAAGGAAAAAAAACCCTCAAGATTTGATAGATCATTAAGAGCAAAAGAAAAAGGAAATAATCAAGAACAGAGGAAAATTAGTTTTTTAAAAGCCACTGGACTAAGAAATATAACCCCAGTTCTTTAATTATTAAGGGAAGGGCTCTGAATCTGCTCCATTATCTTAATTATGTTTCTGGAGCAAACATTATTTCAATGTGATAAAAGATGACATGACACTAAAGGTAAAGCCAGAGCAGATGTTACATGAGTAACAAGCCAATAGGCCCACATTCTGGTAATTTCTTCCCCACTAGACATGTTCTCATTAATCTGCGATTAATAGGATTTGAGTATAGTAAATGATGATGATCTATTGTCTGTCTTTGTCGAGCACCATGGAGAGAGTAATTTGTCAGCTCAGCTTTTGTGTGACTATTTAATAGCAAAGAGGGAGAGAGAAAAAACGCTAATCTTCTAATTGGCATCTATAGAGAGGGTCTAAGAGAATACTGCCTGTATGGAAATAGCCCAGTATAATTCCTATGCCTGAGGAAAGCAAATGTAGACTATTTGTATCTTTTATGTAGTTATGCCTTATAGAAAAAAAGGCAGAGGTGGGGATAAAGAAAGAACAGTGATCTTAAGAGATCACAAGCTAATGTATTTGAGCATTTTTAAACTGTAATGACTTGCTAAAAAGTGGGTAGAATTTTTAAAAATCACTTTTGGGTAAAAAGCAATTACTCAGATGGACCAAAAAACAATATATAAAATATAAAGCCACCACCATCATTACTGCCACCACCAACAACACAGAATACCTTGACATTGCGATTGTAAAAGTTTTAATAAATTAGTGAGATATTTTGAACTAAGATGATTTGGTGATCAGTCAGTCCTATCAGATCTGTGGGGGAACCCTCTTAAAATATCTATACCTAGTCAGAACAAAGTGTGAAATTGCTTTACCCTCCTTCGCTTTCTCTCATTTTATCTTTAAAAAAATTCTCCACATTTTTCTGTATTTTAGGTTTCTCCCAAGTACTTTCCAGTTTGCTGGAAATCTCATCAGGAGATTTACAATGCATAAAAGCCATAGATGATTAGCATATGCAGCCTATATAAAGAACTACTATTGATCAACCTTTGGGAAAAATTGGCAAAGAATAAAAACACAATTGATGGAGGAGGAAATCTACTACAAACAATGAACATATGAATAGACGCTCAATATAACTAGTAATCAGGGAAACTCAAAACAATAAAATTCCATTCATACTCATCAGAATGGCCAAAATTTAAATGTTTAACTAGACTAAATGGAGGCTCAAACTCAAACTCTGATGGGAGTAAAAATCGGACAATCACTTTAAAGAGCAACTTGTTAATATTTAGTAACTGAATTTTAGTTTGTCAATATTTATAGCACTTCTAAAGCTATAACCCAAAGAAATCCTTGCACATGTACACAGAGACATGTGCAAGAATAATCACTGCAGCATTGTTTATAATAGTGAAAATAGTACCTGTGTAGTAGTTTTGGCATTTTTTTTTCTTTTTGGCAAAAAGACAGACTAGATTTCAGCTTCTAATGCTAAAATCATTAGACAGACTTCTTGTCTCTCCAACTTTATTGTTTCCATGAACTTGAGAAGTTACTCTAATATTTTTGTGCCTCATTTTCTTCATCTGTAAAATAAGGGGATTGATAGAGAATCTTTTAAGATCCCTTCCAGTTCTAAAGTTTTAAGATTCTATTTTTATTCCAAAACTCTAATCCCAATTTATATGAAACCAAAACAGGTGAACAAGATTTTCTAAGTTTTTGCAAGTTAGTAATAAAAGTGCATTTATTCATGAAATGTTATGGCTCTTATCAAAAGTCAAAGGAAAGCTTTCTATCATAAAATTGGAAGGAAACTATTCACTAGGGGAGCTAAAACAGTTAACTGGTCATGATTAGATATAGAGGAGATTTAGAGATTATATATGTATGTATGTACATATATTCCCCCCACCCACAAGTACATATTTCCCCCCTCCCCACCCCGAAAGTACATAGGAAGAGAGAGTTGGAAAGAGATGAAGCAGATTTTGGACAGTAAGATCTGTAGATGTAAGTTTTTACTAGAGGGAGTTCTTAGATAAGTAGAAACATTTTATACTGTATGTTAAATTTATACTGTATATTTCTGAACCTAACAGGATTCTGCATCAAAGATGATTATTTTCAGATCAGGTAATGAGTTGAACTTCTTTGGTCCCACATGCTGAGCTGCAAATACACTAGTGACTTCCTGTCACATAAGTTATTCTGCAAAGTACTCTCCTGATTTCCTATAATACTAACCCTGAATATAACATGAAACGGAAACCAAAATGTGGCTGTTTGTCATAATAATTATAAGGCTCTGTTCAGTGATAATAATCTGTTGATAGTAAGTCCTTGATAGCCTCCAATCCTGGCTTTGCAGGAGATTGATTCTGTACCATTCCTGGTTGAAAAACCAGTTCTCCTGGAGACAGTGAGTTAGAGAAAGGAGAATCTTCTATTTATATTCCTCTTGCAATCAGGTTCAACAAATCAGACATTAAGGTGTAGCACCTCTAAAATCTCAAACTGTTTGCTTTTGTTTGCTAGAGCCTAGGGAATCCTTTTTCTGCCTTTATTCCAAAAGCCTTTTCCATTTTGGTTGCTACGGATTATGTTAAGAAAATACTGTGGATTGTTTGGGTTTAGTTGGAAGAAGAGACTGTTTACTGTGCATTTCCTTTTTTTTTTTTTAAATGAGGCATAATTAACTTATAATGTTTATTAGTTTTAGGTGTATGGCGTCAGGGATGGGGAAACATTCCCCTTACACATTTAGTTCTTCTGGCTGGTCGAATAAATCAAACAACATACAGCAGATTAACAGGAGAAAAATCAAAATTTAATACGTGCACACGGGAGAATTCATGTGAGCATAAAAATTCTAGAGACAATGAAGCAAAATGAGGTAAATATGTTATTTTGGACTAAGGAAGGGCTGGTAGGCAATTCACAGGTGGATGACAAAGAGCTAGTATTTGCTAAATGAATTCTTACAGGGCCACCCAGAAACAGTGGGACATAAAGGAAAATCTAGTAAACAGTTTTTGCTTGAGTCCTCCCTGTCTACCACACTTAATTCATATGTGCTAAGGTGAATATGCTAAAGTTCTCTTCCTGAAGCAGGTTCTTCTATTTGAATCTCTTTAGGTAAGTAAGGGGGGGGTCAACAAAACAAAACAAAAACAACTCCCCCGTCACACACAACTCTTCCTAAGTTTTCAACTGGAAACCAATCATCTGCATACCAGGCTGTCACTTTCTGGGGAGTCTTGCTCCCAGTCCCCACAATAGCATGATGATTTAATATTCGTGTATATTGTAAAGCAGTAACCATAATAAGTCTAGTTAACATCTAACACCATATATAGTTATAAGACGTTTTTCTTGTGATGAGAACTTTCAAGAATTACTCTCAACTTTCAAATATGCAAAATACAGTATTAACTATAGTCACCATGCTGTACATTACATCCCCATCAATTATTTTATAACTGGAAATTTGTACTATTTGGCCCCCTTCACCCATTTTGCCTTCCCTCGCATCCCCACCTCTAGCAATAGCCAATCTGTTCTCTGTATTTATGAGCTCAGTTTTTTTGGTTGTTATTGTGTTTAGATTCTGCATATAAATGAAATCTTAAGGTCTTTGTCTTTTTCTGACTGATTTATTTCACTTAACCTAATGCCTTCAAGTTTTATCCATGATGTCACAAATGGTAAGTTTTCATTCTTTTTTATGGTTGAATAATATTCCATTGTGTATATATACCATTTCCTTCTTTAATCTCTTATGTTTTGGATTTTGTCTTTAAGACATATTCTAAAATTAACAGCTCCTGGCTTGTAAACCACATATCAAATAAGGGGTTAATTTCCAAACTATATAAGGAACTCATACACTCAACAGCAAAAAACCCCAAATAACCCAAATTAAAAATGGGCAAAGGAACGGAATAGACATTTTTTTAAAGAAGACATACAAATAGCTAACAAGTACATGAAAAGGTGCTCAACATCATTAATCAGGGAAATGCAGATCAAAACCACAATGAGGTATCACCTCACACCTGTTAGAATGGCTCTTATCAAAAAAGACAAGAGATAAGTGTTGATGAGAATGGAAAACTGGGAGCCCTTGTACACTGTTGGAGGAAATGTAAATTGATGTAGCCATTACACGAAACAGTATGAAAGTTCCTCTAGAAATTAAAAATAGAACTTACCTTATGATCTAGCAATCCCACTTCTGGGTATTTATCCAAAGGAAATAAAATCATTGCAAAGAGATATCTGTACTCCCATGTTCATATTAGCATTATTCACAATAGCCAAGGTATAGAAACGTCTTAAATATCTGTCAGCAGATGAATGAATAAAGAAAATGTGGTATACATACACAATGGAATATTATTCAGCCTAGAAAAAGAAGGAAATCCTGTTATTTGCAAAAACATAGATGAAACTGGAGGGTATTATGTTAAGTGAAATAAGCCAGACAAAGAAAAGTACTGCATTGTATCAATTATATGTGGAATCTTAAAAAGTCGAACTTTTCTAGAGAATAGAAAAGTAGTTGTCAGGTGCTGAGGGTTGGAAGGAATAAAAATAGGGTTGATGAAAGGGTAAAAACTTTGAAAGAGGAATAAGATATAAGGATCTAATATATAACATGGTGACTATAGTTGATAACACTGTATTGTATAATTAAAATTTGCTGAGTTGAACTTAAATGTTCTTACTAAAAAAAAAATCCACAAAAACAAAAAACCTAAAATTAAGTATGTGAGGTGATGGGTGTGTTAATTAACTTGAAGGTGAGAATCTTTTCACAATATATATGTATATTGGGTCATTGTGTTATGTACTTTAAATATTTAAAAATTTAACTAGTTTATTATACCTCAACCTGGGATAAAGCTCAGTTGCTCCTGGCTAAACCTATGTCTTTTTCTCCTGGCACAGCTTTTTTTCCCTTTATTTTGAAATAATTATAGATTCATAGGAAGTCTCAAAAGGTAGTTGAGAGGGCTACTATGTGCCTTTAACCCAGTTCTTCTCTAATAGTAACAGATAATGAAATAATGTCATCTTGTATAATGAAATTGACACTTCACCAGTTTTATATGCAATCATTGGTGTGTGCGCATGTTATAGTTCTATGCAATTTTATCAAATGTGTAAGGTTTGCGTTACCATGACCATGATTGAGATAAAGAACTGTTTCATCACCAGAAAGATCTCTTCTGTTACTCCTTTTTAGTTATTTCTACCTCCTTCCATTTCTACAAACCCTGGTGACCACAAATGTTCCCTACTTCCATAATTTTATCATTGAGAATGTAATGGAAGTGAGACAATATAAATATGTAACCTTTTGAAATTGGCTTTAGTCACTGAGCATAAGTCTATAGGATCATCCAGATTGTTGTATGTGTCGCTATTTCATTTTTATTGCTGAGTAATATTCTATGGTATGGATAAATGATAATTCGTTTAACCATTCACCAGATAAAGGACATTTGGTTTGTTTCCAGTTCTTGGTTATTATGAATAAAACTGCCATGAGCTTTTATTTTCTGTACAGGTTTTTGTTTGGTGAATAGTCTTTAAAATCTCAAAGTTCTCTTCTGTTTTCACCAACATTGACTGTCCTTTTTTTAAAAACAAAAGTCCTTCATTTGGATGCATCTGTGATTCTCGAAGACTCATGTTTTCCTCACAGGGCAGCTGATTTCTAGGAAGGGTTATGTCTTCTCATAGTTACCAATACCATTTTTATGCCTTATAATTCTAGATCTGTAGACAACTAGCTGTCCATATAGTATCTCTACTTGTATATTATGCCAGCACCAAAATGTTTGTCAAAAACTGAATTTTTTCTATTGTTTACATTCTGATAGCCTTCGTAGTCTTACCGTTCTCCTGCTTGCCTAGGATTATAGTGCTGGGGTTATTGTTTTCTATTCCTCTTTTATTATAGCCTAGGATTATTGTTTTTATTCCTCTTTTTCCTTAGACTCCCACATTAATCATATACTAAATTCTTTCTCTGGTCTTACATTTTAGTTTTCCTCTATTTTTTCAATTATCAAGCTATCATTCTCATCCTTAGTCTCTCTTATATCCGTATTATTATATTCGGCTCTATGGTTAGTCTTTTGGGTTTTTTATTCCTCTTAATTCTAATCCCTCATACACATCACTCTCAGGAGGGGCTTCCTCTCTTTAGCATCATTATCATACTCCCTGTTAATGAATCTACAGTAGTCTACTATTTTCTATTATACATATGTCTCAACTGTGTAGTGCTTCTATTTCAGTCATCTGATTTTTCTACCTTCTTCATATAGAAAATTTTCTTTTTCTCTGTATTCATACTTATTTCTGATGGAATTTTCCTTATGTGTTCTCTTTACATGTTTTAAAATAGTATTTTCATTATAAATATAACACATGTTCCATATTCATTACAGAAAATTTGCAAAATACATATAAGCAGAAAGAAAAAACAACCCATAATACCACTTCCTAGAGTAAAAAATTTCCCTCAAGTCATTATTATTTTTAAGGACTTACGATACATGCCTTTGCATTTCTTTAGTACTTTAAGTAGCTGTGTGTGTGTGTGTGTGTGTGTGTGTGTGTGTGTGTGTGTATGCACACATGTGTATTTACTATCCAGTTTTGTTTTTGGAGTTTTGCCTCCCAAAGAGGATCATAATGCATCAGGAACACTGAGAGAAATCATGGTGCATCTTGCCTGTCAATTTTAGGGGCCAGTTCCCAAAGACCTGGATCAGTTGTCTGTTTATTTCTTCTCTCTTACATTGATGTGGTCTAGTTTCTAAATTCTATTGCATATAATCCCAGAAGATTTTCAATTCCAATCAAGAGTGCTATGAAGCATGATAAATTATCCTCCACTGGACTGTTTTAGAAGTAAACATACAAATTCTTTTTATTTTTAAGTTTTAAAAAATCATTAAAAATTTTTTTATTTTGTTTTAAACTGCTAATAACTTTACAGAACAGAACAGGAAACAATAACAATGCTGACAAACTACATTTCTTTCACCAAAACATTTTAGGAAAAGTAGAGTCATAAAAAATATTTAAAAAATAATAGTAGTTGTACTTCATTTTTATTTGAGTATTGAGATATAATTGAATAGTTTGTCTTCCCAGTCAGGTGAGATTTGTTTATATCTCAGAGAAAAACCTACAATTCCCACATTATTATTTTCACTGTCATTGTTCTCTCTACCTAACAACATAGAAAAACAGGTATCCCTCAAGATATCCCTTGAGAATCAATATGTGACTCTTGAGTAAGATAAAATGGGTTTAAATGTGAGCTTTATTACTTACTAAGTGGCTGTCCTTGGGCAACTGACCTGATTTCTATGAGTCACAGCTTTTTCCTTTGTAAAATGTAGATGACAAAAACTTAGCTCCTGGAGTTATTGAAATCATTAACTGAGATAGTGTAGGTAAAGGCCCTAGCCTAGATCCTGGCACAAAGTAGAACCTCAACAAATATTAGCTAACTCACTCCCTCCTTTTCTTCTTAGAGTACCTTGAATGTTACTTCTGCATATATGGGAACACTTAATTGCTTGCTAAATGAAATGTATGAAGATTTTCTTCATTCCTGGATAGAAATTCTCCCTCTCCGATTTCTTCTTCTCTTCACTGATGACTTAAATGTAACACAATATGTCTGATAACTTCCACTGAATCTTTATTTTTAAATAAATGGCTGTTTGTAAATTATTGTACACCCTGAAAGACTGGGAAGCCATGTTATGAGTGATGACAGGGTAGAATAGCCCCAGTGTTTATAGCTATAGTGAATGAATCAAAGGAAGAGGATAGGATAGGAAAAACATCATTAAAGTATCTCTAACAAAGGCAGAAAAGTTCAGACAGTTATGGAGATATGTTAAATTCAGACATGCATAAAATTATATTAAGATAGACTTCTGGCTGTAAAGAAGTGAAGGGATTGACAGATCCTTTCTCCAAAAAGCAACTATAAACTGAACAAAATTTTTCAAAGTCAATAATTTTAGGGCTCAGGAAATCTATAGGGCTCAGCAAACAGCAAATTGAAAACTATTTGTTCATTAACAATTGCTGAACAGTGGGAGTCTTCAGTTGAAGAATGGGTGTCCTGGCCTGGGGCTGCCTCCATCTGCTACCCTAGTTTGTTGGGGCTGCTGTTCTAGTATGGTGGTGCTGGCTGTGAAAGACAATAGCTTTGCTGCTGCAGGAGGCTAACTTGATTTGGAGTAGAGGGTGGAAAAACACACCCAACAATCCGGAAAAGCCTGCAGCTCTCTTAGCCATTAGTCTTGGGCAAAAGGTGATAGGAGGACTATCCGGAAATTTCACAGAGAGATCCTAGCAATAAGATAAATCTTTTTCCTCCAGTTTTATTGAGATATAATTGACCTACATCACTGTATATATATTTAAGATGTACAGCATAATGGTTTGACTTAACACATATTGACTTACACATAAAAATGATTACTGCAATAAGTTTAATTTGCAGCCATTATCTCATATAGATACAATAAAAATAAAAGCAAAAAAACCCAAAATTTTTTTCCTTATGATGACAACTCTTAGAATTTACTCTTCTAACACATGTATTATGAGCAGCAGTGCTAACTACAGTCATCATGTTGTATTACGTCCCTAGCACTTGTTTATCTTCTAACCGAAAGTTTGTATCTTTTGACCGCCTTCCTCCAGTTCTCTTTCTCCCTACCTCCTACCTTTGGTAACCATAAATCTGATCTCTTTTTGAGTTTGGTTTTGTTTGTTTGTTTGTTTTTTTAGATTCCACATATAAGTGAAATCATATAGTATTTGTCTTTCTCTGACTTATTTCACTTAACATAATTCCCCCAAGGTCCATACACATTGTTGCAAATGGCAGGATTTTCTCATTTTTTATACCTGAATCATATTCCATTGTGTGTGTGTGTGTGTGTGTGTGTGTGTGTGTGTGTGTGTGTGTGTACACATATATACATACTACAACTTTTTTATTCATTCATCTGATGGTAGACATTTAGGTTGTTTCCTTGTCTTGGCTATTGTACAAAATAGCAATAAGCTAAATCTTGACAAGAATGCCACACATCTTTGACTGTCTGGGAGCCTACAATCATGAGGAGACCTAAGAAGGACCCACAGCAGAAAGTGAAAGCATGGGCGTACTAGAAAACTGCCCAACCTTTAAATGCATCTCTAAAGCAAGCACAGATCCACTAGCAGAGAATGGAAATTTTAAAAGTTTGATGTGGTTGAATTCCTCTGACTAATTTATTGGCTCACCACTAAGCTATGCAACCACAAGAATAATGGTTAGGAAGTCAGGCTAAAATATAAAAATAAGAATAAAAATACTGAGTTGTGATATCGCTGGCTACATATACTGGAGATAACAGATTATTCAATGTAACTTCACACAAGATACTTAAAACAAAAACAAAAAAATAAAACTGACAAAAAGTTGCTGGAGGGAATAAAAAGATTAGGAATGCAGAATTGCTACAATATATTACCTACATGACCAGATTAAAAATATATTGTAAAGCACACAAAAAAATACAAGAAAGTATGACACATTCAGAGGAAAATAAGCAATCAAAGGGGACTATCTCTGAATAGGTTCAGATGTATTCAGCCAAGACTTCAAGAAAGTTGTAAATATGTTCAAAGAACTGAAGGAAATGATATTTAAAGAACTAAAGAAAAAATAATCTAATTTCTCAACAGATAGAGACTATCAACAAAGAAAATTTATTTAAAAGAAACAAATGAAAATTCTAGAGTTGAAAAATTCAGTAACTGAAATAAAAATCCTATTAGGTACATTCAATATTGGTCTAATCTGAAGAATAAAGAAGAAGAAAAACTGAAGAACACCAAACAAAGCCTCAAAGACCTTATATTAGGTTTATCAACATACATCAATGGGAGTCTCGGAAAGAAAGAAAGAGACAAAAAAAAAAGAATGGCTGAAAACTTAAATTTGACGAAAAGTTATAATCTGTAGAATCAAAAAACTCAATGAATGTCAAGTTGGTTCCAGATACATCAAAGTTAAAGTGTTAAAAGACAAAGACAGAAAATCTTGAAACAACAGAAGAATAACTCATCAAGTTCAGGGGAAGTGCAATGTGATTAATAGTGAATTTCTCATCAAAAACAATATAATTCAGAAGATAATGGAATATTCAAAGTACTGAAAGAATAAAAGTATCAATTAAGAATTTCATATCCAGAAACTATCCTTTAAAAATAGAGGAGACGACCAAGCAATTCTATGTTCTGGGTTGGTGGAAGCCCCAGTTCATGATGGGTAACTCAGGTCTCATGGTAACTTGATGGCAGAAAACAGATGGATCTTGGAGAATGACAGTAGATTATCATAAGCCTAACCAGGTGGTGACTCTAATTTTAGTTGCTGTTTCAGTTCTGGTCTTACTGCTTGAGAAAATGAACATATCCCCCTGGTACCTGATATGATCTGGTAGTGTTTCTTCTTGATACCTGATAGATTTCAGTGATGTTTTGGGTCTCCTAGGATTAGTGTCATTTCCGAGTTGGTGTCCAGTAAATCCTGCAGAGTCTTATTTTCCTTTCTGAAAGTCTGGGAGAAAGATTGTTAGTATGAACCTTTGACAGTGTAGCATGGTCTGTCCTCAAGAAACTGATCTTCCTCTTGATTCAAGTATGGGAAATGAATGAGGGATGATGACTCCGTTTTGATGATTCAAGTTAGAGCACTTCAAAGATTCTGAGGCACCCCTCACAAATTTATTTCTCACAGTCATGCTGAAAGGTTTGTCCTCTAGATTTTCCTGGCATGAGTAAGCAGTTCTTACATGATAACTCCACTCTAACATTCCAATCTCCCTAAGCCTTTGGATATCTTCTTCTATAGGATATTGAGGCAGTTCTGGAATTTCTTTGTTTAGTGTAGGTGACTTATTGGTCTGTTTTAGCCAACCAACAAAATAAACTATTATAGCCTTTTCTAATCCTTTGAACTAAAATATTGACTCTAGAGTCTCTGTTTGGTGGCCCATATCAAAATATTTGACTGGATCTAATTTTATGTACCTTCTACCATTATCCTACACTTTTCATATTCATTCCCACCCATCTTTTCCATACGTCTGTGTATAAATAGGAAAAATTTTGCAATTCTTTGGGTGTTTAGCACACCCCATGGGTCACACTTTGTGCCTCCCCCATTAGGGCCTGCTTGGACTTGAATCTAGATCTAGCAGCAATGAGGAGTGGCCTGGGTAGCTCCTGAGGTGACTCAGAGGTGTCTTGCAAGGTAACTCCTTCAGGGGAGGCCTTTAACAATTTTTCAGGCAAAGCAAGGTTAACCTCCTTAGGTGGGGATAGAAGGGCTATTTCTATTGGCAAAGAAATTTAGCAAACTTTAGAGGGTCAATGTCCTCAGCTTCATTGGGCTCTTCTTATATGTCCCCATTCTAATTGTTAGCGGTTACTTTTTATCTGCCTGAACATACTTTAAATTATACTTTAGAATTTTCATACTTAATTTTTTTTTTAACGCCCGCAGCACCTGGTCTTCCTAGGGGGTCTTCCATCCAAGTACTTACTAGGCCCGAACCTGTTTAGCTTCTGAGATCAGACCGATCGGGCATGTTCAGTGTGGCATGGCTGTAGATTCATATTTAATTTTTATTGTATTTTAATTAAACAGTGTCACAGTGCTTTGAAACTAAATTAGAATTCAATTGTGTAAACAGACAACTGTGAAAACATTTCTGGCCATACAACTTAATAAAAATCTAGTTCAGCACATTAAAATTGAGACACCATTAGAATGTGAATGCTATGAAGCCTCATGATCTATGCAGGCACAACAATCCATCATTAATCCATTCATACAACATTTAGTAAATGTTTATCAAACATGTCCTATATGCTTGCCCCTGTGTTTAGTACTGGGAATATAAATCTAACTAAGACATACTTCTTAAACTCAAGCGTGAACAGTCTAGTGAAATAAAGTTACTGCTTAATCTCATCGGACTTTCTATTGTATGATAAGAGCCACCAAACTCATAATTAGGCATGATTACTAGATAATGTTTATCTTTTCCTCTAAAGGCTCTATGACAGCAGGGACCATGTTTGATTTTGCCTGTTAGCAGATCTCTAGAGTTTAGCACAATGCCTTGCACATGATGACCAGTTAATAAACAGAATGAATGAATTAATGAAAGAGCAATTAAGAGTAAAACACTAAAAGGTTTTCTATTAATATCATGAATGAGACTACTATTGCTTAACACTATTCTGAGTTGGAGGCAATATAATTAAACAAGAGAACAAAATATGAAAAACATTGAAAAGCAGGAAAAAATATAATTATTTATAGATGATAAGAGTATATATGGAACAACCAAGTAAGTCAATCTAAAAACTACTAAAATAAGAGAAGTTTTAGTAATCTGAGTAGTTTAAAAATAAATTTATTGAAATCAATAGCTTTTTGTATGTCAACAATACCAGTCAGAAAATGTAATGGGGAAAAATATCTCATCTGCAAGAGCAACAACAAAAAAATGTAGGATACTTAGGGAAAGTCAAACAACACTTTTTCACTACTTGTAAAGAGAAAACCATATTGTGGGACATAAAAGGTCAGAGTAATCAAAGAGGCAATATTTCTTTTTACATAGGAATATTTTGTGTTATGCAAGTAACATGAATATGGTGGTACAACTGATAATACAGAAGAATACAAAACAAAAGAGAAAATTCTCCTTTACCACTCTGAATTCTTTCCCTAGATGTAACATGTACAATCTTTTAATCCCCTTTTTATGAGTTTACTTACAAATGTACATATATTTTTTTCACAAAGAATAGTACCATATTTTTATTCTGTAACTTTTCTGCAGTGTGTTTTCTTTCTCTTCTTCATACTGAGTAATTTCTACTGTTCTGTTCCAGTTCACTGATTCTTCTTTGTGTCTCCTCTATTTTGTTGTTGAGCCTACCTGCTGAGCTATGATTTCAGTTATTTTCAGTGCTAAAATTTTCATTTGGTAGATATTAAAAGTTCTCATCACGAGAAAAAAAATTGTAACTATGTTTAGTGATGGATGTTACCTAGACTTACTGAGGTCATTTTGCAATATATACAAATACACCTGAAACTAATATAATGTTATATGTCAATTATAGCTCAGTAAAATGATAAAGCTAAAATTTCCCTTTGGCTCTTCTATCTTTTGTTTCAAGCATGTTTGTAATTGCTCATTAAAGGATTTTTTTTTTTATCACGGTTGCTTTAAAATACTTGTGAATAATTCTAATACCTCTATCATCAGTATTAGCATCTATTGACTGTTTTTTTCATTCCTTTTGAGATCTTCTTGGCTGTTGGTATGATGAGTGATTTTTTAAACTGAAACATGGACATTTTGGTATTATATTGTGAGACTCTGGATCTTATTTAAATCACCTGTTTATACTGGCTTTCTCTGCTACTACTCTAGCAATGGAAAGTGCGGGAGCGGGGACACCACTTCATTATTTCCAGGTGAATGTAGAAGTCCAAGTTCTACCTAGTCTACACTGACACACTAAAGAGCTGCTTCTTCCTGCTCTGGGTGGAAGTAGAAGTTCTGTCTCATTGCATGGTCTCCACTAACACCGTACTGAGGTGGCCTCTCTACTGCTGGGCAGTGGTGGAAGTCCTGGTCCTCCACCAAAGCCGCCTCTGACATCACCATGGAGACGGTGTTGAGGCACCTCTTTAAAGCTTAATGAGGGTGGAGTCTGCTTTCTACTAAGATTTTGTTGCCGTTAGGGGAGGTGGGAGCACAGTATTTTCTGTAGCGTTTTGCTGGAATAGAGTAGTTATTGTCTAAAAGTTTTCTGTCTTACTAAGCTGCTGCATTTCTGATACTCTGGTTAAAGAGAAGGCTTTTGCTGGGATTTTTTTTTTAGTTTGCACCTGTGAGAATTTTCAGATTGCCAGCTTCTTCAGCTTTAAGTATGGGATATGCGAGGAAAAAGAAAACCCAGGAACTCATACCATGGCAAAGTCCCTAGCTAGTCTGCCTTCTCTCCACCTTTCAAGTTATTTTTATGTTTGTTTTATATATAACGTGTAGGGGTTTTGTTGTATTTAGAGGGGGAAATAGAGATAAGTATGATTATTCCATTTTACTAGAAGCAGAATCCCTGAGACTTGTTTTTATCTTTTTTTTTGAGTTAAAAAAAATTTATTATGATGACCTTGGTTAATGAAATCCAATAAGTTTCAAGTGTACAATTCAACAGTAAGCCTGAGACTCGTTTTTACAAAAAACTAAATTACGTCTTCTTGATTCTTCCATGTAACTACTATGGCTGTTTGTAGTATTCTATAAGTATAGATGAATGTAATTTATATAACCACTCTCTACTGATAAATAATTGTTTTTTAGGTTCAGTATTATGGAAACTAATTCTCCCCAACAATTCATAAATTTAATGAAATCAATGTGAGTTGACAAAATGAGCTTAATAAAGGAAATTTATGTAAAATAAAAGTGATAAGGGAATACTTGACTATCAAATAGGCATTATATTATTGAAATTACTATAGAAATTATAGTAGTGTGATATTGATATAGGTATAGGCATTTCAGTGATTGAGAAGAGAAAATTTAGAGGTAGCTGTTGGGATATATGAGAATCTAGTATGTGATGAAGGTGGCATATTTTATAAACAACCTTATGGCAACATTTTTAAAGTTAGCAACTCTATAAAAAAATAAAGTTGATTCCAGATAGTTAAAAAATAATAAATTAAATTCCATATTGTTAAGGAGAGAATTATTAAAAAGAGACTATAGAGTTCCTAATGAAAAAAAACTCGGATGAGTATTTTTACAATCTGGGGGCAAGGAAGGGCTTTCTAAGCATTATAGAAAAGTATAGAGTAAAAGGCTCAAATTTGATTACATAAAGATAAAAAGTAAAATCTTCTAGAAAGTGAAAACTATCTTGAACAAGGTTAAAGACAAAGATATCTGTAATGTATAAAAGAAAATGGTTGATTTTTCTATTATAAAATATTTCTATAAGTTAATAAAATGAATATATCTATAAGAAAAGATAAAGAGCATGTAAAGGAAGTCAAATGAAACAGGCCAAAAGCATATAAAAATATGTTTGTAATTACTAGTTACCAAAGTTATGCAAATGAAAATTAGATATTTTTTATTATTCAGATTGGAAAAGATGAAAAATTATTTGGTAAAACCTGAAATTGTTGAGTGTGGGGAAATTTGCCTGCAATCACTGTAAACATGAATACAAATTGGAACATGTCTGGAGGGTACTGTGACAATATGTATTATAATTTTAAATTGGAACACCCTCTGATGCAGTAATACTTTCAGGAATATATCATAAATTTTCATTATAGTGCAGTTTATAAGAGCAAAATAAAAACTGTAAATAGGCTAAAAGTTCATCAGTAGATGGTTAGGAAAAAAAGGTACATCTATACATTGTGTACTCTCAACAGTTAAAAATGATTAAGTAGGTCCCATATATTGACATGGAAAAATATTTAAGATATTGTTGAATAAAAAATGCCAGGAAGTTTTTTAAATAATGCTATTTATATAAAGCTGTGTGTGTATGTATGTGGGTGCTTTGAGAGAATCAAAAAGGAGCAGAGGTTTCCTTTAGGTGCTGGGATTTCAGGGATATTATATTTCGTTCTTTATTTTTTTGTATTATTAGAATGGGAAAAGAACGTGTATCATTTTTAAAATCACAAACAAGCTATTTTGATTAAAAATGTAATTGCAGCAATTACTAAAGAAAAGCTCAAAAGTGTTCATAGCTTATACTACTTAATATACAAATCATAAATGTGAATGCAAAAACAGTCAATGCCTAAGCATTGAACATGCTCAAGCACTTTTTTTTTGTTTTACTATAATTTCATGACCAAAGGATATCTTTTCCTGAAGTACTCCATCAGAGGATTTCGTTCCAATGAAATGACATCATGTGATGTGTAGTAGCATCAGTTCTAGGTCTATCTAGCTGTGAAATCTTACGTGAGTAACCTAGCTAGTTTCTGAATCTCAGCTTCCTTTGTAGAAGTAATATTTGCACTTTTACTTAGCAGAATCATAAGAATCAAATGAGATGAGGTGTTTGAAAACATTTTCTAAACTCTAGAGTACAGGTGTAGTTACTGTTCTTACCATGTTTATTAAAATATGAATACTGCTGTTAACAATTGGGAAGATAGATATTTGTCCCGACCCGCGGAACCTAGTTATTCGTGGGGGCGAGGAGGATCCAACCTGAGAAAAACGGGCGAGAAAAAGGAGCGGAGGCAAGACAGTGTTCTGATCAAGCCTCAAAATTTTATTACAAAATGGGGATATATATATACAGAGAGGGAGGGGTTAGAGAGATACTTGTAGGCAGGGGATTGGCTGCCAGGGAAGGGGTGGTATAGCGCGGCATATGCTGATAGGGGCGCTTAAGTGGGGTAAGGTGCCATAAGGGGGTAGGCGGTATAGGCATCTTGGCGTGCGCGGGCTTTGTCTTGGCACGCACGGGCTTTCAGCTAATCTCCAGGAAGTGAAGCAGGAACTTTATGAGCCATGGCCATTTTGTTTCTCCATTATGTGGCTCCCGACAGATATTATCACATTTTAAAATGATATCAAGCAGAAAACTTTGGAAGAAAGCGAAATAGGAAGAGTAAGCCTTAAATCTAGAAATCAGAATCAAACTCTAACTCTAGCATCCTTCTACTGAAAATTATAGGACAGCATTTTGATACTTTGAACCAAATAAAACACAGAAGCAATTGACGTGTGGTGATAGGCAAAGGAAAGTGTAATCCAATCTACTAGGAAGATTTTGATCCAAAATGAAAACAGGTTTTTTCCCCCTGCTAGTAAGGCAGAAATCCAATTACTCTTGTTTGATCTCTTACAGAGAGACAAACCTGAGAAGTATAGATTATAGACAATTTTATTGATTTTAATTTTAGATATCAACAGATGAAAGTTTCGTACTTTGCAAATAGTTAGCTGTGTTAAGAATAAAACCCAGTGGATACTAATTTTTTGTTTTACTGTGATTTGTTCTAGATTCAATTATGGAGTTGGCTATTTCATGGTCCCTTTCTTAATGTGAATACTTTAAAGATAATCTCTCTCTAGGTGAGAGATTAATGTGGACATATTTTTTATTTCATAGAATGTTTCAGACACAAAACCAGAATAAAAGAAACGTAAAGAGTGTAAAGAAAGATGAACTGAAATGAGCTTCTTTTTCTTTAAATTGTGTCAGTGCTCATTAGTGTTTGACTAGTTCAATACAATGAGGCATGGGAACACCAAGCATATATACATGACAGGAATAAAAGAGAATACTCTCCCTTCCTTCTTGCTTTTCTTTGCACAATGGGGCAGTCAGAGACTTGGGTTCTGGACCCAGATCTGGTCTTTACAAGCTGAGTGACCTGATGTTGAAGGCCTGTCTGGCAAAGGGTTGAGAACTAGCATTCATTGATCCTTCACTCCAGCCTTGGTGCTAAACACTTCATAAACACTCTTTTTATCCTCACAACAGTTCTGTAAAGTAAACAATCTTGTCCCTTCTTTACAGATGAGTTTTCTGACAGTTAAGTAACTAGGCATAGGCTACTCAGAATAGGAATATTTTGAAGACCGGATAAAATAATGTCTAAGAAAATGCTTTGAAAGTGTAAAATACTGTACAGATTTGAACTATTATTACTTTCATCCTCAGTAGAGAAAGTAAAAATCTTTTCTTTTCAAGTGCTCTTTCCAGACAGGCATCTACCTATTCTGCATTAATAGAGCAATTGTTTCTATTTCCAAAGAGGGCAAGATTAGTATTCTTAGTATGCTAGGTATTCTGATGGCCCTACTGTTAGAACTGGCAGAAACAGTTATTTAGTAAAGATGATAGGTCCAAGAGGAAAACAAAAGGAAATCTACTTTTCTCACTATTCTGTTGGGATTTAATAAAATCTTGGTGTGGTAATAAAATGGTGAGTTTTATTTTATGTGTGGGGATCATTGGGCTGATAGTGGCCTTGCATCATAGTCAGTCTCTTGGGATAGGTCACCCTTTGCTCTTATGGCTTTACTGTCTGGTCTCTTTTTATTCACATAAGCAGTGCATACACGACCTATTTTTCAACTTCACAAGAACTCAGCTGTAAACAGAAACATCCTGCAGATTATCTTGATAGTTGGTGTGCTCTGAGAGATAAGACCGTTGCATCCCCAGCTGCCTCACTCCTGAATGACTGGCAACTTCTTTAGAAGAGGCTGCAGCCCTTTCTCTCATACAAAGGTTATCAAGACGCCCACTATTCAATTCTGTTTTCCCTCGTGTTTGTAACTACTATGTTAATTAGAATGATTCACCTTCTTATGGGAATATAATACATTACTGTTGGAAAAAAGAGGCGAAACTTCATTCCCGTGTTCTGACTAGGACTATGTGGTTTGTTACATCTTTTCTTAACTCAATGTGGCTAATGGTGTATCTCGCCCATTTTGCATCTCAGGACCCAAATCATCAAATATAGCAATTTCTTATTTCTTGTGATCTGGATGCCCTATGATCCTCATATATTTAATTGAGAAGACTAAGGAAATTCTCAGGCCAATTTAGAAAGCGCTGGCAAAAACCCCAGAGTGAGAAGTCTGATTATGTGATACTCCACCATACTTTTGCATATCCTACTAATGACTTCTTTCAGTGTTGCAAGTTTATTTTTCTATAAAAGTATTTACCTTGTAGGAATTCAAACAAGATGAAGGAAAAATATACAACAAGGTTGTATATGATCTGTATTGACTCAGATTGTTCTGCTATAATTCTTTTTTTTTTTTAAACTCTGATTCTTTGGAAGCAGTGTGGGCATTGACAACTCTGGGCTTTTGGGGCTGACTGGTCCTATTTTTGAGACCTGGAACTTGCTTACTTTTAACTTTAAAAAAACTTGAGATCAGAGATTGATAAATTCTCAAAGTCATGAAGCAGTTTTGTTCACTGAAGCTAGAACTAAAGGTCAATTCAGAATTTGGAGGAAGCCCAGATGGGTTGTCAGGGCAGGCTTTCCAGAGGTTGCAATCCCTTATAGATTGCAGCATTACTCCTAGACAGCTATTCCTTATGTGTATATTCTTGGTCATATGATGTGAAGGAGTTGAAAATGAGTGGTAATATATTCCTTTGGTACTATATATATTTTACTTTTTTAGAGAAACCACATACTGAGCATAAGACTGGTTGTTTTATGGACATTATCTCATTTAATCTTCACAACAAGTCAGTGAGATATATACTATTATTATCCCTATTATATATAAATATATATATGTATACACACACACACACATATATATACATATATATATATATATACATATATATATATATACATATATATATATAATAGGGATTATACCCATTATATATATATAATATATATATATGTGTGTGTGTGTGTGTGTGTGTGTGTACCCATTATATATATATATATAAAACAAACCAAGAGAGGCCAAGAATTTGCTGAAGTTCCAATAGCTTCTAAGAAGCCACATTGGAAATAAGTTTTAGGGCTGTAGGACTCCAAAGTCCAGGCTTTTAACTATTATCCTATATTTTATTTTATGGTGTTGTTTTATTCAAAGTTTTAAGTAAATCTTATTTTTACACAACATATAACTTAAATTCACAAAAAGAGCTTGTTTTGTGTAAGGATTCTATTGTGAAATCTTCTATAAAGCGACAATCATCTACCAGATAATATCTATTCGAATCTATATTTTCTTAGATATTAAATTTTTTACAGTGATAACCTTGAGTTTTTTAAAATTCAGCAGATATTGGGCATTCACTGTGTGCCAGATATTGGGGAAAGAATAATGGTTAAATTTTACATCGTTTTTAAACTCTTGGAACTTATTGAATAGTGTTTTCTAGGCTTATCAGATCATCTCTTTGGGCTTAAATACACCTTCTCTGTGCTTCTATAAAACTCTGCTTTTAGTATACATATCAAGTATAATAATAATTATAAAAACATGCTAAAAATGTTCAGGTACCCATCATGCAGTTAATAAAGAGAACATTAACAACGAACCTCTAGGACTCTCTCTCCAACTGTATCTCCTCCCCTTCCTATAGAGAACAAAACGCTCTCCTGAATGACAGCCATTCACTTTATTTTTTTCTTTTTTATTATATTAAAATATATATGATGTAAAATCTTTTATCTTCCACTTTAAACGTTTTTAAGTGTAAAATTCAATGACATTAATTACATTCACAGTGTTGAGAAAGTATCACTATTCTCAAAACTTTTTTTTTTATCACCCCAAACAGAAACTCTGTACCCATTAAGCAATAACTATCCACTCCCTGCTCCGCCCAACTCTTAGTAACCTCTACTTTCTGCCCAATAGAATTTGCCTATTCTAGATTTGCCTCCCCTGATGCACCCCCTGCACCCCCACTCACACATATTGGGCAGAGAAAAGAACCTTTAATAATAGGGCTGGGTCAACTAGATAACATTTGGAAAGAATCTCCCCACCTCCAGTTTTACTGAGATATAATTGACATATAGTACTGTGTAAGTTTTAAGGTATACAGCATAATGATTTGATTTATGCATATATTGCAAAATGACCACAGTAAGTCTAGTTAATATCTATCATGTTTCAGTCACACATTTTTTTCTTGTGGTGAGAACTTTTAAGATTTACTCTTAGCATCTTGCAAACATACAATACAGTGTACGTTTGCTGTACATCATACCCTCAGAACTTATATATGGAAGTTTGTACGTTTTGATCACCCCCACCCAGATCCCCATCTCCTGCCTCTGGTGACTACAATCTGATCTCTGTTTCTATGAGTTTGGATTTTTTTAGATTCCACATATAACTGAGATGATACAGTATTTGTCTTTGTCTGACTTGTTTCACTTAGCATAAAGCTCTCAAGGTTCATCCATGCTGTTGCAAATGGTAGGATTTCTTTTTTTATGGCTGAATAATATTCATGGTATATATACCACATTTCCTTTATCCATTTGTTCCTCAATTGACACTTAAATTGTTTCCATGTCTTGGCTATTGTGAATAATGCTGCAAAGAACGTTGGTGTATAAGTATTTGTTTAAATCCCTGTTTTCAATTCTTTTGGGTTTATCCCTAGGAATGGAATTGCATGTCCATTTTTCCTATGGTAATTGCATGTCCATTTTTCTGAGGAACTGTCTGTTTTCCATAGCAGCTGCACCATTTTACCTTTCCACCAGCAATGCACAGGGGCTCCCAGCTTTCTGTTTCCTTGCCAACACTTGTTATTTTTCATTAAAAAAATTTTAGCCATCCTAGTAGGTATGAAATGATATTTCACTATGATTTTGCTTTGCATTTCTCTAATGACTAATAATGTTGAGCTTATTGGTAATTTGTATATCTTTGGAAAACTATTCAAGTCCTGTCCCGACCTGCGGAACCTAGTTATTCGTGGGGGCGAGGAGGATCCAACCTGAGAAAAACGGGCGAGAAAAAGGAGCGGAGGCAAGACAAAGTTCTGATCAAGCCTCAAAATTTTATTACAAAATGGGGATATATATATACAGAGAGGGAGGGGTTAGAGAGATACTTGTAGGCAGGGGATTGGTTGAGGGAAGGGGTGGTATAGCGTAGCGTGATCTGATAGGGGCGTTCAAGTGGGGGGAGGTGACGTGAGGGGTAGGCGGTGCGGATGTCTTGGCACGCACGGGCTCTTGTCTTTGGCGCACGCGGGCTTTCAGCTAATCACCAGGAAAAGAAGCAGGAACCTTACGGGCCGTGGCCATTTTGCTTCTCCCGTGTGGAGAAGCTCCCAACAAAGTCCTTTGCCCATTTTTTAATTCAGCTGTCTTTTTTTGTTGCTGAGTTGGAGGAGTTCTTTATATATTTCTGAATAATAAATCCTTCCAAATATGTGATTTGCAAATATTTTCTATCATGCTGTATGTCGTCTTTTCACTTCCTTGATAATCTCCTTTGATACACAAAAGTTTTAGATTTTGATAAAATTCTATATATATTTTTCTTTTGCTGTTTATGCTTTTGATGTCATTGCCAAATCCAAGGTCATTAAGTGTCACACTTGTGTTTTTTTGTAAGAGTTTTATGATTTTAGCTGTCATGTTTTTTAGGTCAATGATCCACTTTGAGTTAATTTTTGTATATGATGTGAGATAAAGGTCAAAACTTCATTCTTTTGTATGTGGTAATCCAGTTATTCCAACACTGTCTGTTGAAATGACTATTCTTTCCCCATTGAATGGACTTGGCACCCTTGTAAAAATGTATAGGTTTATTTCTGGAGCCTCGATTCTATTCCATTGGTCTATATATCTACAGTTATACCAGTATCACATTGTTTGAATACTGTAGCTTTGAGTAAGTTTTGAAATTGGGATGTGTGAGTCCTCCAACTTTGTTTTTACTTAAGGTTGTTTTGACTATTCAGAGTCCCTTGCAATTGGCTATTCAGGGTGTCTGCCATTTTATATAAATTTAAAGATCAGTTTTTCCATATCTGCAAAAAAGGCTATTGAAATTTTGATTATGATTGCATTGAATTTATAGATCATTTTGGGTAGTACTGATATTTTAATAGTAATAAGCATTATTACTGAAGAACATAGGATGTATTCCCATTTATTTGAGTCTCTCTTAATTTCGTCCAGCAATGTTTTGTAGTTTTCAGTGTACTAGTCTTTTACCTCATTGGTTAAACTTATTCCCAGATAGGTTATGGTAAATGTAATTGCTTTCTTAATTCCCTTTAGGAATTGTGCATTACAAATGTTTAGAAACAACTGATTTTTGTGTATTGATCTTATACCCTGCAAATTGCTGAATTTATTAGCTCTAGTAACTTTATTGTTGATTCTTTGGGATTTTCTATGCATTGGGCCATGTTATCTGCAAATAGAGATAGTTTTACTTCTTTCTTTTCAATCTTTTATTTCTTTTTCTTATCTAATTGCTTTGGGTAGGACTTCTAGTACAATGTTGAATAGCAGTGCTGAAAGCAGACATCATTGTCTTATTCCTGATTTTATGGAGAAAGATTTCAGTCTTTTACCATTGAATATGATGTTAGCCATAGGTTATTATAAATGCCCTTTATCATGTTGAAGGAATTCCCTTTAATTTCTAGTTTGTCCTTAATTTTTTTTCCAATTACAGTTGACATTCAATATTTTATTAGTTTCAGGTATATAGCTTAGTAGTTAGATATTTATATAACTTTCAAAGTGATCCCCTTGATAAGTCTAGTACCTACCTGACACCATTTGTAATTATTTGTAATTATTACAATATTATTGACTATATTTCCTATTCTGTACTTTACATCCCTGTGACTATTTTGTAACTGCCCATTTGTACTTTCTTAATCTCTTTACTTTTTTCACCCAGCCCTCCAACCCCACTCTCATCTGGCAACTGTCAGTTTGTTCTCTGTCTCTGAGGTTTTTTTTTTTTTTTCATGAGTGTCAAATGCCTTTTCTGCATTAATTCAGATGATCATGTGTTTTTCCTTCACCCTATTAATGTAATTTATTGCATTGATTGATTTTCTTATGTTGAATCACTATTGTATTTCTAGAATAAATCCAACTTGGTCACTGTATATAATCATTTTAATATGCTGTTGGGTTAGGTTTCTTATGTTTAATTGAGGATTTCGTGTCTACATTCATAGGGGATTTCAGTTTGTGATTTTTCTTTTTTTGTTATGCCCTTATCTGGTATTAGTATTGGGATAATAATGGCTTCATGGAGACTTTCAAGTTTTTGGAGGAGTTTGAGAAGAATTAGCATTAATTCTTCCTTAAATGATTGGTAGAATTCACCAGGGAAGCCATCAGGTCCTGGACTTTTCTTTGTTTTTTATCCTCTTTGAGAAGTTTTCTGCTGTTTTCAAATAATTTTTCTGTCCTTTCTCCCTCTTCTCCTTCTGGAACTTCCATAATGTATATGTTTGTCTGCTTGGTGGTGTTCCACATATCTCATAGACTGTTCTGTTCTCTTCATTTTTTCCCACTCTTTCTGCTCCTCTAATTTGGTAATATGAGTTATTCTATTTTCAAGTTCACTGATTTTTTTCTTTTGTCTGCTTAAGTCTACTTTTGAACCCCTCTAGTGATTTTTCACTTGAGTTACTGTATTTTTCAGTTCCAGAAATTATCTTTGTTTCCTTTTTATAATTTCTGTATTTTTATTAATATTCCCATTTTGTTCCTACAATGTATTCCTGATTTTCTTTAGTTGTTTGTGCATGTTTTCTTTTTGCAATTTCAGTATATTTAAGATAGTTGTTTAAAAGTCTTGTTCTAGAAAGTTCAATATTTGGGCTTTCCCAAGGATGATTTTGGCTAATTTATTTTGTTCCTTTGAATGGGCCACATTTTCCTGTTTCTTTGTATGCTTTGTAATGTTTTTTGAAAACTGAACATTTGAATATTATAATATAACTCTGGAAATCAGATTCTCCCCCTTCTCTAGGGTTTGCTGTATTTTTTTTTTTTATTATCGAACATTATAGTAGTCTATTATTTAGTTACTTTTCCAAAATATGTTGGAAAGACTATATATCTTGTCATCTGTGGTCCCTGAAGTCTCTGTTCCTACAGAGAATTACTTGAAAGTCAGAAGATAAAATAAAAGAAAATTAATTTGAAATACAATACTCCCTTTAAAAAAATACCATTCACCTATTCCTGTCTTTGCAGATTGGCTCTGTGCTGGAGCATTCAAAAGTTTTCTAGGCTTGTATTGAGCCTAAGGGTCAGCCTGAGATGAAAATTTAGTCCTCCCAAGTCTTTTCTGAGCATGTGTCTTGCCCTGGACATGAATGTGGCTCTCTAAATCTCCCTTGTGTATGTGAATGCTTTTGAATGTCCTAATTTCCTAAATCTCCCTCAGCTTTTCCCCCCAGGCCTTAGGTGGTCTATTGTATATCTGGGTCTTAAGTTTTTACCCCATCTGTGGGTTCTTATTCTGCCTTCCAGCTCTTTTTAAAAATGCATTTGGTTTTTCTGGCCTGATTTCTGAGTTATCCGGAGACAAGCAGTTGAGGCAATCCTTCAGGTAGCCCCTACACAGCTTAGCATGGAAAAACATGATAATTTACAGATAAGGTCTGATCTACTTCCTCCAGAACCAGAGTCCACACTAGGGACGTGGGCTGCTGCTGCTCTAAAGCTGCCACCATGCCAGGGTTAGCGGTAAGGCAAGAGCAAGTAAAGATACCACAAAGCTTTCTGGCCCTTTTAGAGCTGTTTTTTTCTTGAGCATTCATTTGGTTGTTACAAACCTTTGACTGTTTTCCAGAGTTCTGACAAAGTAGGTTCTGACAATTTCTGCTTGTTTTTCAATGTTTCTATTGGGGAGCAAGACCAAGAACTGCCTGCTCCACCATTCTGCTAACATCATTACCATTAACATTTAATACACTAGAACTTTTGGTTTACAAAGCACCTCTAATTTCTGCTGTGACTCAGTGTTTCCGGAGTGGTTCGAGACCTACTGATTTGTCTAGTTTATACTCTTAATGAAAAGTATTGCTGCCAGTGATGACCACAATTTCTATAGTTAAGGTCCTGTAAGTCAGTAGTTCTTAAACCTGGCTGTACCACTTACATATGGGGGTTTTAAAAAAAATTGATATGCTCAGACTCCTCTTCAGACTTGGAGAATTAGAAACTTTAAGGGTGAGTAGCAAAGTGAGTAAGTGCAGCTGGGTTGTCTTGTGAAGAATTCTATTGTGAAGGATATATATGTATATCCTTTATATATACATTAATATATATATATACATATATATGTTTAGTAAAGCACTATGCATATCATTATAGTAAAGCATAAGTATAGATCATTCTTGAACAATAAAATTAAAATTTACTTATGGAAATTATAACATTTTATTCATAAGTATTTTACTTCAAGAAAGGCAAAACATGCTAGTTAAAGCTAATAATCGATTAACTTTAACAGCAATAATTTACACATCTGAATTAGTTTTTCTAATTGTGTACTTATTATGTATCTGAATGTATATCTAATTCTAACTAAACATAGATAGAATTATAAAGATTCTAAAAAAATGGAATATTTGAAGTGTTTCTTTTTTCCTATGAAGGTATAATAGTGAAAAACTAAACAATAAAATGTATTTCTAAATATATAGTTCCATGGCCAGCAGTGTTGTGACAATATTATTTATGCAGGGGTAATCTGTTTAGAACTTTTATCTTTCAGGAAATATCAGTCTAAAGTAAATCATTAATTCAAGAATGATAAAAATTCTTCATGGAAAAGAGACTCTACTGAGTTGCAGACTCTCAAACTATTCCTCAAAATGTTCCTAATACTTCTTTCTGCACTATTTTTTCTTCTCCATCTTCCTTTTTATAGTCAAAGGCTATCTAGACCCTCCCTCTTTAGTTTAGTCTCTAGGGGAAAGGTGGGGGCCCAGTTACTTACCATGTTCAGCTTTTCTCTTTCTCCCACAGAGCCAGTCTGTTTGTCATTCTTTTTAGACAAAAAAAAAAAAAAGAGGAAACTTTAGACTTTGCTTGCAGCTGACTGGCATTACCTCTTTAAGCAAGAACTTCAAGAAGAATGCTTCAGAACAACACTTTAATGTCACAAATGCTTCCTTTTAATAAAAGAAACCCCCTGAAATAATGCTGTTCTCAAGAGGGTCATCTGATAGTTTTGTTACTATCTTCTAATTTCTACTATCTTTGTATAGTCATTGTGTAAAACTTATTGGAGAAAATAGATGCTGTAAATAGAATCTTCACAACAGGACTAACTAATCCCTACACCCTCAAACCCATCTTTCATGCCTGCACACGTGGTAATATCTCTGCATTCACGTTTAACTTACTATACTATTGTTATTTTTATTGGATGGCGCTCTGATTGGTTTACTATATGACAAATATGCACCATATTTTTAGAATCTCAAGTTGCTCTCCATTTCCTTTCACATCGGTTAGAGGGGCAGGGATCAAAGCACGGAACTGGGACAGTCACTGCTTATGTTTGTGCTTTATCTCATTAAGTGCTGATCACTAGGAAAGCAAACAGCCTGTAAATTTGCCTTGCAAACAGTATAAGAAATCTTATAAAAAGAGGCTGAACAGAAGGTGGGTTTAATCTGTCGTAGTGTTGGTTAGCCCCAGTTTCAGACTAAGAGTGATGATACTTGGACAAAAATTGGAAGTCTGCCTGTGGGCAACATTTACACATCATGTAGGGATTGCTACAGAAACCTAACCGTAGGAAGTTTTCAATATACAAATAAGGATTTATTAAAGGAATTAATATCTTCGAAGACTCTCAAAGCAATCCTGTTTTCTTGCAAGATGGATGAAAGGCAGAGATTTCAAAACGTTTGCTAAAAAACATCAATAGCCAATCCTGCTGATTTTATTTTTTCAATCCCTTAGGCATCAAAAGAAGTTGTGACTTGTCCACATTTGCCTCTGAAGCAAAGCAATATTGTAAATTAAAAATGGCGGGAGCTTAGCTGGCTGCATTTAACTTTTAATTAGTTGGAGCTTCACAATATTTATCAATATTTCTTAAGTTCAGGAGCCAAGGAACTTCCTTCTCGCATTTGTTGTCAAGAGGGTACAGGGAGTATTAGTGACAGTCACTTACACACCAAGGAAAAATTTTTAGATTTATCTGTCCATCACAAATAAAGAAACAGTGTTTAGTCAGCTCCATTTCTCTTTTATGCTTGAACAAGGAGAGATTTCCTATTCCATTGAACTAGCTGGGGATTCACAAAACATAAACTCCTAAGAGATCTGCTGAAAAAACAGATTCTGACAACATGTGACACCCCCAACACAAAAGTGTAACAAAAGCAACTGGTTTTGCATTAGGCATTTTGTTGAGGTGTGTGACTAATCTTTAGGAGGCAACAGCAATACAGATTTTTGAATTAAAATGTTTCTCTCAGAATAAAAATGGAAATAAAAAGATTATATTGTCTATGAGACTTATCATTCATTCATCCAAAATATATTGACTGTTTTATGTCAGATACTATTTTAAGCACTTGGGATAAAGTGGTTAAAGTGGTGAACAGGTAGTCGAGCTCCTTGACATCATGAAACTTGTATTCAATTGTAGAAATAGTGCTAAACAATATTCTGTAGATGGGTAGCACTTGAACTTTATTCAAGATAACAGCAGTGTATTTTCAAGAAAATGTGACTATTTCTAAATCTGTAACCTTATCAATTACCTATATCTATCTATATCATCTATATCATCTATCTATCTATCTATCTATCTATCTATCTATCTATCTATCTATCTATCTATCTATCTATCTATCTTACCTGAGGAATATGTTAAAAGAAGCCTAGAAAAAGAAGAAATCAAGAGTAGGAATTTGTCAATGTTTTCATCTTGGCACTGGGAAGGGGGCTCTGACCTTTGCAACAGTAGACATGGATGCTTCAGACTAACTTGATGCCACTAGTAAGGGTCATCCGACTAATTCTCACTGCTTTGATTCCAAGGTGATCGGGCAACTTTCTCTTTTAATGTGGCTTCCTATATGCATTTCCCTATGAGAGGAGAATGTGCTCTCTAACTTCCAGATAAATCCAGTCCTTTAAGAAGTTACAGTTCTCACTATAAATAAACATTCTGCATTATATTTAAATAACTTGGGAGTTAGGTTAGCCTGAATCTGAACATCTTTGAATATTCCGAAAAAGTCAAATTTCTAGAACTGTGAAGCTGAACCTCAGACCCTCAGGAGCGTTTCTCTAAGGGTGTTTTTAAAATTTCCGGCATGAGAATCACCTGGGGGCTTGTTAAACATACAGATTCCTGGACTCTCATACTGAATCAGAATCTTTGAGGATGGGCTCAAGACCTGCATTTTGCTAAGGTCTCCAGATGATTTGAATGCTTGGTAAAGCTTGAGAGTTGCTGCCAATTCCTTGGATAACCTCTTCATCTGTATAATTGCAACAAAGTATTTTAGGGAATTCTTGTCAAGGCTTGGTCGCTTTCATAATCTGGCTGCCTTTCTCACCTCTCAATCTTTCAACACTGAATACATGACTATAAGGTCTCTATGCTTATACATATCTTTTTTAGTCTGTGCTGCTGGAACAAGTACTTTTTTTTATTTTTCAGTCCCCACTGGACATTTCTGAATATAAATTTGTAGGAAGAGTAGCAGATACAGTTATTTTTTTTGGCATATGCCACATTTTGCTTATCCATTTATCTGTTGATATACATTTATCTCACATATGAATTTTAATTTTTTAAATTTATTTTACTGATTTTTAAAATTCCCATCCCCCCACCACCCTCCCCTTTGGCAACTATCAACTTGTTTTCCATATTTATAGGTCTATTTCTGTTTTGTTTTGTTTATTCATTCATTTTTTTAAAAGATTTCATATATAAGCGAGATTATATGATATTTGTCTTTCTCTGTCTGACTTATTTCACTTAGTATAATACCCTCCAGGTCCATCCGTGTCAAAAATAACAAGATTCTATTTTTTTTTAGTGCTGAATAATATTCCGGTATGTATATATATCCCACATCTTTATTCATTTATTTATTGATGGACATCTAGGTTGCTTCCATTGGGTATTACTAGTAATGCTGCAATGAACATAGGGGTGCATATATATTTTCGAATTAGTGTTTTTATCTTCTTCAGTTAAATACCCAGAGTAGAATTGCTGAATTGTATGGTAGTTCTATTTTTAATTTTCTTAGGAATCTCCATACTCTTTTACTGCCTGCACCAGTTTGCAATCTCACCAACAGTATACACAGGTTCCCTTTTCTCCACATCCTCCCTAGCACTTGTTATTTGTTGATTTATTGATGATAGCCATTCTGACAGGTGTGAGGTGACATCTCATTGTGGTTTTAGTTTGCATTTCCCTGATGATTAGTGATGTTGAGCACCCTTTCATATTTGTTTGCAGCAAAATATCACTTTTATCACCAATGATGGCTAGATTGGGGAATGTGGCTTTAGATGTGGAAAAGAAGGAGCTTCTTAAATCTGAACTCCAAGATTAGACACACTTATCCATCCTGTCCCAGGAAGAATTGGATAACAGTTGCCCATTTCTCTCAGGGGCAACCAATTATTTCTAAGCTTATGGAAGGCCAAGAGCAGACCAGGTGGATCAGAAAGGGGAGGGAGGAAGAAGGTGGCTGAGGTAATAGTTCCTAAATCACTATTAGAATTAAGTCATTCCTCTTACCCTGGGTAGAAATGAGTAAAGGAGGGGAAAGGCAGAGTTCAGGAGTGTCACTCTAATGGATGTCCTTTGGAATGAAGGGAAACAGGATGGAGAGCAAAGCTCCCCCCCCCCCCCACAGCACACCTGTTCTTTGTGCCTGAGACGCCCTATTGCTCCCCACCCCTCCCCTTATTTTGAATGCCTCACTCCTACCTATCTTGCAAGGTGTTAATATTACTCCTCTGTGAAGCCTGAGGGAATTGAGGGAATGCTCTCACTTTTGTGCTATCATAGGTGTGAACACTTCATGATGCTACTTGTTATGTAATATACTTACATGTTTTCTTTCCCTTGTGAGTGCAGGGACTATGGCTTATATGTCTTTACATTTCCATAGTAGGTTTAATGAATTTTTGCTGAATGGCTGTGAAAAAGATAATAGACTCAAATATTATTAAAGCTTAGCAATTTTTAAGTCTGCATTTTAGCACCAAGAACAATGAGAAAACTGTCAACTATTTTCCTTTATAGAATTTTCTAGCCTCTAAGAACTTGCTAACAAATTCTGATCAAGGCAGATATTGCCCAGATATTGCCCATTTTTGAAATCTGGTTTGCAACATCTTATTAACATGGCACATGTGACTGATGATTTGGTCCTAAAAGATGCCCTCTTCTAGTTAATATTTCATATGCTCATTATTAAAATAAACTTATAGGTAAGAAAAGGTCACTTTAAAATTAAAGCCCCAAAATGAAGTAGGAATTACTAATGGAGAAGTGATTTCAGGTAAAACTTAAGATTTTAAAGTTTGGTTATTTTAGAAAAATTTATATTATGATTAATGATTTACATGTATATTTTATTATGAGACAGTTACCTTTTCTTCTCTTCAAGTTTACATATTTTGTCTAATTGTGCAAAGAAAGGATAAAAAGGATAATAGTCTTAACAGTCAAACACCATATGTCTTTATAACAGGGATGATATATAGTTATGAAATAGTTATTTCATAAGTTTTAGTCATAAGAACAGTTATTTCATAAGTTTTAGGCATAAGAACAGTTTTCAGCTTTAATTGGTAAAATTGATTTGTGGATCCTTGTAAAAGAGATACAAAAAGTCATTTTCGTGGTACTCTCCTAATTTTATCATGCGTATTTTGTGTTAGAAAATATGTAATTGTCACTGTCTAATAACTGGCTTTATTTGAAACTTACCTTTTGTTTCAATTATTAGTTGTGATAAGCCTCCCAAATGATTGGTAAGAAGAATTTACTAAGTGGTAGAACACACTGAGCTAGGATCTGCACGAGACTATATCTTTCCTGTCTCTTTAAAAACTAACAATACAAAACTAAAAACAGAAGAAAGCTACTCATAACAATAGTACAAGTCATCCCAGCATGAAATATCCCAAATGTCATTCCACATTTGCCATTTTCTCTTAAAGAGATCCAATAGTTTGGGAGTATGTAGGAGAATCAAACTATTTTGAAAATATGTCTTGAATTTCATTTTAATACTGTTTATTTTGATTGCTATAGTCCCAGATGTTCTTTAATTCTGTTTCAAACAGGTGTCTGTACACTTTTTTGTGTTTAGGACCTTCTCTAAACTTTAAAAATTGATCTGTTTTGTCAATCAGCATTTGCTAAACCCCAGGCCTACATAATATCAGTAAATGTGCTTCTATTTAACTATCTATTTACAGTTGTAAGAGAAATAAACATATAAAATAAATGCATCTCAATGCATAGCTGTGCAGGAGTACAGATGTTTTATTAATGAAAATGAATCCAGCTTTTTGTAAGTCATGGCAGCAATATAACATTTCATTGTTTGGTTCTGTGCTAGACAGTGCCTGCTGTTTCTACATAGAAATTCCTGTAATGCTTAATGGACATCTGGAAGAATTCAGCCAATTAATCGAATTCACGTAGGAGCTGGGCTAATGGCTGTCTGAAAGGCAGATTACATTAAATCAAACTTGCAATATGAATGAAAGCACTTAATCATACATGCAACATTCATTAGATGCGACACAGCAAGTGTTTTGATTACTTTAATGAAAGATCAGGTAAAGTGCATCAGCTGAACAGATTGAAAAGACAGCATGCTTACAAATGTTTGATTATGCTGAATATCAACAGAAACAGTGCCAGTAATTTATAGCAAAACATATTTGTAGGCGTCTAGAGCTAGTGAACTCAGTGAAATTCAGATCCTTTGCTTAAAACAATAATTAATATATGATAAACTTTAATCAAATGTCAGGAGAAGAGAGATTTATAGTAACTGGGTTTGAAAGACTCAAAGTCTCCTTGAACCCCAATTTCATTTACTTTGAGGTACACAGTTCTTTTTTTCTCAGTTTTATGGAGATATAGTTGACATATAACACTGTGTAAGTTTAAGGTGTACAATGCGATTTTTTGATATACATACAAATTGTGAGATGATTACCACAATAAAGTTGTTAACACATCTATCACCTCATATAGTTACTTTTGTGTGTGTGTGTGTGTGTGTGTGTGTGTGTAGCAAGAACATTTAAGATTTATGCTGAGATATAAGGATCTTGAGTGAAAATGTATTGCTGTACTAAAAATACTATTGAAAGAAGTAACTTTGTATGTTGGGCTTTAAAATCTCATGCTAAGAATTAAAATGCTATTCTAAAAAGTTGTTTCTGCCTTATAGATTCATGATTATTTTCCACCTTCTCTTCATTAATTATCTCGTCAATTTTTCCCCCTGATATTCTGCTGAAAGAAACTTTATTAAGATGCTTTTTCTACGTAATAATGTAGCAAATGCCATTTGAAGCTTTGGGATTAAAAAAAAAAAGATTTTTCTATCTACCTACCTACCTACCTACCTACCTAGCTATATCTACATATCTATAAAGAATTTCAGTTAAGTACTTTTGATATTTGACAGGACTGCCTTCAAAGGTGGTGAAACCAATTTGTCCTGGGGTTTAACAAAAGGACTGATTTTCTTTGTGTAGATTGATGTGTGATCCTGAAAACAAAGAAATGGACAATAGAATCTTTGAACTCCTTTTAGACATTTTATTCAATTCAAGCTGGTGAATATGTAGCAAATACTCAACTGTTTTAGATGCTATGGATGATATCAACATGCGAAAGATATGGGTCATGGTAACCACAGGTTTCTAATATTCTATCCACCAAAACACACAAAGAAAAAAAATAAAAGCAATAGCAATAACAAAAGAACAATACAATCCAGAATATATTCAATCAGTAAAAGGTAAAGTGCAGATTTATAAATTTTGTAGAAAATCAGAGAAGAGCTGAAATAATGGGAAAGTTTGCATTGAATTACTTAATTCACTTGTTAAGAGATAGAGATTAAAATTTTTTTCCAGAATTAAGCATTATAGGAAAATCTATGACTATCGTTTTGCTTTTTTTTGCAGAGACAAAAAAATGAGTGTATCTCCAAGTACTTTTCAAATATCAAATTGCACAGTACATTTTTAGGCTAAATGGATTGATTATTTTTACAACAGGCTAGAAATTCTTTCTCTATTTCCTCTCATTACACATACATTTAGAAAAAGGAAAAGAAAAATGAGCTGACCCAGAATATAACCGTTATTTATAGTCTACCAACTAAATTCTTTTCTACTCTTACCTCTTAAATGTTTAGCAATGTACTAGAATGTAGAAGGAAATCTTCATGCAACACTACTGAGTTAGGACTTCCCAAAACGTTTAGCTCATGTCACAGCTACTTCAAAATGCTCACATTGTCAGCTACTTAACCTATGTATCATAAAAAAAATGGCATTGCTGTTCCGAACTATGTACTTTGTGGCCCCATTTATTTGCCCAGTCTCTTATTATAGTGGGTTATATAATCTTGGAATTCTGAGTTATCAGTGCTTTGCTTGGAAATGTGATAATTATTTGTGTTAGCTCAGGTAAGTAGAGACAAACTAAAAGACTTTGTGTTTCTCCCCACTGGTAAACTTCACCTATTTATTTGACTGATCAGCAACTGTCATTTCAAATATGTTTTTAATCTCTTTTGAAGCATAAGGTTTGATATCCCGGAAAGCCTTCCTGTGATGAGATTTCACTAATAATACTTCCTTCTTGTTGGTCTATTACTACCTATCTATCCAACTATCTGTATCTTTAATTTTTCTAAATGGTAACTTCTGTGACTTTTTTTCTTCAGGCTGTTTGGAGGATAAAAGCAGCTACACGATCTACTGCTATTGTGATTTGTGATTATATTTTTCAGACATTTGTGATCATATGTTTCTGAGATACCTGAGAAACTGCATCTAAAATGTATTCTTTGATATTCTTCCTATTAATTTTCTTAACCCATTTTCCGTTTGCTCCAAGAATACTTGCTGGCGGGCATGGGCTGCAGCGTTTACCCCAAGATGACTCGCAAATTACAGTCCTAACCTTACCCCCAAAATTTGCCACAAAATACCTTGCTTTTATTATTATTTTTGCATTGCTCTAGTCTATTGATAGTCTTTGGAAACAAATGACATATTCTATTTATAGCATTCTGTTTTTAATAGCGGTATGTCCATTTACAAAATATGGTGATTCTCAATTGCCGAAAATGTCAAGACCATTGCTATGCGTGATGTTAACATCGTTCTCGAACAGTTGTTAGCCAAAGATTCACTTGATGAATCCGATTTATATATATGCATTTCTGTTACTTTAGGATTAGAGACAAGTTCTGTTTAGAAATAAGTCCAAGAACAGGTTTTATATTTTACTTTCACCTTGAAAACCAGTCAGAATTTCTTCAGCCTCAAAATGCGTATTTATGTAAAATTAAATTAATGCTGGCAGTGAGCTGCACTTTTTTTTCTAAACAGGAGATGGGTTAAAAATAACTTGGGGTGGAAGAGGCAGAGTCACTATGCATCCTTCTGTGTCTAGGAATGCCCATTTCTCCAGAATTCTGGAAGAAAACATTATTCCAGTGTGGAGTCCAATACTTTGTTCTAATTCCTACAAAGAACTTACAGAAATAAGACATGGGAATTTTATAATTAGACCAAATGTTTGCCTCATTGCACTCCTTCTTCCTGTTTTATTAAAATGGTTAGGTAATTGATGGACTTGTGATATCTAGAGTTCCTCCTTTTCAGGGAGAAGACCCTATGACAAAATTGAAAATCATTTTATTCAAACTCAGTGTTTTTTATTTATGCGTATTCTTGGTATAATTTTTCTACCAAAGGTTAAATTCTCTGAAGCCAGCTAAGAGTGAGATAGGACAGAGAAAGTTATGATTTCCTGCCTAGTCAATAATAAAGAAATACTCCATGTTGTTCAGTCTACTAGGCTTTCTCGAGGGCTATTTTTAGTATTAAGTGTCACTTTGTTACTTTGGTTAAGGTGACTCTTCAGCTGTTCATTTTCATAATTTTCCAATATGTGTTTTCTAATAATAATAATGCCATTTATTGAGCTTCTACATTGGATCGAGCATGTGTTAGTATTATTTACAGTAAAATTATCTTCACAACTCTCCAAAGAAAGTTTTATTTTAAGGATGAGGAAACAGGTTATTCAGCTAGCAAGTTACACAGCCAGGACAGGACTTGAGTCTGTCCATCTTCAAGGCCTCTCTAGCTAACTAATTTACTCAACATCATCCTTTCATTGTGTACTTTATGTACTCCTGTATTCACTTGTTATTGTTCTTTTATCATGTACATTGATTCATTCTGCAAGTACCTTTCTGAAGAAATGGTTGTAAAGGGCTCATATTTTTAATCTTACAATGGAGTCCTCTATTAGTAGCTCCAAAGAGAAGAGTTCGGTCAACATTCGGCTTGCAGATATATAAAAAATGATCCCGGTTATCTCCTAGAGCCTTGTCAAGCAGTTCTCAACACCTGGATTACTCTGAGTTTGGAAATAAGCACCTCTAGGCTTAGTCAGATTTGATTCTAAAGGCTTTTGCAGTGCGGCTGGCTTAGGAAACACTAAATTTAGTTTTATTTAATTACTTTCAATAATTTATTAAATACTTACGATGAGTAGAACACTGTGCTAGGTACTTTGTAGATAGACCGAGTCACTTCCCTCATAGGAGTTCAAAATGTAATAAGAAAGAGAATATATTCAGTTTACACAAATGTAGGGCTGGTGGATAGAGAGCATGAATATAAGGTCATGTAATGGCAATAGTGTCTATCCAGCAATGCCATTATGAAGCCTTAAGTTATGAATTAGTATTTGGGAGGGTCCTTGGTTGTAAGATTAGATGATACACGGTGCTTTCGCTATAAAACAGATCATATTTAAGTTAGTCTGGGTGGGTTCTTGGACACAATCTGAGTCTATGGTAATGAGAGCAGGAGAGGTCACAAAGAAATAGGAGTGGGAAGAAGCTGAAGGAAGTAAAACAAAGCTTCGGAATTCATTAGCAAGACAATATTTCTTCTTAACATCAAACAAAAAAGAAAGAAAATGGCCAATCTGAAGAACTGGAAGAGCAGATGACATTATAGTTTTTATTTCCATTAGCCCTCACATCTAAGTTTTTTAGAGTTCTTTACAAAATATTATGCCTCACAATCTTTATGAGCAAGGCAAGTGTTATTATCTCCATGTAAAGGCGGGGAAAAGAAGGCACAGAGGTTTGCTTCTTTTATGCCAAGTGAGGCCAAATATTTTGTGGAGTATTTGAAATGAGACTTGAAAATAGAGAAGCAAGAGAGAAAAGGCTAGAAGAATTTGTAATTGAGGGGCATAATTTCACACCACATAAGTGTCTAGAGAACGTTAATATAGTGAGTCTTCATTTCCAGTGAAGTGGAATGAAAGCCTTGAATTGCTTCAATGCACCACATCGTGCAAATAGCAATTTCAGTTTCAGAAAATCCTCCATTCACAGTAGAGTTGTTCAGTGAAAACCATCATGATGAAGATTTCACACATAATTGCCCAAAATACATTTGTAGTTGTATGCTATTTATCTGTATCTATATATCTATCTACAGAATATATATACTTTCTTGGTCGAGATATTAAATATTAATGGGCATTGGTGGATTCTTAAAATATACTGATGGATATCTAATATGTTTTGGCTCCATTGGGTTATTTCTTCGCATGTTTCTTTCCCTTTCCCTCCTTGCCGGCTTTTCTGTGTTTTCTTTCATTTTGGAACTTTATTTAAGGTGTTCTGCTCAGGGAAGATGGATGATATAGCTCAATAAAAGTAGATACTGTGGTTCTACTTTCTTATTTATAAAAAGTACATAAAATATAAATACATATTGATTTCCTTTATATAAAGACTTTAGGCCTCAACATTCCCAGTGAGAAAAGTGGTACTTATAGTTATTGGTTTTTATACTTTTCAGTGGAGTGTTTGAAGTTGAAACATTTAGAAAGTTTGATTATCTATCAATAAGTTTCTGACCAAACTAGTACTAAAATATATTATCTTGATACCAAGTTAGAACTATTTATTAGTGCTAATGAATATACTATGTGGCTCTTATTTTAATTAACTAGTACCCTAATTCTTGTTCCACAGAAGATTTGAGGTAACAGTGCTGCATTCATTATTAAACTAGTTTCAAAAGATTAATCACAATTAACCTTTTGAGGAGCAAATCAATCTCTTTATTCACAATAGATTGAAATTATTAAAGCTGATTACATCTGAGTTTTAACTATATTTTGAAGTTCCAATATACTATTTAAGGAATTATATTTAAACATAGCTATAAGCCTTTCTCAACCGGTTTTGGAAATAATTAACGCAGCCATTTTATATAATAAATTAACTTTTCTCCTATGCATCTTTCATGGCATTAGTTATGTACTATTCGTGAGAGAATTGAGAAAATAGGTAATTTTCTGTGAACTGTAGTTCAGATGAGGAATCTTGGTTGAGAATGCTATAGTTCTTTACATTTCTACCTGATTTTAACAACCTTTTCTCCCTGGAAAAATATTCACAACAAATAAGCCTTTGGGGAAATCTGCTTTATTGGAAAACATAACACATATATAAGCACTGTAGTTAGGATGTACCAAGACAAATAAAGGTTTTATTAATGACAGGCAACTTTATTAGACAATAGCAGCCAGGCCAATATTCTAATTATCTCTTTGTGTGATCCCCAGAGAAATGTAAAGGAAGTAAAGGAAATGTAACCAACTCTGGGATAGTCTACCCTGCTCTCTCACAATAATACTGTCTTCTTTAATAATTATTTTTAACACACAGGCGTATACACATATACACACAGAGTATTTGATGTCTTCCACTAAACAAGCGTGGTTGATATTTAAGTACTATAAAATAAAAAACCAAGAAGGATGTTATTATAATTGATTTCATAAGCCATTCTGTCCTTAAGTTAAAAAAAAAAGAAAAGAAAACCAACTTACCAATAAGAACAATAAGATTAGAGAATACAATAATTTCATATGACAGATGTTTACTGTAGTCTTCACTCATGTTTCTCCTGGGTTTTGATTAATTCATTATTAGTGAAAATTTAACTATATTAGTAAAGGAGATACTTTTAATGAGTAAATGACAACTTTTGTATTTTTCCTATCTATGCTACCTTTAGAATTGTCTTCCAAATCACTTGTTTCTTGAGCTAAGTGGGTTTGGTGCTACAAATGCTGATCAAAACGGCTCCCAAGCAAAAAATTACACATACATTGTTCCAGTGGGTGAATTATACTCTGGGACTTCTGACAGAATTTTGAAATCTGGGTTTGTTTGTTTTAAACAGACAACTGTACATGTCAGTTCAACTGAACCTGGTTGAAATTAAGATAATGGAACACCAAAGGGAAATGAAAGGATATTCAGGTTTCCTTCTTCTGGAAGCTGGCTTTACAAGTCTATCACATGTGTTAGAAAGCCTAGTGCTTCTTTCAGTTAACCCCAAATTAGCATATACAGTTGACCCTTGACCAACAAGTATTTGAACTGTACAGGTCCATTTATACGCAGATTTTTTTCTCCCAGTAAATACAGTCAGCCCTTCTTCTATGCAGGTTTTTGCATGGCAGATGGAGAACAGTATTTTCACATTCCCAATCACCGATTGAAAATACTATTCTCCATCTGAAGTCGGTTGAATATGCAGATGCCAAAGGTTGAATATAGAGTTAAAAGTTATTTGGGCTTTTCCACTTAGTGGGGGGTGGGTGCCCCAACCCCCACATTGTTCAAGGGACATCTGTAGTTTTAGTTAAATTCCATTATAGGGATAAGCCACAGATTTCAAAGAACACATAAATGTAAAAGGAATAGCATTAATAAATTTATACATTTTATGTAATGACATGGTAAATAATGAGTAGTTTGTTCATTTACCTTGAAATACAGAACTGTCGTTTCTCTTGGGTAAAGCACAACAATCATTCTGCCCTAGTATAATATAAAATAAGTTTTCCAATGAAATCATCTCATATTCAGTATATCTCATTAACCTCTGATATAAAGCTCAATTTCAACTAAATCTAATTATGTAGCAGGGAGCCCAGTGTTACTATATAAGTACACAAGGAAGGAAGATTTCTTTGTTTTGCTTACATTTCCTATTGATATTACACAAAATATTACTTATGGCATCTAGTACAACGATTTAGGTAATAATGTCACTAGTTAGAGCTATGACATGGACATAATACATAGTTTCAGTTAGCCTATCAGACACAAATCTTCAGGAAACTAGGCTTTATTGGTTCAGATACTTGCCTGCTTGCTTTACAGAACACTTTGTTAAGTGAAAGGAAGAATAATGTCTCCAATTGAAAAACAGAGGGAGTTTGGGGCTGGCAGAATGCAATTGCCCAAGTTAGAGCGAACCAAATTGATCTGAAATCATTTAGATAACAATGTGATGGGCAGTGGACAGCATTTGTTTATGAAGACAGATTATGCCAGGCAAATCTGATTTATTTGGTCTTATAAAATTACTCAACAAGTTTGTGGATAAAGAAAACTCCATGGACAAACAATATATCTAAATGTTTGTAAAAGCTTTTGATGTGGGTCTGCATGAGATTAAGGTAATTGAAATGCTGGGAAGATGTTGCCTGGATAACAATGCAATGGTGTGGTTATCAGATTTAAAGCAGAGTAATCATAAAAAATGGATCATAATATCTGATATGTTTGGCAGAAGACCATAAAAGAGCTAGTATCTTTATAGATCAATATTGTAAGGAAGTACAAAAATTATTTAGTCCACAAAATTAGTTTATTCTTTTTCAAGAGGTAACATAAATAAAATTAGTTCGTAAATAAAAATTAGTTCAAAATACTTTACTACTTGTCCTAAACAGTATTTTACTATTACTTTATTACTTTATTTAAGCCTCTACTGATATTTACAAAATTCAGAATTTGTAGTGTTTGCAAAAGTATTAAAATAACCATAAGTTTAATAGTTTTCTAAAACACAGTTAAATTGAATGAAAACCTTATATAGATTTGTGAATAAATTTCTTTATCCAGTTTTTAAGATCTGAGAGATAATTTAAAAGAAAATGGCTAAAATGTAATATTTTTGAGAGAAACAGCAACTAATTATCTAAAAAAATTAAGGAAATAGGATATATAAGGAAACAGGTTTACAGTGTATGATGTATTTTAAAGGTTTATTGTCAAAGGGGAAAAAGACTTTATGCACATGGATTGCATTAAAAATATTTAACAATATCAATGAAATGGCTGCTAACCAATCAGAACTGACATTGGCTGTAAAGCTAGAGCAGGCCCTAAAGACTTCTTGGTGTGCTGGATGTTAACTGTCTAGTTGATGGGTGATGGGGAGGTGGATTGTGTTTGGGAGGGGCTGCAGTGACCAAGGAATCAACAGGAGAACAATTGGAAAGGTTGTGGCTAGGTGCCAAGTGATATGGAAGTATATTAATATTTTTAACAGCTGATACAGCTTTTCTGGTGGGTACCAGCTTTATAATAGCCAAAAGATCTCAGAAAAAGAACAGATAGAAAGTGAATAGGATACAGAAAGTAAATTATGAAAAGTAAAATATAATTGCAATAAATAGATTACAAGATGTTAAACTTCACTAGTAATTGAATAAATACAAATTAATTTAACAAAATACTTATCTAACTGGCAAATATTTTTCTTAAAAAATTTTTTTTATTAAAGTATAGTTGCCATATAATATATTAGTTTCAGGTGTACAACGTAGTGATTCAACATTTATATACCTTACAATGTGATCACCACACTAAGTCTAGTAACCATCTATCATCATGCAAAGTTATAACAATATTATTGACCATATTTCCTGTGCTGTACATTAAATTTCTGTAACCTATTTATTTTATAACTAGAAAGTTTGTACCTCTTATTCACCTTTCACCTTTTCACCCACCTCCCATCCCCTTCCCCTCTGGCAATGATTAGTTTGTTCTGTTTCTATGAGTCTATTTCTGTTTTGTTCACTTGTTTTGTTTTTAGATTCTACATATAAGTGAAATCATACAGTATTTGTCAATCTCTGACTTATTTCACTTAGCATAATATCGTCTAGGTCCATCCATGTTGTTGCAAGTGGCAAAATTTCTTTCTTTTTTATTGCTGAGTAATATTACATATAATACACATACACACACATTTTTAACCATTCATCTGTTAGTGGACACCTAGGTTGTTCCATATGTTAGCTATTATAAATAATGCTGCAATGAATGTAGGGGTGCATATATCTTTTCAAATTAGTGCTATCATTTCTTTTGGATAATTATCCAAAAAGTGAAATTGCTTGGTCATATGGTAATGCTATTTTTAATTTTTTGAGGAATCTCCATACTATTGTCCATAGTGGCTGCACCAATTTACAATCCTACAAGCAGTGCAAGGGTTCCCTTTTTTCCACGTTATATAACCACCAGGAATTTGTTTATTTATCTATGATAACCATTCTGACAGGTGTGAGGTGGTATCTCATTGTGGTTTGATTTGCATTTCCCTGAGGATTATTGATGTTGAGCATCTTTTTTTTTTACATATATAAGCCACTTTTACTATTATTTTATTTATTGTTTTTAAAGGCATTATTAGAGAAAAATTTATTACTTGAAATGCTTATATTAGAAAATAATTACAGTATCAGCAATTAGTGGTATTTGCTATTCCTTAAGACACTAAAGTTTGAGAGGTTATTATAAATAAACTTATGAGAATAAATATAAATACTAGATGGTGTGAAAAAATCTCTAGAAATGTGACTCCTTTGAAACTTGAACCACTACTCCCTACTATAGCTCCTTGCCAACTCTGCCCCCACCACACGTACTTTTTCTTTATTGTTATTGACTGTTGTTCTTTATTTCATATGTCTGTTGACCATCTGTATGTCTTCTTTGGAGAAATGTCTGTTTATGTCCTCTGCCCCTTTTTAAATCATATTGTTTAAATCATATTGTTTCTTGTTTTGATATAGAGTTGTGTGAGTTCCTTATACATTTTGGCTATTAGCCCCTCATAGGATATATCATTTGTGAATGTTTTCCCATTCAGTAGGTTGCCTTTTTGTTTTGTCGATGGTTTCCTTTGCTGTGCAGAAGTTTTTAGTTTGATGTAGTCCTACTTGTTTGTTGCTTTTGTTTCTCTTGCCTGAGGTGAATATATCCCAAAAGATACAGCTAAGACTAATGTCAAAGAGTTATTACCTTTGTTTTCTTCTAGGAGTTTTATGGTTTTGGTTCTTACATTGAAGTCTTTAATCTACTTTGAGTTTATTTTTGTATATGGTATAGGAGAGTAGTCCAGTTTCTATTTTTAATGTATCTGTCTAGTTTTCCCAGCACCACTTATTGAAGAGAATACCTTTTCTCCATTGTATATTCTTCCCTCCGTTGTCATAGATTGATAGATCATATAGGTGAGGGTTTATTTCTGGACTCCTCTCAGTTCCATTGATCTACATGTCTGTTTTTGTGGCAGTACCATAATGTTTTGATTATTGTAGCTTTTTAATATAGTTTGAAATCAGGAGTTGTGATACCTCCAACTTTGTTCTTGCTCTTAATTGCTTCGGCTATTTTGGGCCTTTTGTGGTTTCATATAAATTAAAAGATTATTTTAGTTCTGAGAAGAATGTAATTGGTATTTTGACAGGACAAATATTTTTTCTTATAAGTTACCGAATAGGGAGAAAGGGAAAATAGCATTCCTAAGCCTACTGATAGAAGTATAAATAGGCACAAACTTTCTAAAGGACAGTTTCTTAATATTTAGCAAAAACACTTCAAACGTTAGGTTGACTTAATGGTTCTGGTAGTGTTAGGCTAATTTAGATGGATTAGTCCTCCCAGTGAAAATAACTAAAAGATCTGGATTTATAATATATTCTTAAAGCATAAAAGGATATGAAAAGATAGTATGGAATTAGGAAACTAAAGGTGCAGGAGAAAGAAGTCTCCAAATCTGAAAGCTGCCCTTTCCTGAGGGAATTTACTGACTGATAAAAATCAAATCTTCATCTTGGTAGATTTGCAGTGCAAGTGAGAAAGCAAAACCCAGGACCTGTACACAAAAGGCAGTCCAATAGGAGATCCTCCTTCCATAAGACATGGGGCTCCAGAGTCCTTGAGGATTTGCTGCTTGTATTCAAATTGCCTGGGTCAATGAATCTTAAGTTTTGAACTTGGGTTAAGATAATTCTGGGTTGGCAGTAACAAATATAAGTCTACTTTTAAGTAAGATACCTTCATTATAGGCTTAAATCATTTCTACAAATGATTTGAAAAATACAGTATACAGTATGTTCTCAAAGATAATTAGGTATATAAGGAAACTAGATTAAATGAGCAAGAATCAGCACAGAGAACAAACAACAAAGAGACTCATGAAGGCTTTAAATACTGGAATTATGAGGCATGGACTATAAAACAAGACTATAAAAACAATTGTGACTTTTTAAAATTTAAATAAATTTGTTAAGTAATCTAACATTTTCTCATTGTAGATGCTAACTTTAGTATAAATTATAAATGTATTTAGTATATTTTAAATTCTAAATTCTTGTTGTGGAGTAGTTTCAAGTATGACATGCTCTCAAGGAAGAAACAGTAAAGAAAAACACATTAGATTTAACTATGAAGAAATTAAGAGTCATATGTCAGAAAATACTACAGGCAAATTTAAAAGGCAAATGATGACTTAAGGGAAAATGTCTGTAATTAATATATATATGACAGCTAATATTCTTAATGTATAAAGAATATCAGAAAATAACAAGATATAACCCAGTAAAAAAATAGCAAAGAACATGAACAAGCAATTCATCAACAGCCAATAAACATATTTAAATGTGTTCACTTCACTAGAACCACTGAAATTCAAATGAAAACAAGATATAACTTTTTGCTCATCACATTGGCAGAAATTTTAAAATGCTTAGTACGCACTGTTAGTAAAAGTTGGCAGTTTTCATAGGCAGTAGAATGGTATATTTGAGGAATCGGGTGAAAAGGTGATTATGAGTGGTGGCTTAAGGACATGTAGGACTGCGGGACATTATGGAAGCTTTTGCTGATGGAGACAGTGAATTTTACAAGTGTGGTTATATGATTTCTTTAGCAGTGCTCAGTGGTCATAATATAGAAAGGAAACACTGAAAAATTAATAAAAGGTGTTTTTGCAAAGTGTGATAAAATGACAAGGGTACAAGAGATTTAAGGGTAATGGCAAGATAATGGTAGATCATAGGCTAACAGAAAATAAAGTGAACCAGTCACTCATGTAAGTAGTATTTACTGAATCCCTTGTCAGCTGGGTTATAGGAAATTTATTTATTTAACCATTTTTAAGTGTACAGTTCAGTGGTACTAAATACATTCGTAATGTGCAGCCATCACCACCATTCATCTCCATAACTCTTTTCATCTTGTAAACTGAAACTCTATATCCATTAAACAATATCTCCCCATTCCCCCACTTCCTAGTCCCTGGCAATCACCATTTTACTTTCTCTACTATTTTGACCACTCTAAGTATGTCTTTTTGTGATTGGCTTATTTCACTTAGCATAATATGTCACATGTCAGAATTTCCTTCCTTCTTAAGGCTGAAAAGTATCCTACTGTATGTATATATCATATTTTGCTTTTCCATTCGTCCATTGAAAGCAACCAGTTGTATTGCCTTCATATTTTAGCTATTATGGATAATACTACTATGATCATAGCTGTGCAAATATCTCTTTGAAATTGTGCTTTCTATTATTTTATACATATACTCAGAAGTAGAATTTATGGATCATATGATAATTTTAATTTTTTGAGGAACTGTCTGGTTTGCAGAGCAAAACATCCCCACCAACAGTGCACAAGAGTTCCAATTTCTCTAAATCTTTTCTGGCTTTTTTTTTTTTTTTTTGCTAGTAGCCATGTGCTTATTGACCATTTATTTATCATCTTTGGAGAAATGTCTATTCCAGTCTTTTGTCCATTTTTGCTTCAGGTTTGTTTTGTTGTTAGGTGTTAGGAGTTTTTTCTATATTATTGATATTAATCCCTTATGATTTACAAATATTTTCTCCCATTCTGTGGGTTGCCTTTTTATTCTGTTGATAGTACCTTTAATGCACAATATCTTTTAATTTTCATGAAGTTGGATTTGTCTAGTTTTCCCTTTGTTATTTGTGCCTTTGATGTCATATTCAGGAAATCATTACCAGATCCAATACTGTGAGGCTTGCCCTATGTTTTCTTTTGAGAATTTTATAGTTTCAGGTCTACATAAAAGTCTCTGCTCTGTTTTGAGTTAATTTTTGTGTATGATGTTAGATAGACTCCAACTTTAATCTTTTGCATGTGGAAATACATTTTTTCAGCACCATTTGTTGAAAAAGACTGTCCTTTTCCAACTGAATAATCTTAACACCCTTGTCAAAAATTATTTGACCATATATAGAGGAGGCTTTATTCCTAGGCTCTCTATTCTAGTCTACTGTTCTATATGTCTGTCTTTATCAGTAGCACACTGTTTTGATTATTGTAGCTTTGTAGTAAGTTCTAAAATTTAAAGGAAGTGACAGTCCTCCAGTTTTCGTCATCTTTTTCAAGATTGTTTTGGTTAGTTAGGGTACTTTAAGATTCCAAATGGATTGTAGAACGAGTTTTCCTATTTTTGCAAAAAATGTCAGTGATATTTTGATAATAAGTGCATTGAATCTATATAGATTGTTTCAGGCAGTATTGACACCAATATTAAATATTCTACTCCATGAACACAATATCTTTACATTTATTTATACAATTATTTTAATTTCTTTTAGCAATGTTTTAGAGTTTTTGTGGTACAAGTTTTTAGTTAATTCTTGAATTTTATATTCTTTTTTGTTGCTATTGTAAATGAAATTGCTTTTTAAAATTTCTATGTGTATTGTTTATTGTTAGTGTACAAAAATGCAACGAATTTTTTGAGTGTTGACTTTGTATCCTTCTACTTTGCTAAATTCATTTATTAGTTATTTTTTTTTAGTGGAATCTTTACATTCCAAATCTGCAAATAGAGATAATTTTATTTTTCCCTCTTCCAATTTGAATGCTTTTTATTTCTCTTTCTTAACCAATTGCTCTGGCTAGAACTACCAGTACTGCGTTGAATAGAAGTGATGAAAATGGGCATCCTCACCTTAATCTCAATCTTAAAAAAAAAGCTTCCAATCTTACACTATTAAGAATGATGTTAGGTATGAGTTTTTTATATATAGTATTTATTATGTTGAGGTAGTTTCCTTCTATCTCTAGTTTGTTGAGTGTTTTTATTATGAAAAGGTGTCAAATGTTTTTTTCTGTATCAATTGAGATGATCATGTGGTTCTTTTCCTTTGTTCTATTAATGTGGTGATTACATTAACTTTCATATGCTGAACTATCCTTCATTCCAGGAATAAATCCCACTTGTCATGGTGTGTAATGTTTTAATATGCTTCCTAATTTGGTTTGCTAATATTTTGTTGATGAATTTTGCCTTAATATTAATAAAGAATATTGGTTTGTAGTTTCCTTTTCTTGTATTATCTTTTTCTGGCTTTGGTGTGATGACTATGTTTAAAGTCACAAAAGACCAGCTTGATGATATCTATACAGAACAGGAAACCACAAAAAGTAACATAGTAAGTTTAAATTTGAAAAAGAACCAGAGTTTTATTGTGATTTTAAATATTTTGACTTTATTTTAAATAAAATTTATAAATAAAATTTTGTAAAATTTACTTTTATTTACAAAATACAAATATATTTGTAAGTAAAGTTTATCAATAAAAACTTAAAATCCAACAAGGTTTTAAGTGTAGATTAGACACTTTAAGACTTAGTAAATCTGAAGATACTTCAAGAGAAATAATCCAGAATGTAGCATGAAGAGGCAAAAAGGGGGATATATATGAGAGAGTAAAAGACACAGAAGACATAGTGAGAATGTCTAACTTTGGTTTAACCAGAATTCTAGAAGGAGAAGGAGAGGATGAGGTGAGTAATTATTTGAAGAGTTAACTGCTGAGGAATTTCCAAACTGACAAAAGACTTCAAGACACTGATTTTAAGAAGTCTCATTAACCAGACAGCATGATAAATGAAAAGAAAACCATACATTGAAGTAAAATGTCTTAAAACCAAAGACAAAGAACAAATATTAAAAGCAGCCAGAGAAGCAGATAATACTTTCAAATAGGTAACAATATACTGACAGCTGACTTTTCACTTGTAAAAATGGGAAACAGAAGACAGTGAAATGTTATATTCAATGTGCTGAAAGAAAACAATTACAACCTAGCATTCTATAGGTAGATAAAATAAAGATGTTTTAGGGATCCTGGAGCTAAGATATTTTGAAAATCTACAATGAAGGAACTTTCAAAGTATGTGTTACAGGCAGGAGGAAAATAATCCCACATGGAAAGTCTAAGGTACAAGAAAGAAGAGCCAAGACAGTGAAAAAAATGTGAGTAAATCTAATACATATTAACTGTAAAATTAGAAGTCTATCTAAAAGATAAAAAAATAAATATATCAGACAAATGGAAACACTTCTGAAGATGGCAGATTTAATTACAAATATAGTAGCAATTATATAAATGTAAAAGGATTAACTGCTCCAGTTAAGTTTGTCTGACTGGTTAAGAACAATCCAACTACTGTTAACAGGAGACACATTTAAAATATAATGATACAGAAAGGTTGAAATTAAAAGGCAAATACATACCTTGCAAATACCAACTGAAAGATCACTGATGTGTCTAGAGGAAAACATCAGACAAGATAGAATTTAAGTCAGAAGGCATTACTACTGATAAAGAGGGATACTTTATACTGATGAGGTATTCAGTTAAACAAACAGATATTGCTTTTAATTCATATGCACCTATGACGAATTCTCAAAATATATAGAACAAAAATTGAGAGGCCACAAAGAGAAAACATAATTTACCATATATGTGTGGGAGAGGACATATACCTATAGAATATTTAGTATGTACAACTGCAAAATATACATTCCTTTCAAGCAAATGAATGGAACTTATTTCTTAAATCCAAATATATAGATACAGATAAAGATTAGTAAGGCTTTTTTTTTTTTCTCTTAGTCAGATAGACCACCTTCAGTATTGCTCCAGAATACTGGAAACACTCATACACATTATTTTGTAAGGTAAAAAGCTGGTTAGGTACTATCTATCCTTATGAGTTTACAAACAACACCAAGTACATATATACCAATACTGAGTACCAGTATGATCCAGCACTGGAGAGGATATTAGTTCATTTCATTCTTTTAATTCTCATTCTATGATGCAGGTATCGTTTTGCCTAATTTAGAGATAAATAACTGACACTCAGATTAAGTAAATTTCTAAAATCTCCTTTTTAGTAAAGAACAGTGCTAGAATTCAAATCTCTTCCTTTTATGAGCAATGAAGCAGCTCCAGAAAATACTTAATCCTTTGAGGCTGGATTAAGGAGGTAAGTATTCTTACAGATGACTTGTAAAATTAGGAAGACGATGTTTTTGCGCAACATTGACAAAAGTTCGCCTGCAGTATGGAGAGTTGTATATTGAGCCAAAGAAGTGGCTAGTTTGATGAGGCAGAGCTGTCTTAGAAGACAGAGTTGGTACTATGATTTGGAATGTGGGAATGGCTGAGGGTAAAGAACTATCATGTACCCAGCATAACAAAAAATAAAATGCCTCTCCATGATGGCATCTTATGCCATTGAAAATCCTTTTCTTATAGCTCAAGTTCACTCTTTTCCAATTGCTTATGGTTTCTGAAGTGAATCCCAATGTCAACAGGCAGACTTTCCTGACCATGTGAAAGTCAAGTTGTAAGTCCGTCTACTTACAAATTTTTGGATTGTGTAAGTTATCTGTCTCACTGCTTAACCCTGGGAGAAGAACACTCAGAGGATAATAATGCAGCTCATCTATAAATTATTTAAATCAATTCAAAATTTGAATAATTCGGGCCATACCATCTTTTCTCAACTATTTTAATGTTCTCCTGGCTGCATTCCTACCTCAAGTCTCACCCCAGTCTCATAACCTTCTTCTCCACATCTTCACTGCAACCCCAGAGCTTCACTCCAACACAACAAAGATTTGATTATATTATTTAAATGCTTTAGAAAAACCAGTGGCTTCCACTGAATAATACACATGATCAATTGTAGTGTGGTTATGTAATGCTCTTTGCAACCTGGCCCCAACTTATTGTTTCAGCCTCAGCTCTTCCACTTCCTGTCATATCCCTTTATCACAGAAACAGCAGACTGATGCCCCATTTATAGGGAATACTATGCTGTTGTGCCTACGTGATAAAAACTGGGGCCAGGGAGGTTCAATAACCTAAGTCATACAGCAAGTAAATTGCAGAGCCAGGATTCAAACTAAGGCCTGACTTGAAATCATAGGCTTAATCTAGTTAAACTACATTGTCTTCTGTCTTTTCTATGTTTCACAAATTTTGTTTTAATCATATAAAACAATTAATTTTGAGTATATTAAATGTACGTGTAATTAATGCTGTCTGATATTATAATTGGAGATATAAAATACAAGCCAGTCACATAAATTATTATTTCTGTCACATTTATAGTTGTCATTAATGTCAATAGTTTTCTTTCACCTCAGACAATAATAATAATAAAATCATCATCATCATCATCATCATCATCATCATCATCTTTCATTCATTTAGGGCTCATGATGTGCCATGTATTGTACTAAGCATTTTATAAATATAATAAGAATGATCAAATTACTCTGTAAGATAATTATTTACTATTTTCATTTTGTGTTGAGGAAAATGTGGCTAGCAAAGACTAAGCTCGTTGTTTAAGATTAAACAGCTCATAGTAGAGCTGGAATTGAACTCAAGACTGTTTCACTTTATAGCCAATACACTGTGCCATCTCTCTTTAAAGCTCATAGATTGAACTATTTAATAACCTGGAGCCTACCCTCCATGCCCTATGCCAGAAATTCCTTGTTTTCCACACATATAACGTTATGTCATAAGTCTTGTCTTTCCATCTAAATAGCTGACAAGTTTCTTTCTGCTCCCATTCTCCTGGTTTCCTGGGTAACAGTTTATATAGTAGAAACTCTGGTTATGAGATGGAGTCTATTTTCCCTGTAGGGAATGGCTTCAGAGGAAGAGAATGGGAGGAATGATGTAAGCCATGGCTTAAATGGCTGAGGTGGGGAAGAAAAGACCTTCCAAGGGAACACAGTTCACAGAAGACCATTCTACTCCTCTCATTTTCCTGCGCCAAGGTCCGCAAATGCCTGGAACCTGGAGCTCCTCGTGACTTAGTCTTCCCTCCTCTGTGCTCAGACATAAAGTGGGCTCTACGTCTATAGGTTACAGCAATAAAAAAAGTGGCTCATTTTAGTCATCAATTCATTTATGTGTATGTCAGACATTGTCCTAGATACTGGATGCATGGCTGTGAACAAAACAAAGAATCTGTCCTTGCGGACCTTACAGCTTGCTGGGGGACAGACAACTAACAAATATGTGGTGACAGATAAGTGCTATGAAGAGAAAGAAGCTGAGCAAAGGGATAGAAAATGATAAAGGATAATGGTGGGTAGGGGTGCTCTTTTGGTTAGGGTGGTCAGGGAAGATCTTTCTGAGGTAGTATTCTTTGAGTAAAGACCTGAATGAAGTGATGGGAAAAGTCATGAACGTATCTGAAGAAAGAACATCCTGGCAGAATAAACATCTTGAGGTAGAAATGTGCCAGTCATGTCTGAGAAAGATAAGGAGACCAGTCTGTATGGAACAGATTGAGTGTAGGAGATGTGGTATAAGAATAGCCAATTCAAGCTTTTGATTTTATTCTAAATTTGGTGAGAAGTCATTTGAAGATTTTGAGCAAAAAGAATGACATGATTAGATTTATATTATAGTAGAATCCATCTTGCTGCTGAATGAAGAATATACTATAGCAAGGCAAGGGGGAAAGGAGAGAGACCAAATGGAGTACAGAGGTAGAGAATTTGAGAAGTGTTCAGATTCAGGAAATGCTTTGAAGTGAGACCCAATAAAAATTGCTAACGGATTAAATACAGGGTGTTTGGTTTGAGCCAAAAGGTTTTAGATTTTGGTTTAGGTAGCTAATTGAATGAAGGTGCCATTTACCAAGATGAGGATTAGGTTTAGGAGAGGAAATCAAGATTCATTTTAGATTTATGAGACCGTTTGTCTTCTAAGGCCTCTAGTAGCTGCCACTGTGTTGACCTTTTACAGCGGCATGTCTATGTGGAGGTGAGAAAGCAGAAAAATAGAAGAAATAAAGTTATTTCTAAGTTATCGTTCAGATATTCAAGTGACTAAAAAGTAGGTCAGTAATCTTAGCTTGTCTTATACTCATGATGATTTTAGGGCAAGAAGTCTCTCTTCAACAAATTTCCTGATTGCTATTGTCTCAAAATTTCTGAATTTAAATCAAAGTAATTTATTTCACAATTAGAGATAGCAAGCTTAAAATGCAAATAGCTTGAGAGATGATTCACTGTTTATGAATTTTTATCAAAATAGAACAGATGAAGGTCCTGAGAGTTTGAAAGGGGGAAAAGGATGTCATTAGCAAGAGAAAGGATGTAGATACAGAAAACAAATTTCACAATCTTGTCAGGGACTGCCCTGGTTATCATAATTTCTAGGTGGGAAAATGGAGAAAGAAGCGTTCACATCTTAAGGATTATCTAGGTTTATGCCTGAGTGGAGAGTATCCATCTAAACTGTTTCTCTCCCTTACCTTTCAGCCCCTTTTGCACCTTTTAACCTTTTAATTCTTAGCCTTTCCCCAAAAGTGTTCTTCAACTGGCAGGCCCATGGCATGAAAGAAGTGTGTTACCCCTTTTTTAGGGCCAGAGTTTAAACAAGTGACTCTGGAGAATGCTACTTATCAGTGCAATTCCCATTTGATGTTGCATTGTCATTTCTTCAACAGTACCCTGGAGAGGGGCACCACACCAGAAAAGCTTAAAAGCAGCTTTTACATGATTATTTTTCTGATTATCAGAGTGATATATGCTTGCTGCAAAGAAATTTCAACAAAAAAAAATTTAAAAATAACAAAAGACGAAAATTCTTACTAACTAGAAGCAACTGCAACAACATTTTGGCATGTTTTCTTCTAGTGTTTTATTCATTTTGTTTTTTCATAATCAAGCTCTTTATTGTACATGCAACTTTGCATCCTGCTGTTTTTGCTTAGCATTATGGCATACATATTTGTCCATGTTGTTGCATTTTTATGGCTTTGTAATTGTTTAGCTGCACCATGATTTACTCAAGATAGTTTCTGATTTTTTACAGTTATAAATAACACTGCGATAAACAACCTCGTGCATAAATCTTTGCCTTTCTTTTGGATGACTTACTTCAAGAGAAATTGGTGAAGTAAAGGGTATACATGTTTTTAAAAGCTCTTGATATACATTGCTACACTGATTACCAGAAAAGTTGCTTTCAATTACATTTGAGGGGAAGGGAGAGAAAGACCTATTGGAACTACTGGGTCAGTCAGAAAATATTTGACAGCAATATTTTAAAAATAATGATGCCTTTTATTTTGAACACGCAGAAGAGAAACGGTTGTGTATTGTTATATACTAATCAGTATTTGCTCTGTTTCTATAGTGGTAACATAGTACTCACTCAATTGTCAATAAGTATTAGCCTATAGCAACGAATACAAGTCTTAAAGTATGGAGAATAACAGATGCACTTGTGCAGTTAAACTCAGGAAACTCTCTTTTAATGGAAATTGGATGTTCACTGGATATTGAGGGAATGGCATGATGAGGAGAATAGTGGTCAGAGAAGGCATTCACAGGAAGGGAAGGGGATGGAGTGGGGATGAGGTGAGTGATACCCCAGAGGAGGGGGAGCTGCAGATGACAGCACAGCAATAACCAGTCTGCCCTCTCACATAAGAATGACTTGGGGCTGGAAGAGGGGGCAACGCAGAAGCAAACCTTTGGCAACCGGGGAGATGTCGATGTTTCATCCAAAGAGTTCGGGGTGAATGTCTATCAAGTGGTCGTCAGGAATAAAAACAGCTTCAGGCAGGCCAGGCCCTCTCCTATACAAATTCATTTTCCTGAAAATAATGCAGGGTAGTTACTCCTTGAATACTGTGTTTCTGAACTATCACAGAAATAACATGCAGCAACTATTTGTTGAGTGATTGAGTAGATGTACAAATGGAAGACAGGATGGCTGGAGGGATGGCTGGACATGTTTGCTATCCATCTAATAACCAGCACTATTCATTCAAAAAATATTTATTGCATATCAGTTCTATGTCGGTCACTTTATTAAATATTCCCATATTATAATTCCTCTTTTGACTTTTTAAGTTTTTTTTTTCTAAATCACATTGGTTAAAAAGGGAAGGACTGAGAGAAGGAGGTTCATATGTTTACATTTGCCTTTCGATCTCTTGACAGAAAGTTTAGCTATTTTTCCTCATGCAGTTTCAAAACCCAATGTCACTCCGTCACTTTAAAACTTTAAATGTCTACCTGTGCCTCTCCTATGTAACAAAGTCCAAATTAAATGACTTGGTCCTTTATATTCTCATCACAGTCTGCCATGCCATGATTTTGCCTTCCACTCTTTTTGTGTGAGAGATTTTTTCACTGTGGTAAAAAATATATAACAACAATATCCCTTTTTACAACTTAAGTGTGCGATTCAGTGGTATCAGTTGCATTCACAATGTTGTCCATCACCACTGATTAACACATTTTTTCATCACTTCAAAAAGAAATTCTGTAACCATTAAGCTATAAGTTTCCATTCCCCCAGTCCCTGATATCCGATAATCTGCTATCTGTATGAATTTGCCTATTCTAGAGAGTTCGTAAAGTGATATCTTATATTTGTCCTTTTGTGTCTGTCTCATTTCACTTAGCTCATTTCAAGATTCATCCATGTTGTATGTATCAACATTTCATTTTTTAATGGCTGAATAATATTGTCATTTGTATATATCACATTTTGTTTATACATTGTTGAAGGGCAATAATTTTTTTTCCCATTTTTGGGCTACTGCAATATTCCTACAGTAGACATTGGTATAGGTGTTTCAATTCTAGGAGTGCAAATGCTGGTTTAAGTGCTGATTCAAAATATTAATTTTGATTATAAAGTATCAAGCTTATTTATTTAATTTTGTATAAGTGCATGCTGTTTAATGGAAAACACCATGATGATGTTTTTCAAACTGTGGGTGCTAATTAATAAGTTGGAAAATCAATTCATTTGCTGTGATCAGCATTTAAAAAAATAGAATTGAATAGAACAACAAGAATGCATTGAATCTAGTTAAAGGTATTATTTTGTGAATCTTTTGTTTCAGTTATGTGTATGTACTGTAAAATATATTTCTTACTGTGAAATGTGATCAGAAAAAAATAGTTCGAAGCCACTGGTGTAGTGGAAAGAGTGAGATTTGGAATTAGTGAGTCCTGGGTTTGAATCTGGACTCTAGGTGACTTTGGCCAGTTATCTAACTTCTCTGTGGCTCAATCCCCCCATCAAAAAGGGAGAGTAATAATACCTTTTGTTTTGCATGCACGTGTATCAAAAGATTAGCTATTATTAGAATGTCTAAAATATAGTCAATGATTAACAAATATATTACTTCCAAAGCTGCTTAAAAATAATGCTTTCCCTGTAAAAACACTTTATTTGCAAGAAGGAAGACAATATGTGCTATCGATGATTAGATCTGTTAGGCTATAATATACTTTAAAAATACATTGCTCAGTCTGTTTCTCCAATTTGGTATTGTAAGGAGACTTGAATACAGCTTCCCTTTCTTATTCTCACACTACACTTATGTCTATATTATGGAATTTGGCCCTTTATTATATTTGGCACATCTGTCATATATTTTCTAATTATTTCATAGTTTGGCTAGTTACAAACTTTCAGATCTCTTCTGGCGTATAAAACAGTGTTTGGGCACATTGAAGAGTGCTGGTCTATAACACACCTTTTGCAAGGTATCATATACGTAAAGGGAAGCAGACAGAATCTTGATTCCACCAGTATGTCTCATTCTATCTACTCCATGCTAAAGAGGTCAGTTAGGTACTAAGTCATGTCTCTGGGTAGTACAAGTGGAAGGTGTGAATAGAGAAACCACTTTATCTGAGGACAGTTGAAAATTAGATTTTACTTTCCCCTCCCTACTCCTATTCCCATCAGGGAGGGGTTATTTATAAGCCCTGAGGAACAGGGCCTAGAAACCTGCCGGCGTCTTGAGCTCCAGAGGCTTGCCAGCACGCACGATCTCCCCACACTGAGAGCCCTTCTTCCCAGATGAATTCTCATAGTATCACAGACGCACACAGTCTCGATCGATACTGGATGGCAGACGTGCTCCCAACATCAAGTGTAGGCACAGAGCGGCGGATTTAGCCACCCTGCCGCTCTGTTGCAGCGTCTCATCATCTCAATACCGGCAGAGGACGTTAACCCGTTCCCTGGCTGACACCCATCCAGTCACCTCCCCGGCACCCGCTTCCCCTTCCTCTCCTCTGCTCCCACAGAGCGCGGGCTTTTCCATCAGGCTCCCACGCTGGGGCAGCAGGGTGCGGGCTGCAAGGTGGGCGCCGTAGGTGGCCTCTCAGGCCGGGTCCCGGGACGGTCCCTGGAGGCGGCTGAGGCAGGGAATGCTGAGCTTCCTCACACTCCGGCCCTTACCTTTTTGTGTCTTCATAGGGTGGTCAGCGGGGGGAAGCACAGCCAGCAGACCCTAAGCTAGCTGCCCGGGCTGCAAGGGAGGCCGCGGCGAGCCAGATTGGGGTGCATTCCGCGGTCCGCCTGTGGGCCCAGGAGAGAGAGCCCCGCAGGGCAAAGGCCCCGCCTCCGGCGCCCGCTCCCACTCCTGATTGGCGGGTCCAGCCTAAAGGCGGCCCGCGGTCCCCTGGCCTGTGTCTCAGTTATAAAGACGAGGGATGCATGAAGGCTGCAGCGAGGCTCCGGTAGCTGTGGTGCTCGCCAGCTCTCAGTCCCCGTGGCATCCCCACTACTCTTAACCCCCGAGGGCTCCGGACTCCACCATGCCAAGGGGGTTCCTGGTGAAGCGAACTAAACGGACAGGCAGCTCCTACAGAGTGCGTGTAGCCGAGCGGGTCTTCCCCCTGCTGGATTCCCAGGGGGCGCCGCCCTTCCCCAAGGAGGCTTCCAGTGCCCCCCAGCCTGGTGCGGAGCAGGCAGCATCCCCTACCCTGGAGGAACCCGGAAAGGGGCTGGAGGAGGAGTCTGCCCGGGAACCATTGGGGTCGCCTCGTCGGGAGGCTGGAGCGAGCCCGGGGGCGGGCGGGAGGGAAGGCACAGAGTGGAGAGTGGATGGCAGAGGGGGTCCCAGCTCCAGCCCCAGCCCCGCGAAGCCGGTGGGTGCGGAGCTGCGCCGGGCGTTCCTGGAGCGCTGCCTCAGTTCGCCTGTCTCCGCTGAGTCCTTTCCCGGGGGCGCCGCCGCGGTGGCCGCTTTCTCCTACTCGGTGGCGCCAGCAGCCGCACCAACCTCGGGGGAACAGTTCCTGCTGCCGCTCCGGGCGCCGTTCCCAGAGCCCGCGCTCCATCCGGACCCCGCGCCCCTCTCCGCCACCCTGCGCGGCCTGAAGCGGCCGGCCGCCGGCGAGCGCCGCGCCAAGGCACCTCCGGGCTGCGCGTCCGGACCCGCGGGCGCGGGAGTCAAGAAGCCAAAGGCCATGAGGAAGTTGAGCTTCGCCGATGAAGTGACCACGTCCCCTGTGCTGGGCCTGAAGATCAAGGAGGAGGAGCCCGGAGCCCCGTCCCGGGGTCTTGGTGGCAGCCGGACGCCGCTGGGGGAGTTCATCTGCCAGTTGTGCAAGGAGCAGTACGCGGACCCCTTCGCTCTGGCCCAGCATCGCTGCTCCCGCATCGTCCGCGTAGAGTACCGCTGCCCCGAGTGCGACAAGGTCTTCAGCTGCCCGGCGAACCTCGCCTCCCATCGCCGATGGCACAAGCCGCGTCCCGCAGCGGCAAACGCCGCCACAGTCTCCTCAACTGAAGGGAAGACGCCTTCGTCCTCCATGGATTCCGGCGCTGTTGTATCTTTCCTGGCGGAGGGGAAGGAGAACAGCGGGGCAGAGCGGACCGCGGATCAGCACCTGCAGCCCAGGGACAGCTCCGGGGCGGAGCCGCACGCAGACAGCGCCCTACCCCGGGGCGTCCAGGTGTTGTCCCACGTCGAGGCACCGCTGCCTCGGGTCCCTTACACAGAGGGGGTGTTGGGGCGCCGGGTGCCTGGGCCAAGCAGTGCCAGTGGTGTCGGGGGTCCCGAGATCTTCGTGTGCCCCTATTGCCACAAAAAGTTCCGTCGCCAAGCCTATCTGCGCAAGCACCTGGGCACGCACGAGGCGGGCTCCGCCCGCGTGCTTGCCTCGGGCTTTAGCTCCGAATGCGGCGCCCCGCTGGCCTTCGCTTGCCCGTTGTGCGGGGCGCACTTCCCGTCCGCAGACATCAGGGACAAGCACCGGCTGTGGCATGCTGTCCGCGAGGAGCTGCTCCTTCCCGCTTTAGCCGGGGCTACCGCTGAAGCGCCGAGCCCAGGCAGAGCATCTGACGGAAGTGCTCAGCAAATTTTCTCCTGCAAGCACTGCCCGTCCACTTTTTTTAGCTCCCCGGGGCTGACCCGGCACATCAATAAGTGCCATCCCTCAGAAAGTCGCCAGGTACTGCTGCTGCAGATGCCACTGCGGCCGGGCTGTTGAGGGCCGAGAGATGGGGAAGATTGCTGAGGTTGGCCTTGGAGGAAAGAGATTTGGGAATTTGTCGGTCTTTTCTTCAGCTTGCAAGTTTACCTTATTTCCTTCTATGTTTTCTCTCCTAAAAGTCCCAGTAGTGAATGTTCCGCCAGAGGAGCGGACAGCGAAATGTAAAATCTTTGTAGAACAGGTATGTATATGGTGTAAACATTCGCGGCCAAGGACTGTCAGCTTTAAATCCTTTTCACTTTCCCCAAGAAAATAGGATTCTCCTCACCCCCAAAACTCTGGAGACCCCAATGAATCCTATATGATTTGTAATTCCTATGGAAAGTCGCAGTGAATGTGTGCATGTCTCAATGTCTACAAAGGATTCTAGCTATCAAAAGGGGTGGTCATTAATGATTTTTTCCCCCTTGCCGTAGGCACCTATGTAGTTTGTCTCAAAAGGGTCAGATTATCTTGCATTGTATATTCTGTGAATTAAAAGTTATGTGGTTGGTGCCAAGCTTCCCCGGGAAGGGGCTAGGGAGGGGGAGATTCAAGAACTGTGACTGTAGGCAGGAAATTGTTAAGAGGAAGTTTGCGCTTTTGGGGGATGTGGAGATCTTCTTTTTTTAAATATTAGTTCATTTTTAAGTTAGTGTTTGGAGGTGGGAAGGGTACTACTTTACAGGAAGGTGTTGAAACCCCCTCACCCTCCAAGATTCTCACCTTCAGCTGTTCTGTGTAGTATTCAGGAAGAGATGCTTTAAACCTTTAAAAAATAATAGCTTTTTAGAAATATAGAACTCATTTCCTGAAGTTTGACTGTTTCATCCAAATTGTTTAATGTTTCTCTTGTAAACTCATACTGTGTATTATATATGAAAGTATGTTCAGCTTAAGGAAGATGTTAATATCTATAATCCACTATGGAAGTGAATGGCAATTCATTCAATATTCATTATATTCTTTTCAGCAACCTGTTTTAGAATTTTTGTAAACCACATTCAGTGTACCTTTTGTACCCATGCCCTAATAGCCAGAATTTGGGACACTGGCTGAGTATTGCTTGACAGATAGCCCGTATTTGTAAGATGCTTACCACCAAATAAATATACATAGCTGGTGCTTTGTTGTGTTCTGTGTTTGTCTTTAAGAATCTCATTGAACACAGCCTATTTTTCAAAACCACATTTCGTATCTCCCCAAAGCCAGTATCCTACTTTAGAATCTTAGCGGCTCATTTAGACAGACTATAGACAGAAGTTATATTTTGTAAATGAATATAATGGTGTGGAAATGCAATAGGAAAATTTCCTTTGAAGTATGGCTGCACAGACCGAGCTCCAAAAGGCAAAGGCACTGTTTCTTTTTAAACTAAAGATACTTTATCATTCCAAAATGTCAACAGAAAATTAAAAAAAAAATTTTAAAAAGCTGGTAAATAGTATTATCTGATAAAACAAAAATCATGGTAACTGTGCTAGTTAATTTCACTATTTCAAGTTGGTATTTTTTTCTCCATTTTGTAACATCATCAATCCATTAGTTGTTCATTAAAAAAAAAATGAAAACACTATAGCTATGTAAGCAGTTATCTTGATTTTCTTTTGTAATTCACCTTGGTTCTGGAAAACTGTTTATATTGTTCCCAGGGCCATTTGCTTATCTTTTACATAAGCTTTCAAAGAAATTTATTTTCTACATAGTTTCATAGATGCTTATTTTATAAGAAAATAAAACTTAAATGCACAGGTTTTAGAAACTGCCTAATAAAGTTTTGTCCCTAAATGTATATTATAAAACAAAATGAAATTTAAGAATCAAAGAAGCATGAGGCTGAGATAATTAATGCTTTAACCAAGTGCACTGGGTGAAGTTTCTGGCCAGCCCTTATGAAGGTGTAAAATTTCCTACATTTTTAATGACTGTGGTAGGGTCTCTGAGAAATAAGTTGGAGTTTTATCCTGAGAATTAAAATTTATTTTTTATGATTAAGATAAACTAGGTTTATGCTTTACATCTCTCCATTAGTCATATAGCCCTGCTTATTAAGTTTGCAAATATATGACAAAACACTCATGGACATAAGTGATATTTTTATTGTGTTATATTAAATACCATATATATTTTTTTCACTGTTACAAATTTGTAGATACTACATGAACGATGATACATAATTTATATTTTATAGGATGCCAGTACGATGTATTTACACATGCAGTTAGTACCAATGTCATGCTACATTTCCTTAGGAGATGGCCTTTCAAAACAAAATATGAGCAAAATGTGAGCAGCTTATCTACTGTAGGAAAATACTTCTGGTGGGTGAAATGTATACCAACCTGCACGTTCACTATTAACCATATTAGACTCAATTTAGACTCCTGGGTCATGTTTCCTTTCTATTTAAATACACATAATTTAAGTAACACATTTATATCAGAAAAGTTTTTTCCTTCTTCCTCCCAAGTCCCTCCTTTTTGGTAATTAAGAAAGAACAGATAGACCAGGATCCAGCAGCCAATAATAAAGGACTATAATCTCAAAACAAAACAAAACAAAACAAAACCAACCCTCCCCCCCCCACATTTAACAGTGATACCATTTAAAAAGCAAAACATTAGAAAAATATTTGGAAGCTAAACATAAATAAAAGTTCAGCACAGTGATTTTTCTGGTTATTAGATATTTCATGGCATCATCTGCACAGCCAAGAAATGAGGCATTGCTTTGGAAAGAAAAAGTTAATGCCAAAATTATTTCAGTTAGAATTTAAGATGCTAAAAGACCATTTATTTTGTGTTTTATTTTCATAACATAAATAATCCATACACATTCTGTGTATTAACAGATCTGCAACCTTTGCTATAACTTTAGAAATGCTTAAATTTAAAAATTTACATTTGTAAAAAAAATCATATATTTACTGAGCCCATAAAGTTGCAATGGTGCACGATAAATAAAATAATGAGACTATCTGTCCAACTATATTTTGGCTCAAAGTTAATCATGAAATTAAAACTACTTAGACATAATTATCTAGAAAGGTAAAGGGTGTAGAAAAAAACTCCATCCCCCACTTACCCCCCGCCCCCGCAAAATACGGCAGTTTGGAGTGTGGGGGAAAAACCAACTGAATAAACAACCCAAATCTAAAGTACTAAGTTACAAATTATTTAAATCCAGTGTTTTTAAAAATAAATGCTCATGAAAAAACATGCATGTTACAGCAAACATGAGGGCCTTAAAGGGTTAACACTGTGTTCATGCAAGGTGGCTACTGCTGATCATTACTGGGCTGCTTGTCTCCTTAGGATTTATTGGCTGAACCGGAAGAACGACGCAGCTTCATGGACATACGACTTTTGCTAGTTCGAGGAGACATTGGAGAGGCCAGGTCAGCCCCATCTACCTGCGTTGCTGTGGGAGTTTCACTGGGTAGAATCTCTGGGTAGGTGCCTGTGGGAAAAAGCAAGAGCATTAGCACAGGTCGTTCATCCAATCTCTCATCCCATAAGAAACAGCCTTTTGCCACTGATCTGTAGCAGTGGATCCCAACCCTTAATGAGGTCTTTTGAAAGGAAAGAGCAAGCCCAAAACTTGCTTGCTCTTGTTACAATTAACTAATATTTTATTTAACAACCAGTTACCTGGTGGCTCATGTCATATTAGCAAGAAAGCGCCAATCATTATTTCCAGAGCCAGGACCAACCAAGAGAACTCCCCAGAAAAAGCAATGAGAAGCAAAATCTTTGGGCCAGAAAGGACAAGGATCCAAAGCATCATTAGCATGCAGTGACCGGCTTAAAAAGCAGGTAAGAAGGACCAATTCCTATCTCTAGGATATAACCAAGAAAAGGGCATTCATTGCTCTGAGTTGAAAATAAGGGTACCAGTTGGTTCCAAAAAGGAATTCACTGTGGGACCATGACACATGCTAGTTATTTAAATATGCTTTTAAGAAGGAGCAAGATAAATTCCTGGGGGAAGGAAGGGACAAGAATTCTCACATGAAGGTCAGTCAAAATAGATAAATTGACCCCTCAAAGTGTCACAATTCAGAAGAGATAAGCGATACTTCTGTTTTCCTTAACTTAAACTTTGGCAATTATATTATCCAGTCCTAACAAGTAGGTAACCAATAGAATTAGTTATAAAATTTTAAAAGAAAAAATATAAAAAATTTAAAAAGAAAAAATTCAAATTAGAAAATTCTTTGTCATTCATAAAGTAGGTCTTTATTTCTATGAATTATCATTCTCTAATACACAATAACTCTATAGAACTTTGCACACTATAGGCTCTCAAATATTCCTTGAATAAGAAACTACATTAGGAATAAGAGCCCTTCCCTCCAAAAAAATCTGTAAACAAAATAGACTAACAAAATTTAAAAAATTCTGCATATTTTAAGGTACTTCAGATTTTCTGGGTCTAATACACATGAAAAAATTTTCTTTGTGTCACAACAAACATCACACAGGTTGCAGGCTTAAATTTACACACCTCTTTATTTTGTAGGGGAACTTTTGGCACGTTTGTTAGCCAGTGTAGCACCTGACGCTTTAAGCTTGAAAATGATTATACTAACACTTCCATATAATAAAACACTCATGCCTAAATTGAAGTTATAAATGCTTATAAGGAAACACAAGACTACTCAATAAGGCATACAGATCCTATTGAGATGTATCCCTTTTATTAAGATGTATCTTGGCAGAATACGTCAAAATGTTTTTAAGGCCAAAAGTTCTAATTATACTTAACAATCAAGGAAAAAATATTATTACTTATAATCTAAGTTAACCGCTGTTCTTTTCAAAGTAACTTCTCCAATATTCTAATTGAAATGAGGTTGGCCTTCAAAATACAAGAAAAAAAAAATTTCTGTTCACCTTTACTCTTCCTGAAGATCTGAATTGGCTGATACTGGACCCATACTGGAAAACCTAGGGAAGAATATGAATCCACAGCCCTTTTTAGGGAAGCACTGCAGATGGATGGCAGAAGGAAGGTGAAAAGCAGTTGCTCATGCTTTTCTGTAATGCATATTATTCCCAGCCAATCATGAGAGGCCTTCCCATGTTTGTTTACCTTGAGATGGCCAATGTTTTCTAGCGGAGGTTTTGGGAGGAAGAGAACTATCACTGCATTTCTTTCTTTGTTGTAAATGAAGAAATGGAGTAGCGAGCAGAAATCAGAAAACAAAAGAGAAGATATATAACAGATATGAGAGACACAGTGCAGAATTTTACAGGTGTTAAATGAGGAGCAGAGAAGAGAATAATCAGGTTTTTAATATGAAATACAATTGGTCATGCAATGCGTTAGGTGACAATGTCTCACAATGGACAATGCTTTGTAAATTCAAATGTTATACTTACCAACTAACAAAATAAGTTCAAATAGGAAAAAAGAAAAGAAAAAAAAGTCTATGAGCGATTCTATAAACATCTACCTTTGAAAGAGTTCGCTGTACTGGCTGGCATGTGATCCTAATCGTTCAGTCAGAAAATCTCTAGAACTGTACTGTACAACCTGATAGGCATAGCCACATTAGGATTAATAAAAATAAAAACTTGGCGTTTCAGTGCATTAGCTATATTTCAAATGTTCAGCAGCCACATGTGGTTAGTAGCAACCATCCTGGACAGCACCGATAGAGAACATTTCCATCATTATGAAGTTTTACTGGAGAATATGCTTTACAGTATGCCAAATTCAAAGAATATTTTCTCAAAAGCAGGAATGCCTCCATGTCTTTACTGCCTTCAGGGTAAAAATCCCCCCTTCAGTCAACTGAAAGTCAAATCAGGCTTTTTAGTGTGTGGGGTATATAGCTATGAGTACCTCCTCATGTTTTAGCAGATGATATTTATGGTATAAACTCAGCATATCCAAAATCTAAAAATAATTTACAGTGGCTAGATCTCAATTTTAGATGTAAAGAATATAATCATACCTATATTTCATTTCATATCCTATTCTGCCTAAGTACTAATTTATATCATCCAAGTAATAAAGAATGCTGATTTAATTATTTCTATTAATAAGGCTTCAAGTAGAAAGTTTAGAAAGTATCAATGGGCTCCTATGTTTACACATACTGTATCTATTACTAACATTTACATAGTAATCACACAGACTACATCTATATCTTGGTATAATAAATTGATTCATATATTGTGCATTGATTACAATGAACTATTACAGATAATATGATGATTATGACTGGGGATCTATAGGTCGTAAAAGGAAACTTAAAGAACTGTTATTTATTATGCCTTTGTTTGCATTGTTTGCTGATAGCTATGACCAGTTTAAAACTGCTAAAATTATTGGATAAATATAGCCTTTAAAAAATACTGAACTTTGAAAGCAATTCTAATTAGCGGCAATGTGATGTGTTAGAGCATGGGCATGGGTTAGACAGACCTGGGTTAAATGAGAAGTCTATCATCATGTTACTAACTGTTGGATATTGGGCAAACTGACACAGGACAGTTTTCTTATTTATAAAGCAGAGACGATCCTAGTTATTTTGCAAACTTGTAAGGGATGAATGACTACATATGCAAAGATCCTGGCACAGAGCAAGCAGGTACACTGTAAGTGTAGCTATATAATAAAGCTACTAAACAGATAAGAGTGAAAAGACTGAATCAGAGCAGATGAGGATTACAAAAAATGATAGAAATTAAAAATATTTTTGAAAAAATGACTTACAAAATATAACTGTTGAAATGTGGAGAACACAACGTACTGGTAAGTTTAGTTTTTGGGGAATTAGATAATTTATCTACTCTTATGCTGATATTCCTATAAAATATAATCTTATATTAAGGATATAGATTTTTCAAATAATCTTACTGCTTTAATATTGTTAAAGGAGCTGATAAGTGATTAAGATTAGCATGGATATACCACTGGTCGTCATAAAGGAAGTAACAGAATTTAAGATAAAATAGTACAGAAGTATAAGCAAACAAGTTTCATTTTAAGACATTCAAGAATTATCATTATTGCAGACTTAGAACTTATCAGTATAAGCCTATCATATTTTATCTCCTTACAAATGGGAAAACTGGGTTTAAGACAGATTAATTTATTTGAGATTATGCAGATAATAAATAGCAAAACAAGGATTTAAATCCAGATCAGTCTGATTCCAAAGCCTACACTTCTGCCATGGCAACCTTAAAACTTAAAAAAAAATATTTTTCAATGAGCAGGAAAGTAGAGCCTTCAAAATAAAAATCTTAATGTCTAATTTGTAAATATGACATGTTATTGGGTAATTTCTCTCCTCTCTCAACTGCAAGAGGTGGCTAAAAATATTTATACTAAATAGGTAATTATGATAACTGAGATCATGGATGCTGAAGTCAGACTCTGGCTTTACCAAAGTACCAGGTAACTCTAGGTAATCTACTTTTTTTTTAATTTCATAGAACTGCCATGAAAATTAAATGAGAATGCATGTATAGTATTTAACACAGTGTCTAGCACTCAAACAACTATTTTCATTATAAAATTTGAATGAATGTTCTATATAGAAACTAAACCTAGTAATTACTGTCATAAAAGGTTAATGGACTTTATTTAAGATTTGATATTATTTGACTCTTGGTCAACAACATAGAAGCCAAATTTCTAAGTTCAAAATATTACTGAAAAGAAAACAAAACTGGCTGTTTATAATTTCAGGCTAACCTAGAGATAAATAAATATGATTAGAAATCTGTTTTTAAAAAAACAGTGAACAAATCTATAGCTTAGAAGTTGAAAGAAACTAATTTTCCTGTTGGCATTAACAAATTTTAGGATACACGCACGCGCGTGTGTATCAACTACCTTCTGAGGCCCTAAAATATATTCTTTGGGAAGATAAGAAAAGTTTAAAATAACTTTTAAAGAAGAACACTGATTAAAAAGTTACCTAAAACAATGGCTAAATTTTGATGATTCATTCCATCCAAAGATTTTTCAAAGAGATGAATCTGACCATCATAATGCTATCCCATCTACATGTGGCAATATAGATTTTGTGGAAAAATAGTAAAATAGGTCAAAATGAAGGAAGATTAGATGCTATTCTTCATCATAATCACTATCTAGATTACTTCTTATCTTGATGACATAGAAATAATTGAATTTTATTGCTAATTTTTATATTTATTTAAATAGGAACTCATAAGTTTTCTAAAGGTTAATATACAGTGGTATGCATTTATAGATATATGTATATTTATGTGTGTGTATATATACATATATAGTTAAACACCAGCCAAACCTTTAAATTTTAAAGTACTAAAATTTCTATAATGCAGAAAAACAATATATCCAAAGGGAGTTATCTACTAACTCAATTAAAGCAGTAGAGTATTAGAGATAATTCTAGATATACTACACAATAGACATTAAAAATAATTATGGACAGTGGTATTAAAGACAACACAGGGAAAAAATGGGTGTTATTTTTAATGTGGAAATTGACAATTTAATATTTATTGTGCACTTTCAGCAAAACAGGATCCTGTTTGTTGACATTCTATTTCTTTTCTTAAAAAAAAAAAAAAAACTACTTTGAAAAGACAATGTGATGGTAGTGAAAAATATCTAGATTTTGAACTAGCAATGTAAACTGGCCAAGAAAAAGAGCAATTTAATTTTAAAGCTTAGAGTCAGAGGAGAGGTTTTTTTTCATGAGTATAAAAAAAAAGTTAAAGAAGGTTACAGTAAAACTTTTGATATTTTCCACACACATGCCCGACAAAGATAAAGGGATTTTTTTTCCTGTAATTTTTTTTTTTTAATAGGGGACAAGAACAATCTAATAACGTTTTAATGTAGTTATGGAAGATCACAAAGTGTGACATCACAATATCTTCCCTCAAGGACCTTAGGGATAAAAATAAATTCCCTTAAGTATCAGTCTCCTGCTGCAGACAGAGTCCATTTTGAGAAAACACAGTTATGAAATTTATGGATCAACTATAATACACCAAAAATGTTTTTCATATCTATTCAAATACTAAAAATTATAGAAAAATCCTCTTTTGGATTTCAAGTACATCACAACTGATACATTACTATTAACCAGAAAGTAGGTTTTAGATACTCTTAAATCAAGTTGTCAACTTAAATAGTATTTTTCCATACTGTCCCACTGAATAGAGTTTTAGGATTGGTTATATGACTGTCATACTGGCATTACTTTAAAACAATTTCAAATTATTGCATTAAGTTGATCAGTATTATTTTATATACATAGAGTATGTATAGAATATTTTAGGTTTATTTTACTTGGAATTATGCATCTTTTCAATGTGGCAAATTTTATGTTAAAAAGTAAAAACTGTAATTTTTTAAAGTCACGTATGTATTGCTAATATGTGGTTTATTTCATGTCTTCTCTCCCATTTTGACTTATAACTTTAAAGAGTATTCCATATGTATAGGTATGGTTTAGGAAAGGAAATCAAAATTTGAGATGACTGGAAGAAAAAGATTCTTCAGGTAACAATGTTTTTGTTGCAGTAGGAGTAAATTTTTTGTTTTTATAATGTATTGAACTGAAGACTACTCTGCTAAAAATTTCTATCTTTAATAATGTTATAAAAGTCTGCCAAAAAAACCCAAAAATGTATTTGGTAATACTGGACCAAGTAATTTACAGGTAAAAACACCCTCTCAAAAATTAGAGTATATGTTTCTAATGGTTCCTAAAGGCAAAGACAATTTTTAAAAATTAACTGAAAAAATCTGTAGCATGGTATTAGGTTCATGCTGGAATTCATTACTATTTAGCTATAAGTTTTATGTTAAACAAGTTGTAGAATAAATGATATAGCGAAATACATTAAAAAATGAAGCCAGCAGAGCCTTGATTTGGTTGCTGTAACATCTTTTACTTAACGTCTCAGAAAGTAATACTACCATATTATATATATTATATAATATATCATATTATATATCTGGCAAAATGTGCAGGATAATAGGCAAAATATGAAAAGAACATTAGGAAGAGGAACATGAAAGACTTGAGATGGTAAATAATTAAAACATGAAGACTGACAGCCTTTATACATTTAAGGGGAGAAGTTAGTCTGAACATGGTCCTATTATTAATATTTTTCAGTTGTGAAATTTATAGCTCCACTATATGATACACCAAAGTGTTATTCAAATCTGTTTTAATAATGCCTATTTTATCGGATATTCTATTAAAAATGAAATTTCTAGATAAACTTAGTTTTTATTTTCTTGCTAATTCCTTTTCATATCTTTTACCAACTTTTAGTCCACTGAAATGAATCTTAGATTTTTAAATCTTTCAAAAGATTCAACCTAGTCTAATATAATTTTCTCTGTGCTAATAAGTCTTTAATATTAATCAAAAGGGCTCTAAGATTTTTGGTAAAATTATATTTATAATGGCCATTAAGTGGTGACAGGAATGAAAGCTTTAATTTCTTTATCAACTAAACCTCAATTGAGAATTACAGTAATTTTTTTTCAAATAAGGCCAGAAAAGGAGTACTGTACCTTATAAACTTGTCTAATAGAAAGAAAACATGTAAAAGAGAATTTGAAGGCTCACTATAACAAAAGTCATCTTGTATTACAGGTGCCTAGTACAGTGCAAGGCACACAACAGAATGACTGTTTGATGAGTTAAGATATCCAATGACAATGCCACACATTATAAAATAAAGACACATCATTTCAATTCAGTAGTACTACTTTTTCATGCTGAGAAACGAAAAAGGTCAATACAACAAGATGTAACTAATTTCAGTCAAGGGTTTTCATTATTTTTATCCCAGAACCAGTGTTAGTGTTTCATGCAGACTTGGGTTAGTAAGTATAATTCTGGAAAAAATTTAGTGACAATTTCTGAAATGTTTAGTATGAACCAGAGCAGTGTTAAGTTTGCTTATCCTCTGAGTTATAAGCTTAGTGCTTGCTAAGTTTTACAAAAGGAAGTGGGGAAAGAACAAAGAATGTTTTGGTTGACACTTTGTCTTACCTTCAGATAAACAGAACTGATATTTAATGATCTAAAGAGGGAAAATAAAATAAATGAAACAATCATAAGGAGTGCAAAATATTACAGAATAGGAAGGCCATGAGTCATTTATTTACTTACTGATTTCTTCAAAATTAGTTAATAGTGAAAATGCAGTACCCTCTTATAATCTTTAAATATTATAAAATAATTGTTTTAAGTGCTTCTAAATCTAGACAAGTTATTTAACTTTATTTGTAAAATCAGAGATAAGGTAATATTCTTGGCCATAAAATTTCATCTTCTAAAGTTGACAGAGTGCATGGTCAACTTATTTCTTTTGCAGATACTTCAGTAATGATTCCATGAAACACAACGGTCACCTTCCACTGTCTCAGATAAAATGTGCATGTACTTTCATGAAGATTGTTGACTTTTAAAGAAACTCCATTTAGGTAAAAGAAAGTATAAATCAAATTTATAGGCCAAATTCAAATATTAAATAATGATGAAAAATATATTCCAATGGTTGGAATTTTATTCAACCAGTTTTCCATTTTAAGAGTTTTTAGGACAAAAGGGTATTGCATTTTAAGTTCCAGTAATGACAAGTAACTAATACTTGTTTTTAATCTTACCGGCATCAGATGGCAAATGGTGGAAGGGAGCTGGAGAAAAAACCTGTGCTGCAAAATCTTCAAATGTCGTTGGTTCTAAGTGATGCTGGACAATTGTTTGCAGGTATCGCGCTCTCTCCTCATAGCTGATTTCCTTTAGTTAAGGATGAACTTAAAGGCGGCTCACATTGGAAAAGAAGAAATCTCATCAAAAAGGACTACTGTGATTGCTAAGCCATTAATAAATATAATTATTCACAACTGTTCTTGCACATATGAAAAGTATGACTTTGTAAAGAGTAAAAATACAGTTTTTAACGTAAGTTTTCACTTCAGGATACCGCTATAAATGGCAGCTTAATAGGGAGTCATTTATCAAAAAATAATTATAATACTAAACTGCTGGAAGAGAGGTAAAAGTTTACTTGAGGAAGGATTCAACTACTATCAGTTCAGCCTAGGCTCATTTTACCTTTTTAATCAGCTTCGAGCTGCAGATTTACTGAAAAGCCACACAATAAATATTATAATGCTGCTTAAAATATTATGTCTGAGATTCTATCTTTCTCATTTGTAAAGATTTATTGTGAAAAATTCCTGCGTATCTTTCCTTTTTTTCTAAAATCTCTGCATTTCCCCCCAACAATTGTTCTTATTTTGAACAGAAGACTACTGTTGCTCTAATCCTTGAATAACTCCATGCGGTTAAGATAAATACATAGTTGAATCTGTATGTCAGGAAAAAATACCTAGTCAATTATAACACTGAAACAAGCAGGAATATTTGCAAAGAGTCCACAGGACTCCTAAATGCTGTCTAACAAAAGCATCTACAGGGCACTGACACTGACAGAAAAATACTGTACTTCCCTTTCACCGCATTTTCTTCTCAGATATTATTGACAAGCAACCAGTACCTTGAAGTGTTGTTGCTTTTGAACAACCCACTCCAGGCTTCCTGTTTCAGCAGGCCTGATTGTGCTGTTAGCACAGAGAGGGCGAGAAAGAGAGAGAATATTTCTGTTGTTCACGAAAGCAACTATGGAAATGGCTGTCAAAATGTAGAGCAGCAGGCAGCAACATACAATTATCAGGAAAAACTCACATGCTGACTTCATGTCGTATAGTTCCTGAACTGAGAAATCAGTTAACCTTTCTTCTACAACTTTTAAAAGTTTTCATGCTGTACTCAGTGTGCTATGTTGATAGGCTTTACACAAGACATTTAAATAAGTATATTAAAAAAATTTGCCTATTGGTTCTTTTTTCACTGATTTTTTTCCCAAAAATTTTAATATTTTTTCCTCAAAATTCTTTAAAAAAAATTGCAAGTCAATTATTGTAGTTTTACAATTCTAGATATTGTAGCCCAAGTCTACCACTGAGACCAAGAAAAAAAATTTGAGAAAGATAATTAAAAATGCTAATTCAGTGAAGATACCATAGCCAGATACATTTATAAAAGGTTTATAAGACATATTCATTAGGTGCTTGACTTACACTGTAATGTCTTTTGTGCCCTAAATGTCTTGAGTACGTTCCTTGTATTATAATTTATGTATCAAATATTGAAATAATCTGAATCCCAATTCCTTGCTAGTTATTATTTTCAATTCTATACACTAGGGCTGAACTTCAAAATAATTTTACTTATGAAATGGGCAGCAACACAAGATGCTATATTAAGATGACAGTGATAAGAATGTTATGGAAGGATCATATAGACATTTTTGAGTGTTAACATAGAAAAGAAATATAGTACACTTTCAAAAGAGGGTGTATAGTTATAAATGGAAGAGGATGAAACTGATGGTTCAATCTAAATAATACCACATATCTCACAACTTGTTGGAAAGTACTTTTTTCATTGGGGGAGATTCACAGCTGCCGAATTTTCTGCAGTTAATAGAGTCCTTTGATTCACAGCAGTGCCCCTTGTACAAAAAATACTGGCCTTTGTGTATTACCAGAAACTAATTTTCTATTTGGCTGAAAAGGGAAAAATGGGGTTATTGCTTCTCCCTCCTACAGAGCTTTTCATTATGCCTGATGCACTCAACTTCTAAGCTCTTCTGAGAAAAAAAATAACTGAAGAGGCAAGAGGTAGAAAAATGAGCTTGTTAGCACATTAGAAGTGAAGTATCTTGGTGGGCCCTAGAAATTCCCAGTGGTGTGTTAACTTATCACTCTATGCATGCTGGCACTGATAGTCTCCCAATTGATCACTCTCTTTTCGCACCAAAGGTGCTGCCAGGAAGCAAAGGCTGAAGGCCCACAGGAGAACAGTCTGCTATCAAAACAAGCTGTTTTTAAAAGTCTGCTTGAATGGGTAAAATGCTTCATGAAAAGTAGGGTGGAGACACCTACCTGCTTTTAAAATGCTCTACTTCCAGAGGGCCTATAAATGAAATATTTTACTTTATCTTATTATATTTAGAATTTACACAAAAATTAAGCAAATGTTAATATTTCTAAAGCAGGGAGGACACTTCCAGCATAGTAAAATTTATTAAAGCAAGAAATGACTATCTAGGTAAAACACATTTTAGAGTATATAATTCTATTTCGCTACATAAAAGAAGGTGATTAAGCTCTGAAGAAACCTTAACATAAAGCTATATGAACTAAAATTATCCAGATATAATTTTGTATAAAAACAGGACATATTTAATAAAATTACAAAATATCTTCATTAGTGAAAACAATGTTTTTTTCTAAAATGACTTATAAAGAAGGAATTATTAATGGTTGAATTAAAATGAAAAACCAACATTTATTAGGCATTCTAATATTTGAAGTTTCCTTTTTGGGGGGAGTTATCTTTAGAAAACAGTGTTTAGCTTAAGTAAATAATTACAGTCTATGATAACTCACATAAAAATTCTTCATAATTTTTGAAATTTGATGTGGCTAAATGAGAGCAAAACAAACCAACTCAATCTATAGTGCTCACATCTTTCCCCCTTTTTACTTCAGAAAACATAGTATTGAAGTGATTTAATAAACTCTAAGTACTTAAACCATAGTCCTGAGTCCACAAACAAGGTTCATGTGGTGACTGAGATAATGTTAAAGTTCCAAACAGTGCTGGATTATGGTAACCACAATCCAAAGTGGTTAATTCCTGTATCTCCGTATAAGAGGTTAGACACTTCTTAAAAGGCAGCTCTCTAGGGAAGAGTTATTAGTACTTACAAAATTGAGTGGCATATACAAACTTGATGGGTAGCACCAACGGGATAGCTCAACTGTATTCCTACTGTGAGTGCGTGTTGCCATTGCCACTGAAATTAAACTGAAATGGGTGAGAGAAAAAAAGATAATGGTACACTAACAAATTCAGAACAAAATTTAAAGTACAAGTCTAAGTTGAATTAAGAAGGTTTTTGTTGTAAATTTAAAACCACCCAAGCCAAAACTAGCTAATAAAAAAACCATTTGATGAGGGAGACTTTTAGCTGGTAGGAATCTTTAATACAGAACTAGCCAATCAAAAGAAATCACACACAGGTGCTGCAATCACAGCAATATAATTATCCACTAATCCTCCTACTTTCTGCAAAAGCAGAAAAGGGGCGAAGGAATATTACTATTCTAAAAATAATAAAAGGAACCAACATTTTCTATAGTATAGTTTAAATCTAATCCGTACTTCATAAAATTAACATTATTCATTTTAAGTACTACTTTTGATTTTAAACTTATGTATAAAATTATTTGTGGGCCTGTCACCGTGTCAAGACCAGCTGTCAAATTGGGGTTCTATTTCAGCCCAGTCCTGTAAAGCCCTGAATTCGCTGCCACAGTTTACCTGTATATTAAATGGGGATACCACCCGTTGCTGCTATTTATGCCATAGCAGTGCTGTAGATAAAAGATATAAAACCCCAAAAGTCCTCCATACAATTGTGCTGAATAAAGTTTATTTTGACCTTTGGGTTGAATGTTTGTAAACAGCAGGTGCTGTTTTCATGAGGACAATTTTCAGTGTCAGTTTAAGAAATATACCTGTATTTATGTCCAATAGCTCTTTGTAATATTTGTTGTATGTACAGAAGGACTTTGCACTTACCTGAATGTGATGAAACTGATTTCTAATGAGAAAAAGATAATATGAAAAAAAAACTGCAAAGGTTAATTAGTACCACATTACTAATGTATAGAAAGAATAAATAAAAGGTAGATTTTAACAAAGCAACACCCTTCATGCTCCACAATAATTTTCTTAATATAATTTTGAATTGCTTTTACTGTCAGAAAAGGCATATTTTTCAGTTTTGTGATCACTACTTCCATGGCAAGCCTAGTAGGTTGAAAAACATTTTGCTCAAACGTGATTTGTGGGTACTTTTGGTCACGATGGTGGAGTAGGTAAACAGTGTGCTAGCCTCCTCCCACAAGCACACCAAAATTACAACTTGTGAACAACCATCACTGAGAACCACCTGAAGAATAATTGAGTAGAAGTCCTATAACCAAGGATATAAAGAAGTTACAAGGAGATTCACAGGAGGGGTGGAGATATAGAATAAGCAGGTCCCTTACGATTAAGAATTGGGAGATATCTCGAATGGGAAGGTCCCCTTTGAGGAGTAAGGGGTCCCAGCCCCACACCTGGCTTCTTAGCCCAAGGCACGGGTGCCAGGAAAAGGAGTCCCTATAACTTGTGGCTGTGAAAACAGCCAAGTATTGCAGATGAGTGAGACAAAGGGCTGCTGGAATCCTAGGCATTTCTCTGAGGAGCCTTGCACACTTGATCTCTCACAAACTGACTTGCTCTGGGTTCCAGTGCAGGGAAGGGAGCCTGAAGAGCAGCAGGGACATATGGGGAGGAAATGAACTGACTGGCTTCAAGGTGAAGGCCGGAGGGGCAGGGGTCAGGGTGGCTCTCTCTAGGGATAAAGCCCTGGAAGGTGCCATTATTCCTTTGTTGAGCCCTCCTCACCCTTATCCATTAGCACAGAGGGGTGCCAAATCTGAGCTCTTCATTAACCTGGTTAATACTGCTTGCCTTACCCTGGTGATTCTGAGACCCTACCCAACAAGTGCTTCCAGCCTACACTGCTTCCAGCAACTTTTCCATAGAAGTGACTTACCTCAGCTTGTGCTGCAGACTTGCCTAAAATCTCTCAAGGTCCACAGGCCCTAAAGAAGCAGTGGTTCACCTCAGTGTGTCCCATACATAGCTATGCAGCCCCAAGCCTAGCAAAAGCGGTGACCAGTCTTGACCTGCATTGTAATTCCCATCAGCAGGTAAGAGGGATTGGCACAAAATATTCAAAGTGATGGAAAAGCAAGGACCTACAATCAAGAATACACTATCTAGCAAGACTATCGTTTAGAATCAAAGGAGAGAGTTTCTCAGACAAAAAGAAAAGCTAAAAAAGTTCATCACCACTGAACCAGTATTACAAGAAATGTTAAAGAGATTTAAGTAGAAAAAAATATCAAAAATATAAATAAGAAAATACAGGAAAGAAAAAAATGTTGACAGAGAAACAGTAAAAGCAGTGGATCAACCAATTATAAAGCTAGTATAAAGGTTAAAAGGCAAAAGTAGGGAGATCATGTGTAATTATTAGAATAAATTAAGGGATACACATAAACACACAAAAGATATAAAAATGACAAAACAAATGTGGAAGGGGTGAGTAAAAATGGTAGTCAATAATATGAGTTGAAATAAATGAAATAGTCTAAAAAAACTTAAGGGACCATTGACCTAAAATAAACTGCTATAAACATAGCTTGTGTATATATGAAGCACATGGTAACCATAAACCAAAAATCTATAAGAGACATGCAAGAAACAGGAGAAAAGAATCTAAACATGACACTGTAGAAAAGTATAAACATACAAGAGATCCAGAGAAGAGGAAAGGAAAAGAACTACAAAAACAATCAGAAAACAAATAATAAAATGGCAATAACTACATAGCCATCAATAATTACTTTAAATGTAAATGGATTAAATGCTCCAGTGAAAAGACATATGGTAGCTGAATGGATACATATATATGCTGCTTACACAAGACCCAGACTTCAGATTGAAAATCACACAGACCGAAAGTACAGGTATGGAAAAAGATATTTCATGCAAGTGGAAACAGAAAAGCTGGAGTAGCAATACTTATATCGGACAAAAAAAGACTTTAAAGAAAGGGCTGTAACAAGAGACAAAGAAGGGCATTTCATAATGATAAAAACATAAATCTAAAAGAGGACATAACTTTGTAAACATCTACATACCCAACATAGGAGCACTTAAATATATTAAGTAAATACTGACAAATGTAAAAGAAGACTGACAGTAATACTGTCATAGTAGGAGACTAACACCCCAGTGACATCATGGATAGATCATCTGGGCAGAAAGTCAACAAGGAGACAGTGACCTTAAATGACACATTAGACAAGATACCAACAAAAAACTACTAGAATAAATGAACTCAGTAAAGTAGCATGCAAATTAAAAAAAATTATGACTAGCCTTCCCAATATGGAAATTTGTGTATATGTGTATATATGTACATTGTATATTGCAAGAATATAATTTTTCACAAAAAGGAGTTATAAAAATTATACTTGTAAGCAGACTTCAAAGACATATCATTGTTTAATTTCCTCTTAAATTCAGGTTTAATGTTTTCTTTCCTAAATAAGAAAAAACTATTAACTCCTTTTTAAGTAAAGCCAAAGTATAATATCATAGCCTCAGGGATTTAAGGCCATTCTGAAATTCCTAATTTAGTAAGCACATGCTTACACTCTTACTTCTGTGGTTTCTTTCTAGTTTTAGCACTTAGAAAATCATCTCCCTTCTTTTTATTAAGATTTCACCAACATGTCATTGTAGAAAAGGAAGAGTCTTATCTACTGACTGAAAAAAAATGTTGGAGAGCACTACTAACAATATTCACAAAGTTTGTAAGATGGTTGGTAGCTTGAAATTGGCTATGGGGAGAGTTTTCACTTCACTGAACTTGGCAAATGCTACAAATTGGGGCCTCCCTCTAGTTTTGAGAGCCAGTCGTTAATCACCAAGTGTGCCTCCTTCCTTGTGCTTGTCCTCCTAATAAACTACTGATGTCATGGGAGCAAAGGACATATCTTCTTATCTTTTAATATATCTCTAGTATCTAACACAGGACCCAGCAGTGGTCAATGACTGTTTATAAATCATTGAAAAAATAAAATTTGTTAGTAGACTGTTATAAAGACAGCCCACTTCCTCCAATCCCAATTTGGCTCTCCAGAGGCAAACCCCTTTGGGCAAATATAGTTGGGACTTTTTTAGGATTGGATATAGAGAGTTTAAATCTTACTTGTGAGAAAGAGTTTGGTTCCACTCCTACCCTTGATTTTGCTGACCTCCTTTGGAAGAAGTAAAGTGAATAAAGAACAATGTATATTAAAAAAGTGAATAAAGCACACAGATAAGGTCAAATAGTAAGAGAAACCTGATAATTTCTCAAAAAATTATAATTGCTTAAAGGAAAAGATTCTCTAAATGTTCAAAGTGCTACAACTCACTAAAATTAGAATTGCAATAAACATTTTGTCCTATTGGTTATGACAATTTTTTTAATTAAAAAAAATTAAAAATTTTAAATGAATTTTACAATGATGAGACAATGAATTTTGTTAAGTTAATTCTATTCATTTAAGTGGCCATCTACAGAGAAAGAGATAAAATCAAATAAAGAAAATTTCAAAACCATTTTAGACAGATTTCCAAAACTGCTCTGGACACAATAGAGGTAATATCCTTGAAAAGTAACACTTAGAAATATACATATTTAGGTTTTTCAAAAGGCCATCTTGAGTGGGTTTAGCTCCATGCATCATTTATTGAGAGTATTTTAGGGCTGTTTGAAGTAGAAGGATACAACAATGACCTTACTTTCAGAAAACTTAGCAGAATCAGCAAAAAGTTTATTCAGCAATATGCCTTGCCTTGATGGAGGATACCAACAGAGATTTGCTTGGAAAAATAAAACTGGTGACTGGTAGAGTTAGAACTAGAACCTTGGTTTTTTAATAGTCCAGTACTCTTTCTACATCCAATTTCAATGATCTGGGTTTTGTATGGAGTTAAAAAAAGGTGTAAGGGGTATTTTAGTTAGCTCAAGGATGGTCAAGACAATAAATATTAGCTTAAATTCTAAGATTGGCATGTTTTAAAAAATGTTTGTTTATATACTAAATATCATATATAGTATAGTAAAAATCCTTGGCATGCTCTAAAATAAAAATGAGAAAACCACATTTGGCTATATAGTTCTAAAAGGCCTTGAAGTATCTTCAAACATTCTGAGGCAATATCATTACATGGGTCTTGAAAAAATAATAAAATGTAAGGATTTTATTGAGATACAGAAATGGAATAATTTTGCAACTACATCTCAAAGGATTGCATGGCTGCTATTATCAGTAGTGAAGTGGCAAATTTTCAAATATACAGGGTAATTAAGTATCCCATTGACTAATAGGCACCACTCATTTGGAAGATGAACGTAAACTATACTGCTTACCTTCGTAAATTAACACTCCATTTCTTTCCTACAGTAGCTAATTTCTTTAAGAAATATATGCCTAGTTCACAAAAAGTAAAAATAAGATTCCCTTAAATAAATAGCACAAATCTTGGTATTAATAGTTTGCTTGTACTATGTTAATAGAAATTCTGAAAGCCTGCAACAGGTTATGCCAAATTACAGTGTATAATTTTTATGATGCCTTATATTAATGAAATTCTTTAGGAGTTGATACTATCTACACCATGAAGGAAAAGCTGTGATTTGTCAGAACAGACAAAGCTGGGCTTTAATCCATCCTTTTAACCATACTGCCAAGTCTATATTGTTTTCACTGCGTCTCAATTAGGAGACAGGCAGGACACCTGGTACTTCTTTATCTAAGTCCCATGGGCTGCCAGATGACTCAAAATCCATAACAGGTGCTAAGGCAGTGTGAGCATAGTCCTATTATTGAAAGCTGGAGTTGAATAAAATTTGGACCATATATAATTGTTCAAAAATCAGTCTATTACTAAATGAAAACATTAAATAAGAAGCTGATAGGCCCAATTCTACCAAAGTTCATGTAAATACATTTAAAAAATATTAATCTTAAATAGGATTAAAAATTTAAACCTACCTAAGGATCCTTCCTAATAATCCATTAATCATTGGTTTCTAAAAAGCACTAACATAATTATTAAATATGTATAACTATTTCACTTTCACGGTATTTGTATGAAGCAAAACATCTAAATGAAAAACTAAGTTCCTTTGGATCTCAAATTTAAGGAAATTAAAATTATACTCTCATTCTTTATAAGATCTACTTGAAAATGTTATTATTAATAATGAGACTTTCATAGTCAACACAGAACTGCTTCAGAATCACCAGTATTAAAGTAAGAGTTTAAAAAACAGAAAGGGGAAGACTAGAAACAATCACTTTGTGTTCTTTTTAGTACATTAAAGCTGAGAAAACGAATTTATGTGTTTGAACTAAATACTAAACTTGAGCTGTCGGAAGATTGCAAAAAAAAAAAAAGTAAATAAGTGAAATTTTACAATGCACAATTACTTAAGTGTTATCTCTACCTAACTTAATTAAGATTTTGTTTAAATGCTAAAATTGAGAGTACAAAAAAAGTGATTTATTATCATGGTAAGTAGTTACAAAGTACAGCAAACTGTCATTTAAGACAGTGTCATAGAATCTATGATAAACAGTACATTGGCTTACACTTAATGCATTATATGTCCCCAGGGAATGACAGGCTTAGAGACTGGACTTTAACATCAAAATCTACCCATTAATCTTGACTTAAATATAATCTATCCTGCAGTAAAAGGAAGAATGGGCATTCAATGAATTATTGTTTTTGAAATATTGCACTGGTGCCCATTTACTAAAATCATTTAAGGAGACACGAGGAGATGGAATATTAGTAAATTTTACAGACTGTTACTAATTTTACAAAACATGCATCTTATTTTCCTCCAACTTAGCAAGAGCATCTCATTTTTAAAAATTTATAGATTAAAAACATTTTCTTAAAATATCTCCCTCTGATTCTTTGAATGGACATGTTTTACAAATTATAATATTGTAATATAATTTAGTCAAACTGAGTTCAGCTGAAAAAAAATCACCTATGGAAATATACTATGAAGTTCAGGATCCTGGGAGCTGAAATAGCTTTAATTTTTTTAAAGGTTGTAGATCATTGTTTCTTTGCATCAGAACCACCAACTATGTGATTAGACTGATCAGAAAAAAATGGAAAGGTCAAGAGTAGTGTTTATACAAATATCATGGTATACAATGCTTCAAAAAAGAGAGAAACCACTCTCATATTTTAAAAGATATCCAAAATAGAATTAAACAAGAAAGAGATAATGACCACGAATGACTGAAATAGTTATGTTACTCATTCAAATGATACATCTGATATTTAACCTTAAGATTTGCCAATAACTTTATCTTTAGTGCACCACTTTAGTACTTGCAACTGGAAAAGTTATTTCCAATAACTATGCATAAAATGACTTTACATTTCTATATTAATATAGCTTATATATATTCAGATGATATTTGAGAATTCTAAAAAGTACACTGTAAAGGAAATTAAGCCAAATTTGTCTTTAACGTTACCTGATATATAAATTATGGTGGTTTTAATCCACTTTATTTTAAATTTTATAAAGATTTAAAACATATAATTTTCATCTAAACAAAAATATCATAAAGCAAAACTGACTTTTACTCTGCTATAATCTGGTGAGCTGAAAATGACATGTAAACAAGGAGTTACTATAAGTAGCTGCTTAAATCTATATATTTGCTTTCTTTTTGATAGTAGGTATGTGCTAAATAAAAGTCAACACTCCTATCAAAAGAGTAAGTAAATGTGGAAACATCAGTTCCACAACAGCTATTTGTGCTCCTTCTGTTTTCTGCACAGCAATTAGTAAAGCAACCCCTTCCCCTCCTCCCTAGTGCTGTCAAGCTGTTCAGAGCAGTTTGCAACTCAACAATGGTACCATTGTGAATGCTCTCTGGGCTTCCTTCCCACAGAGAGTTAAATGGGCAGTTCCTGCTGCCCATGATTGGTGTCCAGTGAAATAATACTCAAGAGCCAGGTTTTATCAGCTTCACGCCAAAGAAGTGAAGCCAGGGAACCCAAGCCTTCATATCATACTGGACCATATGCCAACCCTGATGGCCCCAAAGGTTTATCACTAAGAATCAGGATCCATCATGTCCCTTGTGAAATTTCACTTCACATACCTTATGTGAAATGCAAAGCTTCACTAAAAACCGAACCTTCTTTACAATTGGCATGAACAGATGGACGGTAATAGTGGTTTGGCAAGCAAAAGTTAAGATTTAAATAGGCTGTATTCTAGTGTCTGAGAGGAAAAGCAGTTAGAAGAAAATGGGGAGATTTGTGACCCATAGTTTAATTTTAATTCCATTATTGTTATTAAAAATTCAATAGCAAAAGCCCTTATGTTTATTAAAAGGAAAAGAATGGATTAAAAGCACTGCAATTCCTATGTCAAACAGGTTAAAGACTAATTTCAGCTTTACATTCTTCATTCTTTGCTCTGAAATCCCCAAATAGCAATCTGAATCTACTGCTGCTTTTCTATTTAAACAAAGACTAGAATAAAACTTGCATATCATGTGGTGTGATGAATAATAATGTGAGCATACCAGGGCACCCTCATCACTAATATCAACAACGTTAAGGGTTTAAAGAAAAAAAATCAGTTCTACCATAGCTGAGAAGTTAATGAAGATGGAAGTAGAGAAACTTCTAATTTTGTTGTTTTGGGGAACAGTTTGCTCATCACCTGATAAGAGTTCTCTATCATCCTTCTGGTGCACCATGATATGACCCTACTTGCATATGCTGATAATACTGTCACACTGGATTTGACAAAAGAGATAAGATGGTGGTAATGCTTTCTTTTCCTTTGCTATTTTTTGCTGTGAAGCCAATGTACTATCAGAATAGGATAAAAATTCGTTTATCAGTAACATGTAAAAGTATAAATGATTATTATGCAAGAATGAAGATTCTATCACAAAACTAAAAATTATGAATATCTCAAATGCTTTTTTAAAATGGCAAATATGTGTAAAGATAATCAAACAGAAACTTTCTTAGTCTCATGAGGAAAAATAACACTAGCTATTATTGTTATTAGCCTGGCAATTACTATAAAACTATTATAAGAAATAAAGACTTTATTTAAATACTAATCTAATACCAATTTTGGAAAGGATTTACTAGAAAAGGAAAATACATCCAAGCTGCTACTCAACATGTAAAAATTATATAAAAGCAGAAGGAACTATCACATTAGACACTGAATGTTTTATTACTGGCAGTACTATTAGAAAACCAAGTTTATTTTGGTTTTCTTTCTGTTTGACTACATTATCTGGTTTTGAACTACTTCTTGATCTCATCTGCTATTACTCTTCCCTTTGCTTTATACCACTCAGTAGTGCTGAACCCTTTGTATTTTTTCACCACATCATACTTTTATCCCTCCATGTCCATGTCCTACCCCTAAAAAGCTCTTCTCTGGCCTGGTCTGCCTGGTAAAGTTCCCTGTCTTTGACATAATTAGTAGAACTTGCTTCCTCAATAAAGCCATTCCCAATTTCTCCTCCCCACTATCTTTTCCCACTTGAATAAAAATTAATCACCTTTACCATCTTACTTTGTATTATCACTATGTTGGACTCTTCAGAGTACACATCATCCATCCATCCATCCATCCATCCATCCATCCATCCATCCATCCATCCATCCATCCATCCATCTCACAGGGGTCTATCTTTTTCTTCCACCAGACTGTAATTTCCTTGAAAGCAGTGACTGTATTTCTAGTCCTAGCTTTTCTCTCACAGTGTCTCCTATAAAGTAGGTAGTCAATAAATGTTGGTGAATAAATGAACAGTCCAAATTGCTTAGCAAGGTTTTTGGGTGAAGATGTTTTAGACGAAGAAATATAGCCTTTTTTTTTTTTTTAGTACTTCAATTTGTCATTAGTGTACTGAGTTCTTAGTAGAGAATAAAAATTTTAAATATCTCTAGAATACAATAATATAAATAGAAGTGGGTTATATATTGAAGTCCTTTTTGTGAGTTCCCACAGTTTAAATATAAGCTAATTATTAGCCTACATTAGTAAACCTTTAAACAAGATAAATCTCTAGAGAACATTAAGAGATGGCTATTTTCAGACATACTGGTTTCAATCCCACAGAATAAATTTCATTATCAAATTTTATTACATATCAGACTTATAGTTGTTGCTTTTATATTTTTTTGAAAGGACACAGGCAGATTTGTTAGACCCAAACTCACATCTTTGAATGTATGCAATAAAATATTCCTAGAAAGATTATAATGAAGCCTCTTAAAATACTAATATCAACAGGCATATATCACCATTCCTTGACAGAAATGTTGCACATATTCAGGGTTCCTCTTTAAATATTACTCTGTGTGCATACACGGACTATAAGGTTGAGCAGCAAAATTCATGCCAAGAGATATTTAATCATAAGCTTTCAGCAAGAAATTCTTCAATAGCAATGCCCACGTCTTTTACACAGGTAAAGAATGTTTGTCTGCTCTTAGGTCCCACTACAATGATTAATACCGAAGTCACGAGGGCTGCAAATATTTCAGAGGTAAAAAAAATCTGTAGTTGGTGAAACATTTTATTTAAAGAATTATCTTCTTTTGAAAAATGAACATGACCATAATAACAGATCTTAGAGTATTTAACAAATAACCAATTTGTCCATGAAGTTGAAGACTTGCATTTAGAAAGTATATAGAAGAAATGGCACTTACAAGATATTGAGAGCTCCTAATGTTGTAGGTGATGCAAAAGTTCAAGAAATAACATTGAGCACCTTAGCAGTGTCTAGACTCCCATAGCTGTCCCCTGCTGCTCTCCTGTGGTTACCATCTTTCTTGCCCTACAGCAGGAAGTGTGAGCTACAGCCATGTGCTACCTCCTTCCTGCGGAGGATACCAAATTATACTCTCATCTGTTACTGTCATCAAGTCAAAGCTGTCTTGCTTAGCTCACTTAATAGATTCTTCCCTCTTATAACTGAAGGGAAAAACTAATTATTGACCTTTGAAAAATCATCTTCGTTAAACTATAATAAAAATGCACTAATTAGTCAAAATACAAAACCCTTGTGTGTTTGCTATTCTGGCCTGTATCAGAAGCAATTCATACTGCTCCGAGGTTTCCTTTTTCTGATTTATCTGGCATGCCCTTACATTGTAGCCTAGACTAATACAAACCACAAATTATAACAACAAAAAACAAGTGAACTTATTATTAAAAGTACATTGGCAAATGGCTAGAAATTTTCTGTTAAAGAGAAAAAATGAATAGTTAAGAATCCATCCATCCATCCATCCATGAAGAATCCATCCACCCTGTACTATTATAGCAAATTACTAGCCACCTATCACTGTGCTAGGAGTTAGTGAAACCAGGGTAAGACTTATTAATATGAGCACACACATAGGAAGTACAATAAAAAAAGTTATGAGGCAGTGGGTTGCTTAGTGAAGGAAATTTGTTTTTACAAAGTTATTTTATTGGGGCCATGCAAAATAAGTATATTAGGTGGAAAAGAGAAGGGCATTCTTGGTACAAAAACATGAGCCTAAAAGAGAAGGCATTTAGGGATGATATAGTTTTGCTGGATAAATATAGGGTATCCTGGTGTCAGTGTGGTGGGAAATGAGTGTAAGGATGGGGTGAAGGTGGAGAGGAGTACAGGTATATCTGACAAAACTACAGTGAGAAATAAGAGGCTGGGAGGGTAAGCTAACAATAATTGCTTGTAGGTAGTCAAAGAATTTAGATAAGAATTTCAATAAAAAGTCAAGAGCCATCATAACTTTTAGTATACTTAGATCTTTTAGAAGAATATTTCCATGTCAATGTAGAAGACAATAATAATGATGATAACATCAACTACCAGGTAGCTGCCATTTTCTGAGCTGTAGCTATATGACAGATAGGCTGCTTAGTGCTTCAAGTGGATAATCTCATTTTAATCCTTACAAGGATCCTGAGTTTGGTACTCTTAACAGATTAAATAAAAATTAGATATAAAGACAGTACATATTTAGCAGTTCTAGACTCTGAAGCCCATGCTTATAACCTAATAATCAGCTTCCAAAATTTAAAATATAATTAATTCATAAACTAAGTACAATCCATACTTATCAATATTACTTTCTAATGTAATGATCTACAAAAGACAGTAGATACATAAAATTGTGTAGTTTCTCAATAAATTCACTTTCTTTTAACATGAAATGGCAGCAATATTGATGAGCCTCCCTAAGAGGTTTTATAATGTTCTATCATAATGAATGGCAAACTGCATTAGTAGAGCCAATCAATTACATTTCATTTCATTTTGGCTCTCATACTTTTGCATCAGGTTCTTTACATTTGAGTTGTAGAACTGTAGGGATAACAAACTGTGACTAATTGAAGAATGATCATTGACTTCTGGTAATTTGTCTGATAGAGTTAAACAGAAACCCAATTCTGGCATTTAAGAAAAAGTCAAATCTAAACAGATTAGAAGAAATCAAATAATATTGGTTTGGCAGGAAAGAATATTAAGCCTAGGAAGAAAGTGTTTTTTAAAGATGCAATTTTAGAACATCCCTCATACTGTACATTTCAGAATATTATACATATATTATATACATATATACATATACATAAAGCCCCCAAATATCAATTACAGGAATTATAACAAATATGCTACATTACATCTACTCAAATCTCTCCTTTGAGGCCCAGATTTTCTATATAGTCTTCCCTCGTTTTCAACTACAAGGTAATGACTTCTTCCTTGGGATGCCCAGAGCATTTATCTATAACCCTACTATGACACATTGTATCTTGTGCTATAATTATTAATGTACATATTACTCTCTCCCCTATTAAATTATAAGCTTATTGAAGGCAAGATTACCATCTGATTTGTCTTTGTAATTCATTCAAAATCTTTACCATTATCATGTAAGTGATCAATAAATATTTTTGATAGAAGAAAAGCAGTATAATTCTATTTCTTGACCAGGTGGTTGCTAAATGGTAATGATTCACAGAGAGTACATCTAGGATTTACGTATTTTTCTCAAATGATATATTGCAGTAAAAAAGTATAAAAAGAAAAACTTAATAGGACATGTGAGATGGTTAATTTTACATTAACTTGGCTAAGTGATGGTACCCAGTTTTTGGTCAAACACCAGTCTAGGTGTTGCTGTGACGGTATTCTTTAGATGTGATTACCATTAAATCAGGAGACTGAGTATAAAGGAGTACTCCTAATGTGGTGGGCCATATCCAATCAGTTGAAGCCTTAAGAAATTGAGGTCCCCAGAGAAGGAATTTTACCTCTAGATGCCTTTTGACTCAGTCTACAACATCAACTCTACTCAGGAACTCCTGCAGATTTCAGACTCGCTAGTCCTCACAATCATGTGAGCCAATCTCTGAAAATCAATCTTCCTCTATGTATGTATGTATATATATATATCCTATCGATTCTGTTTTTCTAAGAACCCTAATACAACATGATTATATACTGTAACTTCTGAAATTTTCTATGTATAACAAATCTCACATTAAAAAAGTAACAGCACGTACATGATAGCATACTTAACATTTGCATAGTCAAAATATTTAGAATCAAAATGTTTTAAATTTTGTATTTAAGAAAGTTATGACAGCTAAATCAAGAAATTAATTCTTTGAAATTATTACCACTGCAAAAAATTACCCCCCAAAACAAAAATAAAATAAAACAAACAAATAACCACTGCCTTCTGCCCCCAAACCCATAACTCTGTCTCTCTCTCAACAGGTAACTAATAAATTATAGCTAAAATCAACTTGAAATACTCTCAGGTCCAATGGTTACCCAGAATCTGCCTACTCTTCCTCCCCAGTGTTACATTTCAATTGTAACTGCATGCTCAGACCAACAAATTGAGCTCGAGACAAAAATAGTGCCTAGCTAACAAAGTCAGAGATTTCAAGAAAATGCTTTTTAAGTACAAGTAATGCAAGAAATGACAAGTGAAGTGAAGGAGAGGTTTCAAAGCTTGAAAGACAGTCATCAATACTGACAGATTACTGTAATTCTGGCTGCCAGCATGATCGATTTGGGCAGCATATGACAATCAATATTGTCCTCATTTAGTGAACAACATTAGATTCATAGTTACAGAAGATGTTCCAAGGATAAAATTTAAACTGTACTTAATGATCATAAATAGCACAATTTATGCTGTGGAATCTTAGTGGGTACTTTTATTAGGCATAAAATAACTGACACAGTAGTACAATTATACAAATATAATTGAGTTTATTACATATTTTTTACCCCTTCACTTCTCTTATGAGGATTAAAGTAGTAACTGGTGGTTTTCAAAGCCTACTTCTATCTCAAATTCTGTTGTAATTTCTGTTAAGTTTTATTGATCTGTTTTAGAACACATTTTTTTTCCTTATCCAAATTGGTCAAAAAAATACATTTTAAAATTTAACATATTTCTGAAATATATATTGTTATTTAAAATTAAAAGATATATCTATATTTTAATATCTTATAATAAAAAACATCTAGTTGTAATTTATTCAACTTTTATTTAAAAATCAAGTAATCCACCTGTATGAAATTATTTTTCCCAACATTTAGGATTTATAGAACTTTCTGAATCTTTGTAAAAGATGACAATATGTTCTTCAGATTAGCAAAGATTAGGAGTATCTCTTCTATATACTTAAACAGTATGGGAAAATAATTTCCATATAGCTTCTGAATTCAAGCTTTCAAGTCAGGAAAAACTTGTTTTATTTGTCTGATTTAATATTTTTACTCTGAGTATTGCAGAAGTGACTTTGCTGTTAGAAACTGCTCATATCTGCTATGCAAATAAAGTGTTCTTGTTTACTGTTTCTATCTGAAATTATCTCTCTTCCTCTGAGAATTTTCTCCTATGTGGTATCTATTAACGTCTCAGCAAGGTTTAACTATTAAGAACTTCATGAAGCAGGCCTGAAAATCCAATCCAATCAATTAACCTACCAACCAAGCAAACATAAAAACCCAATTAGGCAATTCCTTGGTGTTGAGTAGAGTTATTTTATATTGACTGTAATCCTTACACATAACAGAATTAAGCACTGCACAAAATAATGTACTTTATTTCATTTATTAAGAATATCTAAATTCATGATCGTATTTAATCTTCACAACAATTCTGAGATGGGTATAAGAATCTTTTTTTTACAGATGAGGAAAGTAAGGTTTAGAAATTCTGTGACAGGGTCAAGATCACAAGACAGAGCTTAAATTAAAATCAATGTCTTCTAATCGCAAATCCAGCTCTCACACCTCTAGTGTAATAGGCAAATCTGAAATAGCTCTCTAGAGAATAAATTTAGGTACAGAAAAAAGAAATTAAGTAATATCCCCAACATTTTTAATTCTGAATTTTTAAAGTACTTGGTATGCATCCTAAATGTTATTTGTACCTTAGGCCACATATAATTTGTGTTTGCTCAATAAATCGAGTTCCAGTTGTATGACAGAAGAGGCAAATACAGTTTTGTAGTACAAGTTAATCTCTCTCACCATTTTCCCAAAAGATTTAAGGCATTCTTTCAACTGTCTCTTAAATAAAATGGTAGAGGACACTAACCTCGGGATGAACATCAAGATCAGGCAAACTGTAAAGTAGCAAAGGTCAGACAGAAGACAACTTCACTGGAGCTGACATATGAATAAAATTAGTGAGTATATGTTCCTTATAAAATTAGTTACCTTTCTAAAGATAGGAAATAATAAACTGAATCTTTACATTCACTACAATGACTTCAAATCTGGGTTTTTAGCTTAAAGTAAGTGAAGGTATAACTGCCATAAATAAGAAATGCTATGTCATTAAGCTTAATCAACAAAACATGCCATGATCCACCTATAATTCCATTTCACAGTATGAGAATACCTGAGAAATTACTTAGGAACCAGATTGCTTTAGTTAATTTTCATCAAAAGGAGAAAATGTATGTAGCAGACTTATAATAAATCCATTTCAGGTAGAATAAAACAAAGGGTGTTTTAAAAAGCCTACCCTATAAAGCTTAAATCTATAATTTATTATATAAAAGAAAGATAATATGTTTTTAGTCATAAAGAAAAAGTAAAGTAAAATACAAACCTATTTTAGAAAGGAATATCAGAAGACAATTTAAAATTTAAAACTGTATACATAGTTCCAGGCACTGTTTTAAGAGCTTTACACTTACTGATTCATTCAGTTCTTATAACACCATGAGCTACATATTATCATTCTCATTTTATATATAAGGAAATTGTGGCTGAGAGAAGTTAAATAACTTGCTCAAAGCTACACAGGTAAGAAAGTGGTAGTCAGCACCTGAGTCTAGGAAATCTGGCTCTAGAAACCATGTTCTTAAACACTCCCTAACCTCTAATACTTGCATGTCTCGATGTTGTTCCCTCTGCTTCTGCAATGTTCTTAATCTCATTTACCTGATGACCTCTAAACCATTCTTCAAGATACACTCATCCTTACATTTTCCAGAAGTGTTTCCTGACACCACCACCCCTTCCAGCTAAATGAGGACCCTTGTTATTACACTTCCAGAACACTGCATAACTGTATTACACCCTATACTCTATATAAGTACATATACTGAAAATAGTATGTTTCTTCAATGAGACTGAGTACTTTGCAAAGATGTTTTAGTTATCTCTGCACATCTGGAATAGCTGAGTTTCTAGCACATAATGGATCTCTAATTAATTAACCAAAAGATAAGTAATAATTTAAAAGTGTGTAAAAGAAAATACATCACTCAAATATCAAAAATATTCAAATACTTGGGAGGAACTCCATTATTTATATATTAACAAACAGAAATTCAAAGGTCTTAACACATAAGAAATATTAACCTTGTAAAATAAACACAGGTAGAAACCATACTGTTAAAAAGGATACAAGTTTTGATACAGTGGAATCAGTGACTTCAGAGCACGGCTTGCATTTATAGCTGTTGCTCGAACCATAATGGGTAGGACCTTTCCATTTACAATAGCACCATCAAAGAGTGGGCCAAAGAAGGGAACCTGATTGAAAAATTAGAACACAATTTTGTACTAAAATTGGAGAAAAACTGTAAATAAGAACAATCAAGAAACTATTTGCATAAAAAGTATTATTATTATTATTATTTTTCCTTTTCCTTTAGTTCTTCCTTCAGCAGAAATACTATTCAATTATTTTCCATGATGGGTCATTCACTAGGACAATAAATAAAAAATGCCAAAAATCTAGTTTTCTTTTAAAAGAACTGTGCACTTAATATTACTGACTAAATAATTTATACTTCCTGCCAATTTTCAAGTTTTTATAGCTTTGATTGTACAAAAAAATTCAACACTGAAAATAAATTCATTCTTTCAGTGAGTAAACACAGAAAGATATATTCTGTTATAGGCCGCAGTTTATTATTTTTGTGTGACAACTAGCTTTACTACAGAATCTAAAACACTTCAATTACATGGCTTATTAGGGAAAAAAATCTGTTTTGAAAACTGTCAGTTTTATTAGGTGACTGACAATTTCAAGTTATCCTATTTGAATATGGTTGGTACAAATGACAACTGAAAGCAAGAATATGAACTGTGGATATACAGAAAATATTTTAGGCTTGTGGTCACATATTACTCTGCTGTATATTATTCTTTAATTTTTTTAAATAAAGGAAAACCCATCAAAATGTCAAATAATTCTTAGCTTTTGGTTTGTACAAAAATAGGAAGTGGGCTAAAGTTTGCTGACTTCTGGTTTAGATGAACCCTAAAAATACCTGGCTACAAGTTTAAATTCACACATGGGAAGCTTAATGCAATTTAAGAAATTTTTAGATTTCTTAGATCAGAAAACTTTCTGACAGTCAGAAAACTTTATAAAAGTATTCAATTAAAAAAAAAAGAAAGATCCCAGTCTATCAACAAATTTTTATTATTTTCAAAGAAAATACTTCTGTAAGCAAGTTCCAATCTTACAGTTAAGACTTCCAACTAGATCTACTTGGCTATTTTATTATTATTTATGCCTATAGCACCTGGTCTTCCTAGGTGGTCTCCCATCCAAGTACTAACCAGGCCCAATCCTGCTTAGCTTCCGAGACAGACATCGGGCTTGTTCAAATTGCATGGCAATAGACCATGGACCATGGCTCCACTGGGGTGTGAACTCAGGACCTTCTGCATGTAAAGTAGACGTGCTAACCACTATACTATGAAACCATGTCCCTACTTGGCTATTTTTAAAACTTTTTATAATTCTCATTAAGTGACATAACTAATCATGTAATCAACAAAAACATAGAAATCGTAAGTTTCTTTTCTTACTATGACTTTTAGGAAATGGCAATTATCCTTATTTCTTTAGCATTTAATTATTAGTTTCAAAATAGTGAGACATTTATATGATTTATAATTATATAAACAATCCCCGATTATCTTCCCTCTGGCTCTACATATAGCCACTACATTACTATTGACTGCATTCCCTAGGTCATGCTGCCACCCCCATGACCATCTATCAACTACTAATTTGTACTTCTTTAACCCTTCACCCCATTCCCCAGTCCCTTCCCTCCTCTCTGGCCATCATAAGACGGTCCTCTATATTTAAGAGTCTGTTTTTGATTAGTTCTTTTCGTTCCTTAGATTCCACATGAGTAAAATCATACAGTATTTACCTTTCTGTCTGACTAATTTCACTCAGCATAATAACCTCTAAGTCCATCTATGTTGTTGCAAATGGTAGGATTTCATTTTTTTAATGGCTGAGTAATATTCTACTGTATATATAAATCAAAACTTCTTTATCTAATCTGTTGATGGGCATTTAGGTTGCTTCCATACCTTGGCTATTATAAATTGTGCTGCCATGAACAAATAACAAATGCATAGATCTTTACAAATAATTGTTTTGGTTTTCTTTGGATAAACTGCTGGGTCAAAAGGTAGATCCATTTTTAAATTTTTAAGGAAACGCCAGACTGTTTTCCATAGTGGCTGTACCAATTTGCTATCTCACTAGCAGTGTTTGAGGGTTCCCTTTTTTCTGCATCGTCGCCAATACTTGCTGTTCTTTGATTTACTGATGACAACCATACTGATAGGTGTGAAATGATATCTTATTATGGTTTTAATTTGCATTTCTCTGATGACTGGTGATCTTCAGCACCTTTTCATATGTCTATTGGCAATCTGTATTTCCCCTTTGGAGAAGTATCTATTCAAGTCTTCTGCCCATTTTTTAACTGGGCTGTTTTGTTGTTGCTGTTGTTGAGCTGTATGAGTTCTTTATATATTTTGGATATTAACCCCTTAATAAAAGGTAAACCCTTTTGAGTTTAGCATAAAAGAACTTCCACCCTGGCACTACCAAGCCTTCTCCCATTTGAATTCAGTTTCTTGCTACTTTTCTTTTAGCTCCTTCTCAACCAAACTAAGGCAACTCACATAGCTACAAGTCTCATTTCCTACCACTTTCACAACTTGATGTCTAGTCTAATGCTTCTGAAAGAAGGAAAGAAACGCACAAACCTATACAGAACTCAAAATGTATTATTAAAATGTAAGATAAGAAATTCTTACCTCTGGTTTTTTCATTATCTGGATACTGAACATGTGATTTTTCATTGGATATATTACAATAAGGACATCACCAAATTCTGTAGGAATAATTCCTCTCCTGTAGTCTCTAGTATGCTCTGACCAAACAATGTGGACTTCATCATTTCCTAAATGTCTCAACTGGAAAACCAAGAAAATAGTTCACAGTACTTTAGAAAAGCCCTGTGAGTAGTCATACAGCTACTGACAACATACTATAAAAAGATTAAAAGGTAAAGAAATAAACTATGTTTTAAAAATTTCATTTGGTCGTTTTCACAACAGCTGAAACACAAACACTCAAAGAAATCAGGAGACACTGCAGAAGACCAGATAATTTGTCATGGTCTATAGTTCAGTGGGAAACAGAGAACTTAGGAAAATATTCTTCTTAACCAACAATTACTTCAACTCTCTACTACCTAAAACTTTTAAAAGAATGTTTTAAAAAAGTGACTGATTTAAGATTTTTCTCTTTTCTGATCACTCTCTGGAGGTGCTACTAAACAGTGAACTGGCCTAAAAGAGGAAACAGGAAGAGAAGTAAAAGAAATAGATAATTCATAAATAGATAATTTATGAATAGATAATTCATATAACTAAAGTATGAGAAAGTTGACTACATTTGTTTTAACAAATTTATTTCCAGGTTTTCTTTGCCTATGACATTCTTCCAAAAAGACTCTCAAGATGTTATTTAACTATTTGTGATGCTTACAAAGATGTTTTTGGCAGTCACAGAGCTGACTGACATTATGGTGATTAAAATTATAAAAAAAGCAAAATGTCCAAAGGTTGAATTTCTAAAAAGGTATTAGGAAAATGAACTTAATGCCCATTAGCCTTGAGTTTTCTTCACAGAAATTATTGTATAAAGACGTATTTTATTATAAAGTTTGGTTATAGTAGTACATTTATCGATTCTGCCACTGAAAACATGAGTCCCTTTTTGTGCATATCTCACGTGGGCTTTTCTATTACTTTCAGATAACTGGAAACACTGTAGATGGGAAAATCTGTAAGAGAAACCTAGGATAAGTGTCTTTAACATTTTTAGTATGAGCTAACATATAGGCTATATCTGAAATATGCAATTTATTTTGGCTTAAATACCACAGGATAGAAAAAAAAAGTTAAATGTATATTTTAAAGAAAGGAGTTAAGTCCTAATTAATGAAAGGCTCTCTTCTGTTTTAACCCTGGAATTTTTAACCTGGATTTAAGCCTGGATTCAAGGGGTCTGTGAATATTTGAAACTTATTTGTAAAATATTATTTGTGTATTTTTCTGAGAAGAGAGTCTATCAATGTAGAAGTATGTAACACCAAAAAAAAAAAAAAAAAAGGCCAAGAAACAGTGTCTAATGGTTTTTAAAGTCTCTAACACTGATCTCTTCGAAAAATTCTAATCAATATGAATATCATTAAGTATTTGAGAATACAAAGTAAATTCCTGAACTTTAAAATTTGTATTCCTAAGCAAGAAATACCTTCTCAGATACTTTGATGGACTATAAGATAGAGGCAGGTATTACTTTAAAGATAGTGCCCAGCTAAATCTATAGACAAGAATCTATTATTTAAAAAATGTAATATAAAGATTTTAATTTTTTTTAAAGATTTTTTTTTAGGATTAGTGGATTAAGTTAATTCTTCTTTCTTTTTGAAAATCATAAATGTGCTTATTGCTCTAAATACATGATGATAGGACTCAAATATCAAAATATTATTTAAGTTTTAATTCTAATTATTTATATCACGCACACCTGAATGATATAAATGCAGGACTTGGGCTTTATGACATCTTTAAAAACCAAAAAAGATTACACAACTCAGAAAAGCCATGATTCTATAATTTCATTTTTTAATCAAAATACTTTAAAAATATCCTTCCTATACAGCCATCCCCATGTGTCAGCTTCCCTAATAGGTTTATGTTAACTGAATACAAAAGAAATGTGAAATAAATTTAACCAGGAGGGATGATCCAATCTAATTTTGATACATTAATGTCATATGCTGTACATGTTACAATAGCAGCCAGATCTAATACTAAGCTCCAGGCTATACTGAGATTTCTAAATGGCAGATTGTTCTAAGTGATATCAAGTATAATTGAAGTAATAAACGATAGTAAAAGCTGAGCACACTGTCAGGAAGAATTTAAGTATTTACTTTTTAAAATTAAATGAGTTAGGTTAGGTAAGACAGGACAACTGAAATAATGCAGGTCTCAATTTACAGAAAATTCCTTTTATTTATCTGCTACATTAACCCTTGAACTCTTGCCAAAGCTATCTATAATTTCTAGTGCCCACTTATCTAAAAAAACAAGAGAAAAGGGCAACTGTAGTTTTATATTATAATCAAGGTTTATCTTCAAATATCTACCACAGAGTATTAAAAGTCTGTTATAGAAGTTTAATGGAAAAGAACAATACATTTCAACCAAGATGTTGTAATGAAGATATTTGTGGCACAGAACCATGTCTATAACAAAGCCATTCTAAACATGTACAAGCATTTTAAGGGAAAAGCTTCAAGAACATATCCCTTATTATTTATATTCGAATGCAAATAATTATTTCATGCTATAATGATGAGACATGTTTTTATATCTTTAAGTCTTTAAAACCTGCTATATAATGATTAAACACAAATTGAGAAATTGCTAATCATTGCTATGTATCTTAAAATTTTTGAAAGATACTGAAAAATCAGTTTGGGTGGTTAATAGTTAATAGAAATTTTAGAAGTGTATCTGACATAAAAACTTTATATAATATTTTATATTTATTTTACGTATTCTTTATTTCTTAAGGACTTACAAGATTGTGTCCTACATATACTCAGTAGGTTTTTCTATACTCTGAAAGCACTCAAAGGAATTCCTACCTATGTTTTTGTATCCAGATGCCAATCACTTCTAAAACAGAACCTAAGACTTCTGCACATGGGATAGGTCTATTAAAATCACTAGCAACCAATTGCTCTTACAAATTCACTTTCTACTGCTGATGAAATTATTTTGGAATTCAAGGTATATAGGCTGCTGATTACCATTATTAATTTATGAAGATAAAGCAGTTAAATGAAATTCAACACATGTAAAATCAAAGTCCTCAAACTACTATAAAATATTAGCACTGAAAGAGACCTTAAAGCTCTAATTTTTCCACCCAATACAGGAACTCCCACTGCACCATTTCTGACAAGTAATCCCGTCTCTTCGCGAATACATCTAAGGTTAGGAAGCTTACAAATTCACAAACCAGCCCATTTATTTTTAAAGAGCTACCATTGTTAGAACATTCTTCATACTAAGCTAAAATCTGCCTTCTTAAAGCTAGTTCTTCAAAAATGAGGCTTACCAAATAAATCCAACTTACATTCTATATATTATCTTTTCAGATGTTTGAAGATCAGTTTAATATATATTTCCATTTTTCTAGGTTAAAAGTGTCCTTAGTTCCTCCTCTTATAGTTTACAAACCTATTTATTATCCTGGAATATCACCTCTGTTCATCGATGTTTATATTAAACTGAAGTGTCTAGAATTAATATATGTTCTAATACAACCAGCCCCTAGTGGGAACACTACTACTTATTCTGTTCACAAAATTATTTTCTACATTTTTACAACATGTTGGCTCAAATAGAAATTGTTGTCAATTTAAATCCTTAAGTCTTTTCCTCACAAAGTTCTTTTAAGCAGGTACAATTGACTGCTAGAACTAAAAAGGGGAGTTCATATTTATTCTTACTAAATTTTAGCTTGCTAGGTTCAGATTATCTTTAAACCTATCAAGGTCTTTTTTTAGTCTGATTCTGCTATTCATTGTGTTGCCTCTCTCCCAGATTTGGGTTATCCTTAAATTCAAAGTCTTGTGTCTTCATTTTGATTTTGGATAACAATGTCAAATGTGACAGTTTTGGGTAAGAAGAGCCTTACAGCAAGTCATTACATATGTTTCTCCTGGTTAAAAAAAAAAAAATCCACATTTATTAAATGTTTACTATTCTAAGTGCTTTGTGATAATTTTTACAATACTACAAAGTAAATGTAATTATTTTTACCTGTTTTTACAAGTGAAGAATTGAAGCTTAAAATGATAAAGAAACTTGCCTAAGGTCACATAACTAGTAAGTGAGCCAGAATTGAAACACAAGCAGACTAGTTCCAGAAACCATACTTTTTACCACTTCCCTATATTGTCTCTTATTAAATAATTAATTTATGTCTCTAGATAAGGTTATAAAATTAGTTATAAGTATACTAACTAAACTATTATTAAGACAACATTTCTTCAACTTGTCTACAACAAATACCTTAGTTAAATGCTTTATACTGTCTATGGCCTTCCCTGATCTAGTAATCCTATTAAAACAAATTAAGTTACTTTGATGTGATTTGTTATGGTGAACTCATGGTGGCTCCTAATGATCACTACTTCATTACCTAAGTGCTCACAAACCATCTGTTTAATAATCGTATTTTGCCAGGCATTGACATGGAGCTCATGAATGTTAGTAATTTTTGTAGTTGGTGGTGTGTTCAATGTCTTTATGGAAATCAGATATCTGCCTATCTTATGGCAGTATTCTCATTTTCCATGATTATCAGCAGAGATTCCAGAGTCAATTCTAGATTTCCTCTGTGCCATAAAATATCATTCAACTGGAGCTGAAGACTAGAATTCATGTAAAGTAACTTTATTGTTTCTTTCACAAAATCTACTCCATGACTTCCCCATTTCCGTTAAAAGCATCTAATGACTATAATTACTCAAAGTTAAAATCTGAAAGTCTTCAACCGCTGTTTTTCCTACTGTATCTCTAACGATCTCTTCATTTTTTTTTTTAAAGTATGCCTTTTTTGTACTTGCCTTATTTCCTCTATTGTTGCCCTAGTTCAGATGCCACTCATCCTGTGCACCTGGACTAGTTCATGAGGTCCTAAAAGGCCTTCTCTCCTCCTTCCCTCCATCCTTCCTATCTACTTTCTTTCAATCAGAAAATGATGAGAGCTGAGTAAATGTGCTGTGCTAACTATTGCAGATACAACAGTGAGGATAAACATAGTCTCTGCTCTCACAAAGCTTCAAGTCCAGTGGAAGAGAATAAGATAACTAAGCAATAAATGAATAATTAACATTTTAGATAATACTCTAAATACACTTCCCCAAATGCAAGTAACAAGAAAAACTAATCTGTAATGGCACCTGAGAATGGAGAGAAGCTAATTAAGTTATTACTTCAGGAGATAGCTGTATACATACATACTGAAACTGAGTAATACTGCCGTAAGCCCTCATGTTTTTCCCCATCTTCTAGATACTCATATATAGCAAAAATACAGTATGATATGTTTCTCAAAAGTGAAAAAATATACTTTTGTACACATTCTTATAGTCAATCCTGTTTTCATATATTCACTTCTTGTCTGTATCATTCATTTTTAATAAGTTAAGAAAAGCATCTTGAAGCAATAGGCACATCTAGTTTACAATACCTTTCAGAGTGGGCACTCAATTAATACTGCTGACTATTGAAAAGATAAATCACAGTACTTGGCAAACTTTTTTCTATCATTACATAGCACATAGCATAAAACCAGAATTATCTATAATTATGGCTCTCATTTAAATATGCCATTTTGATGGTGAAAAGTGTTATAAAGAAAATAAAAAGAGTAATGTGGTAGTGTTACTGGGTGAAGAGACCTTCTTTAACTAGGATGGTCTGGAAATGTCTCTCTGAGGAATTGTCAGATGATGCAGAGATTAATAAAATGAAAATGAGAAAGCCTGATGATGTGAAGAAAGAGCATTTCAAATAGAACAGTAAGTGCACGGCTCCTGAGATGGGAATAAGCTTGACATGCTGGCAGGTTAGAATGAGAGCCACTGAAGCCAGATTGTGGCAAATGAAAAGAAAGTGACAGAAGATGAGATCAGAGAGGTAGGCAGGCAGGTGGCCAAGTCATACAAGGCACTGAAGACCACAGTGAAGAATTAACATTTTATTCTACATGCAAGGAGAAGCCATTGCTATATTATTCACAGTGGTGAGATAAATTTACTCTGAACCATTTACGTTTTCTCTTTTCTCTAGCCTCTATTCCTGTCATCAGGAGTATATATATAGAAATTGGGGTTAAGGGTAGAGTCTATAATATTAAAAAAGAATTATTTTATGTAAGGTTGTTATATTTGGGACTGAAATCATGAAAATAACTCCATAGCATTTATTAACTATTATATTAACTACACTTTTACTAAAACAATGAAAATTTTGTTATTCCTTAAATTGGGTTTGAATCCATTTTCTAGACTAATTAGCATACAGTTCTTCGGAAAGTATATTGCAATTTTTATTTCTAAATAAAAAAAGAAAAATAAATTCAAAATTAAAACTAGACTCAACAGGTCTATAAAGCTCATTTATTTGTGAAACTACTGTGACCAAATTTCAAAACAGAGAATTAAATGCTGTCCATTACACTAGCAGTATTTCAGAGGAAAATGACTTAGCAATAACAGGCTTCTTTCTCCTCTGTTGGGGGTGGTCCAGGAAATGAAAGATTCCAACTAAGTATGTTACAATTATCTCAACTTGATCTTCATGAAACTCCTAAAAGGATGATTCAGCTACCTATGAAGCAGAGTATCAGCAAGTGGCTAGAACAAGGAGACAGTGGAAACGAGACAAGCTCCTGTGAACACTTTATACCAATGCTGTAGCATTTTTTATTTTTAGGGGTGAATAATGTCAGTTAAGTGGAAATTATTTTTAACCATTTTCCATTGATCTTCCTCAGGTAGAGATAATTTATAGAACAGATGGCCTGGACTATGGTTATAACAGGATTTTTGATAAGGTGGCATAATATATCTAAGAGATTACTTTGTTAGACTGAATGCTTGGTTAATTTGTTCAAAAAGTATAGTCTGTGTTGTAAAAACTGCTGCAACTGTCTTAAGCTTTGAAAAAGCTTCCCATTATAAGAAATAAAACATAACAAACAGGTTCAAGGATATTTACATCTCATTCTGAGAAAATAAAATGCTAAAAATAATTGATAAAATCATCACATGATATTTTAAATAAAAAGTGAGAACTAAAATTAGTTTCTATCAAATAGATATAAATGATTTTCTCCATTCAAGTCTAAAACAAAGAAGCAGAGTCATAAATAATTCTAGCTTGCCAGAGGCATGGCTATTTCTTTATACTGACTGTCGACTATCTAATTTAATTAGAGGTATTAAACTCCATGCTGAGGTCAACGAGCCTTATATCCTCCAATATTACACTTCAACCAGTGCTCATTAATGTGTCTACTGAATGGATTAACACACTAAAGATATATGTACAAAGGAAAGGGGGACAACCTAATGATATCCAATTGTTCATTTGTAATAGGACACATGTTCTAGGCCTCAACTTATTACCACTAATGTGGAATTTATTAAATTCAGGAGAAAAAATGCCAATACAGAAAGTGATTTTTTATTAAGGAGAACTGGTATGAGACAACTGGTTTCTATGATTAAGTTTAAACATTTAACCTTTTATTAAAAAGAAATTGATACTATAATAGGGCTAAAATATAAGCCTGTTACTTAGAAAAATCTGACATACTAGGACTCTGAGGAGCAGATTAAGGGCAAGAACCATAGAGAATGGGGAAAAGGAAAATTCATTATACAAAGAAATAAATGTTAAGTATTTTTGATTTCTATAAAAAGAAGCTTTAGAAGAGTTATACTGAATTCTGAGACCAGGTAAAATTTTCCTTTCTACTGAATTAAGTGAAATGTTTCATTAAGTCCCAATCTTGATAGAAAAGATTTTACTTAAAGTGATTTAAATTACTACTCAAGAAAACTATACCTTCCAAATTAACATTGCTTTATTACATATTGTTTACAATTTTGAGAGGCTTCACTATTACCTGGTAGGTGCTATATATGTGAAAGCAGTGACATTTTGAATTTCAAAATGCTTGGAGATTAAACAACATACTTCTAAAAAACATGTGAGTGAAAGAATTCTCAAAAGAAAATAAAGTATTTTGAACTAGATAAACATAAGAGAGTTCTGGAAATGGATGCCTGTGATGGTTGTATAACACTGTAAATAGACTTTAGGTCAATGAACTGTATATTTAAAAATGGTTAAAGGTAAATTTCATGTTGTAAACATACTTTAAGATAAAAAAAAACTATATGAAACAAACTATTAGTGTCCAAAGTTTTATCCTTCGAAATTCTGCAATAAATCCACTACTAAAAAATGTCACCATTTAAATGTATAATATTATAATTTTAATGTCAACCATTTAACAATTCTTAAATAGTATTATCATTTACAAAATTAATTTTGTTATGGTAATGGATTGTTAAACATCCACTTCAGATTCTTCTTAAATAATTAAGGACAAACCCTTGTGAATATTTTGAAGGAAATAAGAAATCTTATTCATTTGACATTTCTACAAAGGCTGCAAGAACAAAAGTTCAAGTACCATATAATTATCAGATTTAATATAGTGAAGTAAAGTGAAGTAATCCTTTAAAAAAAAAGTTTTAACAAAACATGATATACTTTGTTCTGCTCTTATGTTTGCAATATAAGATATTATTAATGTTAGATTCTGCTCTGGGGTTTAAAAGTTGTATCCATGGAGCTATGAAAATGATAATGATAAATATGAGTCATTGCCAAGTTCTTAATGACTAAAATTATTTATCTTTTTGCACTATACTCATAATTGTCTTTAATTTGGGTATAGCTTATTTTCAGAGATTTAAAATAAGCTGAAGGAACAAGAGCTTAATTAAAGTTTTAATGAAGTTTTACTCCAATCCATCTCTTCCCTTTCTTCTTGTCAGTATTCAAGGATCATTTTGTACTTCTAAAAACTACATGCAAAGAAATTCTATAGGAAACCTGTTACTGAAAACGCTTCCTATAATTATCAATTACCCCCACCTTTAGTACTCATTCCAATTTAATTAGCATCCATATAATATATTAGTTTTACTAATCATTACTCATTTAGTAGGAATTTTCCAACAATATTCTAAAATGTAAACAAAAGGCATCAAGGAAATTAAATAATTCTTATGAAATATTTGTGAGTTTTGAAGTTCCTTTTCAAAAGTGTGAGAGAACAGTTTTCATAGCTTATTAATGAAGTGTGAAGAGCTTTGATATTAAGCAACAGAATATCAAGTAAAATGACCTATGATATTAAGTTGGTTACATTCACCAGTAGTTCTGAATAAAGAGAGGAGGAAGAAGAGAAGGAGGAGGAGGAAAAGGCAAACAAATGTTTGAAAGGTTTTACTTTTAAAAATGTTTCTCTCTAACAATACCAAGCATGGATTGAAACACATAACTGTACTCTGAGGTATTTCTGTGGTCACTGGAATGATTTTTGAATGATGGTGCCAGCTATAGGAAAATGGTGGTATAGGTTTTAAAAGATGTGGGCCATCTAGACCACTCCACTGTTATCTCTTATAAATTCTAAGGCAGTCTAATTTAATTAATTAGGCTTATTTTTTTGGCTATATTAGTTTTAAAACTTATGATAAAGCATGTTATATTTTAAGTGTTTTATAATAATTCACATTTCCCCTATCAATAAATATAAACATATCTATCATGTATATATTTCACCAATCTGTATATTTATACAAGTTTCTTAATTTGTCATATCTCCATTTTCTTGAACGCAAATACTGTTAAGACTATAACCTTCAATTACATCATTAAGAAAAAAGTTTGCTTTGTAACAATCATTTCTGCAGATGATATTGGGTGAAGAGTACATTACTCAGAATTATTGCTTGATCAATTAAAGACTAATTGATTTTCTTAAATACGAGGATTTTAATTGAACGTTTTTCTCTCAATACTTACTTTTTTGGTCAAAGAATCATCAGAATCAGAAGGCATTCTTGTTGATACATGAAATACTACTTCTACTGTAGAAGTAGCAAAATATGGTGTGGTCAATCCAGTGCTTTTGTTTTTCTGTAGTCCTCCCATGAAACCACAATGGTTTGTAAGGTTTACCTAGAAGCAATGAAGTGACACATAATATTAATATTAATTCAAAACTTCCTATTGAAAAGGACTCAAATTTTTCACTTTGCAAAAACATGGGGAACAAAAGTCTTTTATATGTTACTGACCAATGCTTGATCCAGAACTATTAGTTAGAGCTGCTCTGTTCACACCAGTATTTTTCCTTAAGTATTTGAGAATCCCTAATTAATAGGAATTAATTAGGAAAAAAAACTGCTGTGCACTATGCATCTTTAATTAGGCTACTCGGTTTTAATGGTAAATTGTAAAGGCTGGGGGTGTACACTAAGGCCAGAGAACAAAAATCAAGTGGAAAAAAACAAGACTTGAAATGATTTCAGAAAGTTAAAAGAGTAATATCACTTACATAAAATGATTGTGTGTCATGTTTATTAATCAAAACTGCCTTCCTAATTATTAGTACCTATCATAGCCCAGAAAATATCAAAACGCAGAACTTAACTATGCTTGAAATGCATTAAAAAACTACAAATTAATCTGTGCAAAGATTTTTAAATATCTTTTTTCCTAATTATAAATACAATACACATCAGGGTTGTTGCATTGGATGATGTTCCCTGGACTTGTGTGAAGCATGGAAACCAGCAACTTGACTTCATTGTAGAAAATAATAAAAAGAAAAAGTTAAACATTGCTTATATCTCTCCACTCAGAGAAATCACTTATTCATGTTTTTAAATAACAAAAGTTGAATATCTGATGAAGTGGAGAATTATAAAAACAAGTCTCTGTATCATGTGAACAAAACATATCTTTCAGTTATAAAATATCCATTTAGCTTTTCTTTGTATCTTGTTTTTTGCTAAGGCTTTCTATTTTTCATTTTGTTTCAACTGTGTTCCTAATTGCTTGTTGAAGCATTTCTATTATAGTCACTTTAATTATTACTTTATTTTTATTAATTATTTTTTATTACTGTCATTTGTGTTGGCATCTATTATCTTTTCATTCAGTTTGAGACCTTTCTGGTTCTTGTTACAATTTCTGACCGAAGCCTGGACGTTTTCATATGTTGTAAGATTATGAATCTTATTTAAACCTCCTGTTTTGTGACAGCTCCATCAGAGAACCAGGGGTGGTACTCCCTCATTAGGGCCAGGTGCAGGTAGAAGTACAGGTTCCTCACTTAATCCTCTGTTGACACCTGGGGAGGGGAGATCCTTTTTTCTTCTAGTTGTTCTGGCTTCCTATGTGGTGTCCAGTGACATACTAGACATTACTGCTGGGTAATAGTGAAAAGCCTAATTCTCTATTAGGCCTCCTCTGAACTACTCCAGTGGATAGGGAACTTGTTACCAGCTGGCAAACATGAATATTTGACTTAACACTTGGCTTTCTCTAACACTATCTGATACTGGTCTGTTGTGGTGTTGGGGATACCTCATTATAGTCTTGTGAGGGTCCAGGCTCCCTACTCAACATTTGTTGTCAGGGGTGGGGATGGGGTAGTCACAGTATTTTCTGTGGTGTTTGGCTGGTGTAGAGCAGTTACTGTCTAAATGTTCTTTTGTTTTTCCAGGTTGCTCCTTTCCTGGTCTTTTGGCTAGAAAGAGTGGGCATTTTTTTTTTTTTTAATCTGTGCACATTGATGTTTCTAGGTTGTTGTTTTCTTCAGCTCCAAGTTTGGAATATATAAGGCAAAAAAAAAAAAAAGCCCCTAAGAACTCATCATCATGTTATTCCTTGGTCCTAAAGTCCCTAGCTGGTCTGTCTTCTAACTTTCAGTCTTCTTAGGTTTGTTTTATATGTAATGTTCAGGGTTTCTGTTGTCCTAAGTATAAAGAATAAAGACAGTATGTCTACTTGATTCTCCCAGAAGTGGAAGTTCTCACTGTACAACTTAATGGATTTTAATATATTCACAGATAACTGCAATTATCACCACAGTTTTAGAACATTTTTATCATTTCAATTAGAAGCCCTGTACCTTTAGCTGTCACCCCAGTCTCCCCTCATCCCTCTGAGCAGCCCTAAGCAACCAACAGTCTAATTCTTATAGCGATGTTTCATAAAAATGGATCATAATACATAGTCTTTGTCATTAGTTTCTTCCATTTAACATAATGTTTTCAAAGTATATCCACACTGTAACAGATGTCAGTACTTCACTTTTTTTATGGCTGTATAATATTGTTTTATACCAGTTTGTTTATCCGTTCCTCCACTGAGTTTTTGTGTGGACATACACTTTCATTTCTCTTGGGTGTGTGTATATATATATATATATACACACACACACACACACATATATATATATATATATGTGTATATATATATATATACATACATACATACATACATACATGTACATACACCTAAGGGTTGAAGTTCTTGTAATATGTTAATTCAATGTCTTACTGTTTGATGAGCTGCCAGATTGTTCATGATTGCTCTAAATCCTAGCCTAGAGTTACTACTGCTGACTTTTTAAAAACAATTTTTAATTTATTTCTAAAATTTTAATTAGTTTCAAGTATCCAGTACATTGGTTAGACATCTATATAGTTAGTAAAAAGATCCTCCAATTGCTCCCTCCCTCTCCTGACCCTCCACCTAGCCAACGTAGTAATGCTAATTTCATTCCCTATGCTATGCTCCCCATCCCCGCGACCATCCGTCAGCTACTAATTTGTTAATTCTTTAACACTTCACCCCATCTCCCAGGTCCCCAAACCTCCCTCTCCTCTGTCTATCCACTATATCTGTGAGTCTATTTTTGATTAGTTGTTATTTCTATTCCTTAAATTCCACATATAAGTAAAATCAGTGTTTATCTTTCTCTGTCTGATTTAAATACCTCTTAGGTTCATCAAAGCAGTATCATTTTCCATTTCCTTCCTTTTCATATGTAAGGGTCTTGTTTTCTTATCCTTTCAGCCACTCTATCTTTTGGTTGGAGCACTTAATTCTTTTCCATGTAAGGTACTTGTTGATAGAAATGTAATTGTTACCATTATTTATTCCTGTTTTTGATACATATTTTTTTCTCTTAAAGAAGTCCCTTCAACATTTCCTGTAATTCTGGCTTGATGGTGATAAATTCCTTTAGTTTATTTTTTGTCTGGGAAGCTCTTTATCTGTTCTTCAACTCTAAATGATAGCTTTCCTAGATAAATTATTCTTGGTTGTAGATCCTGGGTCTTCATCCTGTCAAATATGTTTTGCCAAGCTCTTCTGTCCTTTCTAGTTTCTTTTGAGAAATCAGCTGCCAGTTTTATGAGTGTTCCCTTATAAGTAATTATTTGTTTTTCTCTTGCTGCTTTAAATATTCTTTCTTTTTTTTGTATTAAAAAAAAAAAGAAAGAATATTTGGCATTTTAATTATGATGTATCTTGGTGTGGGCTTCTTTGGATCCCTGATTTTGGGAATTCTCTAGAGCTTCCTGGGGTTTTATGTCCATTTTCTTCACCAGGTTAGGGAAGTTTTCCATCATTATTTCTTCAAACAGCTGTTCATCATCTTGATTTTCTTTGGTTATGCTGATCAGACAAATATTTGGAACCTTAATAGTGTCCCATATCCTCCTTAAATTATTTTTATAGTCTTGGCATCTTTTTTCTTGCCATTCTGATTGAGTGTCCTGATTGGCTGTATTCTAGATAAGGCATGTGAACCTCTTCTTTATTCACTTTGTTTATTCCTTTGTTTATTCCATTTAATATACTTCTCATCTCAGATAATGTGTTCTCCATGTTAGACTGGTTCCCTTTTATAATTTCCGTTTCCATTTTTATCTCTTCGTTGGAATTCTCTACATTTCCCAAAAGTTCATTGAACATCTTTATAATTGTGTTTTGAACCCTGCATCTGTTAGCTTACTTGACTCCATTACATCTGGATCTCTGTTCTATTCTGTCATATGGTTTCTGTTTCTTTGTCTTCCCATTTTGGCTGCCTTTCCGTGTCTGTTTCTATGTACTAATAGCAAAGCTCCTAAGTCTCCCAGTCTTATTGGTGTGGATTTGTGAAATAGGTCCAGTGGCACAGTCCAGAGAAGGGTTCAGCTGCAGGCCAAATTTAGCCCAAGCCTCTACCCCTTCGGGGACACTTATTAAGATTCAGCAAGCAATCTACAGATGCTGTGCTTATAGTTGCCTCAAAAGGCCATGCCAGAAACTGAGGCCAGCTGCCTCCACCAGTGTGAGTCTCAGCAAGGAGCACCTGACTCACTGAGGATACACCTGGATGTTGCTTGTGTGGGGCCTGAGTTGGGGGAGGCGGGGTTTCAGGGAATCCTCTGGGAGGAGCAACCTTTGTTATCCAGTTTGATGACGTCACAGCTATGGCAGCACTGTGTCCAGTGCACTGGTAGTGGGGAGGGCTCAACAGGGAACAATGGATAGCGCCGGCACTTCTGTACCGAGTATATCTCACGTTGGCCCTCAGTCTGACAATGTCTCCCTGTAAGTCCCTGGTACCCCTGCACACAGTTGAATCAGCTGAATCAGCATTGGTGCTCAGAGCAAGTACGTCACCGCAAAAAATCCACTCTCAGACATGGCCCCTTTAAGAGGTCCTGCTGCTGCTGACTCCATCTCACTTAGCTGCTGGAGACCCGGCAGCCTCACATCCTTGCGCTGTCCTACCTTCTGCCATTGCAGGGTGCTTTTTTGGATTTCTCTGTAGTTGTATGGTTCGTTCATCTAGATCACAGGTGATTTTTCCTTGCTGCTGCTCCTTGTTCCTGTCACAATTTTGATTTGATCACCAGAGGGATGAACAGAGCCTCTATCATCTATGCCATTTTTTTCTCTCTAGTGCTGTCTGAATTTTTGATTCTAGCCATTCTAATGAGCTGTATCTTACTGTGGTTTTGTTTTGCATTCTTCTGATAGATAATAATGTCAAACATATTTTTCATGTGCTTATTGGTCATTTATGTATCTTCTTTGGAGAAATGTTTATTCAGGTCCTTTGGCCATTTTTTAAATTGGGTTGCCTTCTAATTGATTTACGAGTTCTTTGTATATTTTAAATGTAAGTCCCTTATCACATGTATGATTTCCAATTATTTTCTTTAATTCTATGGGTTGTCTTTTCACTTTGTTGATGTCCTTAGAAACACAAATTTAAATTTTGATGAAATCTAATTTATTGATATTTTTCCCTTTGTTGCTTGTGGTTTTAGTGTCATATCTAAAAATCTCTGTTATTTGAAAATTATATTTCAATTAAGTTTGAGAAAAAAAAATCCTCTGCCAAACCCAAGGTCATGAAGATTTCTTTTTTTGTCTTCTAAGAGTTATACTTTTAGCTCTTATATTTAGGTCTTTAATCCACTTTCAGGTGATTTTTGTATAGAGTGTTGAGGTAAGTGTCCAACTTTTTTCTTTTGCACATGGATACATAGTTGTTCCAGCATCATTTGTTGAAAACTCTTCTTTCTTCACTGGATGGTTGTGGTATCCTTATCAAGATCAGCTGATTTTGACAGATGTGTAAGTTTATTTCTAGAATCTCAATTCTATTCTACTGATCTATATGTTTATCCTTGATGCAAGTATCACCCTGTTTGATTAGTGTTGCTTTGTACTAAGTTTTGAAATCAGGGGATACTCTTAATTGGCTCTTTTTCAAACGTCCCTTCCCTTTACTAATACTTATTAGCAATACTTTTCTGCTTTGTTTTATTTTAATAGAAAAATACATTTATAATGTTTCTTTATAATTTCCAAAGCACTTTGACATAATCTCAGCTGAATTTCACATCATATCTGTTGGGTAAAAAGTATATTACCTTTGAAAAATAAGCAATGAGGCCCAGAGAACTCACATAACTCACTTAAGGTGAAATAGGTTAAATCAGCCATAAAACTATATACTGAATGCTAAAGGCTTATATATTGGGCAATGTGCAAGGATCTGGGAGTTAAAAAGGAAAAACAATGAGGAGAAAGTGCCTGCACTCTAGTAGCTTACAGTCTTGTGCAATGGTAATCAACAATTTTGCTCATGTACCCTCTGTAAGAATTTTGAGAAACCAAGAATTAAATCGACAACTATAATAAAAATGTTCATAAGTTTAAACTGTTGCAAAACATGTAATTCCCAGTTTACTGTGTTATGTATGTGCTTTAGATATATTTTCATCAAAATCTTAGAGCTATAGATTTTGCTGATACAATATACAAAAAAATCTATTAACAATGAATGACAAATCAATCAGCCACATTAAATTCACTGTTAGAACATGTCTGACAATTCATTTTTCAATTAAAATAAACATTAATATAAATCTCTGTGGTGAATAACCCATTTCTGAGTTATAATTCTAAGATAGATTTAGTATAGAAAATTTGACATGAGTTGATTGCCAGGATGACATGAAGTACAGTATTTTTCCATAGTTCTTGCTTTGCTTTCAGAAAAACTCTCAGGAACATGCCCTCTTGAATGAACTGTCTTTTTTTTTGGTGCCAAAATTTGAGGCAATGAAGGACTCAGGTGAATGAGCAATATGCATTTCTTTTATGAAACTGAAGGATAGAAAAGAAGAGGGAAGAGACTGCAGAAAGGTTCTCAGGCATTAGTTTTAGTAAAGTTTAGAATCTGGAAACTAATCTCCTCAAACTAATCATGCCAACATCCCCACCCTGGAAAGCCTTGGTACAGTCCTAAAGATATTCATATCTTAGTCTGAACACCAGTGGTCAGAGCTGTGAAGAAAATCCAGATCTCTAAACCTATGAGTTTCCTACTCTCTAAGAGTATATTGTCTCATAAAACAGTCAACAACTTTCCTTTCAAAGTCTCAACTGCTACTATCTTTGTTGATATAAGGCAGAAACAATAACAAACCCATTGTTAAGTTGTTGAGTCTCCTAAAACAATGCTTCTATATTAAGCTAGAAAGAAAAAGACCACTCTTGCTTCCAAAGGAAAATAAAATGGTATTTGTTATAGTTTAACGACAGTACCTCCCAACCAAGACCAGCTACAAAATCTTCATATGCCTGACTTCCTCCGGTATTGGTGAGAATGGAATGTTTGTCTTCTTGTCCTTCAGCAACATAAAATACCGCGATCTTGTGTGTCTCTCGGCTATAAAACAAAAGATCACACCATTCACTTAATCATTAATTTATCCATCCATCCATCCAATAATTAAGTTCTATGTACAAAATGTGTGGCAATAAAAAGATGAAAATGAATTAAATCCTATAAAAATGAATTAAATCCTATAAACCAGAGAGGGAGATAAGTAACCACAACTTTAAAAATCATGAAAGCTACAAAGCCGCCATTAGAACAGAAGAAGGCATGATTTCTTCTGATGGAGAAACAGAGAGAAACTTAAAGGAGAAGGTAATATTGAGTTGGGTGAAGGTAAGTAAGTTTTGACAGATGAAGAGAAAGAATATCAGGAAAGACCAATGGGGGGGTGTGAATACATGAAGCATGTTATACAATGCGGCTGAATCCCAGTGTATTTTTATAGAAATAAAAATAAGAGAACAGAGATGAGTGAGAAATGATTCATTTCTTCAAAATACTTATAATACAGAATAAGAAATGTATACACATATACTACAAAAAAATCTATGGAGTAACTGACAAGTTCTTAAGACATTTTATTTTTAGTTCTCTCTAAAATTAAAAATATTCATGAAAACAAATTTCTTGTATGAAATTTGGCTTTCCAAGCTAACTAGGGCACACTACATTGGGACTAATTTAACAAAAGCATGGGCTAACAAGTTTTATAACCAGAAGTAATATTTTCAGTAATTTACGATGTAAGAATTAAAAACAAACACACCACATCCAACAATAACAACAGGTAAATAAGTGTTGATGCTATTTCAAAAGCTAACTCAACCATATTCTCCATCAAGGAAGTTATCAAATTATCATTGTGGGTTTCAATATTAGAACTTAAAATCAGGAACAAAGATATTTTTGCTGCTTTCACTAATGGCAAAATTTTACTTTAGGTAGTGAATACTTAGGCAAACTATTGGTATATTCAATGTATCATTAGTCTAGTGTAAGCAGTAAAATATAATTTTGGTTGTGGGGGAGGTACTTACAGAATTACAGAATAAGAATCTCAGTGAACTTTCTCCAAAGCAAAATAACAATGTAACTGGTAAAAACGATTTTTAAAAATTCATTTAAAGTCTCTGGATGTTGTCCTAATGGCATATAACAAGTGGAGAAACATTTATTCAAGAAAATCTACTAAAATCTGGTGAAATCAGAGATGTCTTTGACATTTGAGCCACAACTTGCTCCTTAAGCCCATTTCTTCACTTGCACATTACAGAAACTTTAACCTGGGCATTCTACTCAGGCCAAGATAAGGGTTCCCTCTTCCCTCCAGTTCCCAGTGTGGAAATATGGTTTCACCTTGAGAAAGGCCATGCTGGCTGTGTATCACATCTTCCCCAGCCCCATGTTACAGAAGCTCTATGCCAGGCAGCTGTGGCTGAGAGAATCAGGTCTCTCTTATCTCATCCAACACCCTCTCTTAAGACACAAGCTGTAGGTACAAAACTGTGTCTTAATCTTCCTCACTCCAGTTTACCAGTCGAGTAGAGGATTCACACCAGGAAGGACAAGATAAGAGGAAAGAAATACTCAATCCCTGCCCAAGCACCCACTTACAGAATGAGGGTGTTGCTACAGGAAAAACTGGTCCCTGACCTTAGATAGTGGCAGAAGGGTTCTGTTCAGGGTAAAAGGTAGGTCTGCTGAGGGTAAAAGGCAGGTCAGGTCATAAGGACAAGAACTTAGCAGCAACTACATCTGAGGAGAATGATTTTATTTTGGAATAGAATTTATTTTGGAGAACTTCATGCCTAAGGGTGTTATGGGAAGCAGTAAAGAGAAGCTAGCAATATCATGACACAAGCAAAACAGCCAGAAGTTTTAATAGAGAACCAAAATGAAACTGCCTAAAAGAGTCACTTGTGAGCGCAGTCAATTCTAGGGGTCAAAAGACTGTACATGTTCACTATGTTGTATCCATGCAGGAGGAATCAGAATGAGATGTAGGATAGAAATGAAAGTAATCTCCAAGCTATATAGATCTATCAACACAAGATAAAGCCCCACTGGTGTTGAACAGTACTCTGCTTGAACTCAGGGTCAGCTTTTAGGAAGCTAAGACTTAAAAACAAAACTCAGTTATCCCTGGCAGTATGGTAGGCTGTGCATGCTTATAGGCTGTACCCTCTTTGGAGAAATTAGAGAGCAAACCTTCAACCTACTAGTCTCTGAGTGAACATGGGGCCAAAAAAAAAAAAAAAAAGGAAATACTCTGAGCATGATAGCCACCTCTAAGTCACACACACATCCATACATAGTAAACAATATAAATCAAACTGGTTGAGGGGGATAAAACACAAATTTGATTAATAAGTAGATTAGGACAACCCGGGAGAGACCCCTTGGTAGCCAGGTTAAAATATAATTTTTTTTTTATATTTGACCATGGAGCTCAGAGGCTGTACACTATGGGGAATAGGCTTTGCAGGATTAGTTTGGCCAAATCACCAGAAAATAAACAAATAATCAAGCAAACAACCATTACCTCCAACACACTTGATTCAAAAACATATGTGATATAGAACCCCAAGAAGCTCAAGAGAGTCCAAACAAGAGGAGCCCCAAGAGCCCACACCAAGAAACATCGTAATTAAAATGTCAAAAGTAAAAGATAAAGAGAGAAGAACTTAAAAGCAGCCAGAGAAAAGCAATTACTTACCTACGAGGGAGCTCCCATAAGACTGTTAGCTAATTTCTCAACAGAAACTTTGCACACCAGAAGCGACTGGCACAAAACGTTCAAAGTGATGGAAAGTAAGGACGTACAATCAAGATTATGCTACACAGCAAAGCTATCATTTAGAATTGATGGACAGATAAAGAGCCTCCCAGACAAGAAAAAGCTAAAGGAGTTCATTGCCACCAAGCCAGCATTATAGGAAATGCTGGAGGGACTTAAACTTTAAGAAGATAAACTATGTATTAAAAATATGAATAATAAAATGGTAATAACTATGTATCTATCAACAAGTACTTCAAGTGAAAAAAAGAATTAAATGCTCTAATCAAAAGATAGGGTGGCTTAACTGATAAGAAAATAAGATAGTTACATAGTCTCTTTGCCTGCAAGAGACTCAATTCAGATCAAGAGACACACACAGACTGAAAGTAAGGGGATGTAAAAAGATATTTCATGAAAGTGGAAATGAAAAAAAATCTGGGGTAGCAAAACTTTTATTAGACAAAACGGACTTTAAAACAAAAGCTGCAGCAAGAAACAAAGAAGGACCCAGTAAACCCAATTCTGGGTATTTATCCAAAGAGACCCAAAATACTACTTTGAAGAGACATGCATCCATATGTTTACTGCAGCATTATTACAATAGCCAAGATATGGAGGCAACCTGGGTGTCCTTCAATAGATGAATGAATGAGTGTGTACATATACAATGGAATATGACTCAGCCATAAAAATAAAAAGAATGAAATCTTGCCATCTACAACAACACCGAGGGACCTAGAAAGTACTGTACTGAATGGAATAAGTCAAAGACAAATGACATATGACTTCACTTATATGTGATATCTAAAGAAAATAAACAAATAAAACAGAAACTTATAGATACAGAGAATATTCCGAGGGTTGCCATATGGGATAGGGGTTGGGAGGATTGGGGAAAAAAGGGGAAGAAATTAGTAAGTACAAATTGGTAGTTACTAAAGAGTCATGGGGATGTAAAGTATAGCATAGGGAAGGAATATAGTCAATAATATTGTAAAAACAATGTATGATGTCAGGTTGGTAAGTTATATAAATGTCTAATCTCTATGTTGTGCCCCTAAAACTAATATTACATGCCAAATGTAACTGAAAAACAAACAAACAAAAATTTAAAAAAGACCCACGTAAGGATGAAAGTAAAAGAAATGGAAAAAGATACCATGCAAACAGTAACCAAGAGAGTTAGAGTGGCTATACTAATATCAGACTTTAAAACAAAAAATGTCATTAGCAATAAAGAGACATTTCATAATGTTAAAAGGTCAATCTAACAAGAAGATATGAAAATTAAAAATATATATGCACCCACCAAAAAAGCTTAAAAATACATAAAGCAAAAACAGACAGAACTGAAGGCAATTTCTACAATCACAGCTGAAGACATCAATATTCCACTTTCAGTATGGACAAAATAACTAAGATAATATCAACAAGGAAACAAAAGACTTGAATAACAGTATAAACCAAGGAGCCCTGACAGACATCCGTAGAACATTCTACCCAAAAGTAACAGAAAACATATTTTTCTCAAGCATACATGGATATCTTTCAAGACAGACCATGTGGTAGGCCATAAAATGAGCCTCAAAAAATTTTAAAGGAGTACAATTATGCAAAGTATATTTTCTTATTACAATGGAAAGAAATTCGATATCAATAAAAAAAAACTTGGGAAATTCACATATATGTGCAAATGAATCAAAGTATTACTAAATAACTGATGGGTCAAAGAAAAGATTTTAAGAGAAATTAGAAAATACTTAGAGATGAATGAAAATGAAAACATAATATACCAAAATAGATGGCATGCAGGTAAAGCAGTGCTCATTGGGAAACTTATGATTGTAAATCCTTATATTGAAAGAGAGAAAAAGATCTCACATCAAAACTAAATCTTCCACCTTAAGTAACTAGAAAAGAAGAGCTAAACACAAAGCAAGCAGAAAGAAGAAAATAATAAAGGTTAGAGTGGAAATAAATGAAATAGAGTAGAACAGAAAAACAACAGAGAAAAATCAACAAAATCAAAATTTAGTTCTTTGAGATGATGAACAAAACTGACAATCTATAGCTTGGCTAAGGATGGAAAAAAGAGAAGATTCAAATTATTTAAGTCAGGAATGAAAGAAGAGACATTACTACATATCTGAGAGAACTAAACACCTTACAGAATTATAAGGGGAAACTATGAACAACTGTATGCCAACAAATGAGATTAATTAGATTAAATGGATAAATTCCTAGACAGACAGAAATTACTAAAACCAAGTCAGAGAAAACAGAATATCTGAATAGATAAATAAGAAGAGACTGAATTAGTTATTTGACTGAAAAGGAAGAAGTAAAACTACACTAGCAGATGAGATGATTCTGTATGTAGAAAATCCTAAGGAATCCACTACAAAGCTGTTATAGCTAATAAAGAGTTCAACAGAGTTCAGGATACAACATAAACATACAAAAATCAATTGTATTTCTATACACAAGTAATGAATAATCCAAAAACAAAAATAAGACAATTCTTTTTAAATAGCTACAAAAATAATAAGGTATGTAGGTATATAGTTAACCAAAGTACAAAACTTATACAGTAAGTCCTCGATGTCACTGTTAGGTTCTTAGAAACTGTGCCTTTTGCAAAATGACATATAACAAAACCATTTTTACCATAGGCTAATCGATAGAAAAAAGAATTAAGTTCTTACTGCATATTTCTAGTCACAAAAACATCACCAAACTTCTATGAAAACTCAAAACACTTCTAACATAAAACATTAAATGAGCTATACACATATTTAAGAAAGATTAATAAAAAGAAGATATTTTTCAATTTGCTTATTACAGTTCAGAGTTGCAGGTTGTTGGAGCCTACCCCAGCAGCTCAGTGTAGGAACCAACTTGGACAAATGCTGTTCCATCACAGGAGGCACCTCACACACCCACCCACACTCACTTATACTGGGACAATTTAGACATGCCAATTAACCTAATGTGCTCCTCTCTGGGATGTGGGAGGAAACTGGAGTATCTAGAGAAAACCCATGGAAACATGGGGAGAATGTGCAAACTCCACACAGAATATAATTTCCCCCCTCTTCAATGTTATAATGAAACAATACTGAACAAAATGATATCATTCAAGGACCTGGTCTACTCTAAAAACTACAACACACTGTTGAAAAAAATTACAGATCTTTAAAAAACCCACATTCATAAACAAGACTTAGTATTATTAATATGATAATACTCCCCAATTAATCTACAAACTGAATACAATCTCTATCAAAATCCCAGCTGCCTTTTTTGTAGAAATTTTGAGCAGGCCAATCCTAAAATTCACAGGAAAATGCAAAAGATCTACAATAGTCAAAATCTTAAAAAGGATAACAAAGTTGGAGGACTCATAATTCCCAATTTTAAAACCTGCTATAAAACTACAGTGATCAATGCACTGCAATACTGCCATTAAAATAGGTATATAGATCTATATGGAACAGAATCTTGGGTCCAGAAATAAACCATTATTCTATCAGCAATTGCTTTGGTACTGAGACAATTCAATGGGGGAAAAATAACCTTTTCAACATATGGTGCTGGCAACTGGATCACAGATCTAAATATAAAGTCTAACACTATAAAGTCTTTAAAAGTTTATAAAATGTCCACAAAAAACTGTACATTCATGAATGTTCACAGCAATAATATTCCTAACAGCCAAAAAGTAAAACCAACCCAAATGTCTACCAACCGATGAATAAATAAAAAATATATAGTATGTTCATACAATTAGATATTATTTAGCAAAAAAAAAAAATGAATTACTGAGACATGTTGCAATGTGGATGAATTTTGAAAACAATGTGCTGCTAAGCCTATGAGAAAAGACCATATACTGTTTGATTTCTTTTACATTAAATGCCCAGAACAGGCAAATCTATAGAGACACAAAGTAAATTAGTGTTGTCTACAGCGAGGGCGCTGGGGGTGGTGGATAGTGTAATGGGGAGTGACTAGTAACAATATGGGGTTTCTTTTTGGAAGGCAGCTCTGCTCACCTCTATACCAGCAATGCTATGGAGGAGGGTTTCTTTTTGAAGTAATTAAAATATGCTAAAGTTAGATTGTTGTGACAGTTGCACTAAAAACATGTACACTATAAAATCAATTGCATGGTATGTGAATTACATCTCAATAAAGCTGTTAATTTAACCTGGAAGCATGATCTATGTGTAAATTTCATCAGAAAGTGGCAGAAAGTGAACTTTTCAGTGTTCTCACTTTTCTAGGTAAAGGGCTATAAATTAGAATTCACAAGTCACAATTTGTGAAATTGGATGAGATGGACAGCAATGTTCACTTAGCTATACAAATCTAAAAGTTGTGGTCAATACATGTGCCATACAGGGAAAAAAACGCACAAATCTTTAAAGTGCAAAAGTAAAAGAAAAATCACCTTTATATTATCAATATCCTTTTTACAATATGTAAAAGCAGAGTTCAGCTGCTTTTTTATGTCAAGTTTTAATCTTTCACCATTCCTTATTTTTCTACTTACTAACTACTGCTACTAAAATATTTGGTGTATTACCATTAGATTAATATGCACCACAAAAATAATGAGGGAAAAGTATTAGAAAGTAAAAGAAAATTAGTGAATTTGCAACCACAAATATTCTATAAAAATATGTGCAGTACTGGTAAAATATTATGAACATATTATGGAAAAATTTAAACTGAAATCTGCTAAGTTATAAAGCACTTCTGAATCCCTGTATATTATCCACGCTGCAACAGAAATACTAATACAAACCGTTTTGAGATTTAAAATGTAAAATTATGGTGGTTCAACTATGAGAAATAGGAATCAGTTAATTTAGTCAACAAAATAAAGGGTCTATATGATCTAGGTAGATAATAGTGTAAAAAAGTTACTTTTCATTTTTATTCTCCCTAGTCCTTCAGACAAATAATCAGGTTTCCAGGTTCTCTGCTTAAGAAGCTCAAAATTGTTTTACTATTACATAATTAGAATGGATTTTTATTTGAACACATTGTATTGGGAAAAGAAAAGAAACTATGTTGTTTTCCTCATTAATTTTTTTAAAAAGCAAACAAATAAATGTCATATGTTCCCTTGATACAGAGTATCAAAAAAAATTTATGCTGTCTTAAGGAAAATGTCCTCTCTATATGTTCAAGGTATACATAAGAATGAAAGTAATTTAGCAGTAGCCAAGAAGTAGAAAAGCATAAGGTAATGTAAAGAAACCATGAATAGGCAAAATTGACTGGTATGATATGAGTTCTAGACTAAAAAGTCTGATTAGGCTTTGGGAAGTCACTAAATAAAATCAAAATTTTACTTTAAAAAGATTATTCTGGTGATGAGGACTGTCTAGAGAAAGAGTCAGGAGATGAGAGCTTATACACTATTTACAGTTATAACTCTCTTGGAAAAAAGTAATAAAGACATGAATCAAGCGGCTGGGATGAAGAAAAGGAGACAGAGGTGAGAGATAATAAGAAAGAACTGATAATGATTATGAAAATCTAAGAGTAAAAAAAAGAAAATGGTTTGGGTGGCTAGAATGGTACTTCTAAACATAACTGGGAAAATTAGGAAGAGGATATGATTTGGGAAATAAATTGTGACCTGGAAATGGTATTAAGTTGGCAAGTAAAAATATATAGTAGACAGCTGCAAGATCATGATTGAGAATTGAGAGATAAAAGTATATGGACAGAAAAAAAATGGGGGTGAGAAGATATAAGCGAGATCCCAAGGAGAGGGATAACTATGTTACGAGCTATGAGGCAAAAGATGATCCAGTGAAGAGAAACTAGGAATAGAGAATTAGAGGAGTTAATAAATAAGATAAATTTAGTGTTACTGAGGCCAGAGAAGATTTTAAAGAAAGAATAGACAGGAATTAATTTTTTAGGGAATATAATACTCAGGATTTCTTTAGGGCAGTGAGACTATTTTATATGATATTACATGGGTGAATACATGTCATCATACATTTATCAAAACTCATACAGTACACAACACAAAGAATGAACTCTAAGGTAAACTATGAACTTCAGTTAATAATATGTCAAAATTGGCTCATCAATTTTAACAAATGTACCACACTGATACAAGATATATATTAAAGGGTGACTATGTGTAGGGGGAATGCAGTATGTGAGAACTCTCTCTACTTTGCAATCAATTATTTTGTAAACCTAAAACTGCCATAATTAAAAAAAAATGCTATTAAGTGATTTAAATTTAATTAATTAGATAAATAGGCTAATATAGACTAAAAAAACTTTAAATTTAATGGTAGGGATAACTAACCTTCAGAAAGATAAGTTTCAGTAGAGCAGCAGAGGTCTGAGAACACACAATAAGTAAGGCAGCAAAAGAGATAAGATTCCTACCCTCAAGGACTTGATCATCTAGTATAATACCAATGATAAATTATTATGAGGAAGAGTTAGGATATGAGAAGTCACAGACTACTCAGAGAGTTATTACAACTGTTTTGAAAAGAAGCAATAATATATAAAAAATAACAGTAATATAGTATAATAGATGCTATGACAGGGAAGTGTTGCAGGGGTCTGTGAGAGCACATGGAAGGAGAACCAAACATAAACTAGGGAGGAAGGCAAAGGATTAGGGATAGTAAAGGGAAAGGCTTTTCAGGAAAAAAAAAAATGATGTTTAAGCTGAGATTAAAAGGATAGACAGAAGCTATACTAAAAAAATTTTAAACCCTCAGACTATTACATTGTTAAGTAATAAAAAACAAAATTAAGACAAGAAAAAAACAATTTAAAGCTTATGAACAGAAAATAAATAACAACAGAGAAATTAATGAGTTAGAAAACAAAATATAAGAGAATATAATAAATGAGAAACTGTTTCTTTGAAAAAGGTTAAGGAGATTATTTGCATCAAGAAAAAGAAAAGCCCATTATAATAGTGGTGTATAATTTACTTACAACCTTAGTTTAAAAGTTAAAAAACAATGGAAGTTTAAAAAATAACCATAACCACAATAATATTACTGGTACGTAATATGAAAGATGCAAACTGTAGCATCAGTAACCTAAAATGAAAGGGAAGAAGTAAAAGTAAAATATTTCTGTATGCTATCAATGTTAAGTTGTTATTAGCTTAGTATAGAATGTTATAAATATAAGGTATTTTATATGTGTCATGGTAACCACAAAGGAAAAACCTGCAGTATATACACAAAAGATTATGATAAAGGAGTCAATACATAATGCTACAAAAAGTCATCAAATAACAAATGAAGTAAACAAGAAAGGAAGCAAGAAACAAAGAATAGTCAGAAAACAACAAAATGGCATTAATAAGTCCTTACCTATCAATAATTATATTAAATGTAAATAGATTAAATTCTCCAATCAAAAGACAAAGAATGGCTGAATGGATAAAAAGCAAGAACCAAATGATATGCTACCAATAAGAGACTAACTTTAGCTTTAAAGACAAACAGAAAATGAGAATGAAGAAAAAGAAAAAGGTATTTCAATCAAATGGTAAACAGGAATGAGCAAGAGTAGCTATACACATATCAAGCAAAACAAACTTTAAGTTAAATGGTCAAAAGATAGTCAATTCATCAAGAAGATATAACAATTGTAAACATTTATGTACCCGACATCAGAGCACCTAACTATATAAAGCAAATACTAACAGGAAAAGGAAGTAAACAGCAATACATTAATAGTTGGAGACTTTACTACCCACTCTCAATAATCCAGACAGGGAATCAATAAGGAAAATAGTGAATTTGAACAACACTCTGAACAAATGGACCTAACAGACATATTCAGAACATTCTGTCCAACATAGGCAGCATACACATTCTTCTCAAGTGTATATAGAACATTTTCTAGGACAAATCATATATTAAGATACAAACAAGTCTCAATAAATTTGAGAAGACAGAAATTACATCAAATATCCTTTCCAACCCTAATGGAATTCAACTAGAAATCAACAATATGAGGACAGCTGTAAAATACATAAGCGTGTGAAATTTAAATGACACACTCCTTAACAACCAATGGATCAAAGAAGAAATAAAAAAGAAAAAATTTTAAATATCTTAAATGAAAATACAACACATCATATGGAATGCAGCAACAGCAGTTCCAAGAGGGTAGTTTATAAACACATACATCAAGAAAAAAAAAAGCTCAAATAAAAAAACCAAATTTTACACCTATGGAACTAGGGGGGAAAAAAAGAATAAACTAAGCCCAAAGTTTGCAGAAGAAAGAAAAGAATAAAGATCAGAGCAGAAATAAATGAAAAAGAGAATAGGAAAACAGAAAGATAAAACTAAGAGTTGGTTCTTTGAGAAGATAAAATGGACAAACCTTTAGCTAGACTAACGACCAAGAAATAAAGGAAACAAATGTTATAAATGAAAAGGAAGACACTAGGGCTAATCCCACAGAAATACAAAGGACCATGAGACTATTATGAACAATTACATGCCAACAAATTGGACAACCTAGATGAACTGGATAAGTTCCTAGAAACATACAACTAACCAAGACTTAATCATGAAAAGAATAGATAATCTAAACAGACCAATAACTAGTAAGCATACTGAATCAGTAATCAAAAACCTCTCAACAAAGTAATGCCCAGGACCGGATGGTTTCAATGGTGAATTCTAACAAATATTTTAAAAATTAATACCAATTCTTCGTAAACTCTTCCAAAAAAATGAAGAGGAGGGAACACTTCCAAGCTCATTTTAATAGGCAAGCATTACCCTGATATAACAGCCAGATAACACTGCAAGAAAAGAAAACTACAGGCCAATATCTTTGATGAATATAGATGCAAAAATTCTCAACAAAATACAAGCAAATGGATTGAACAGCACATAAAAAGATCATAAAACATGATAAAGTAAGATTTATCCTTTGGATGTAAAGATGGTTCAATATCTGTAAATCAATAAATGTGATTATCATATTAATAGAATAAAAGATAAAAATCACACAATCGCCTCAATAAATACAAAAAAGCATTTGACAAAATTCAAGATCCATTTATGATATGTCTAAATAAATTGGGTCGACAAGGAATGTACTTCAACATAACAAAGGACATGTATCACAATCCCACAACCAGTATTGTACTCGATGGTGAAAACTAAAAACTCTTCTCCTAAGATCAGAAACAAAATCAGGGTGCCTACTCTCATCACCCCTATTCAACACAGTATTGGAAATCCTATCCAGAACAATCAGACAAGAAAAAGAAATAAAAGACATCTGAATTGGAAAGGAAAAAGTAAAATTATATCTGTTTGTAGAGGACATGATCTTATGTATAGAAAATACAAGACCACCAAAAAACTGTTAAACAAATTCAGTAAATTTTCAGGATACAAAATTAACATTAAAAAAATCACTAAAAATGTGAAAAAGGAACAAAGACAACAATCCCATTTATAGTAGCTTAAAAATACTTAGGAATAAATTTAATGAAGGCAGTCAAAGATCTTTATGATGAAAGCTCTAAGACAATGATGAAAGATATAGAAGAATACACAAATAGAAAAGACAACCTGTGTTCATGAATTGGAAGGATTAATATTGTTAAAATGTTCACATTATCCAAAGTAATCTATAGATTCAGTATAATCCTAAAAGATTCCAATTACATTTTTTACACAATAAACGTTTCTAAAATTTGTATGGAATTACAAAACAGCAAAACAGCCTGAATAGCCAAAGCAAACCTGAGAAAGAAGACTGAAACTGGAGGCATTATACATCTTGATTTCAAAGTATACAACAGTATAGCACTGGTCTAAGAACAGATGTACAGATTATTGGAACAAAATCAAGAGCCTAGAAATAAACCCATGCATATACAGTTAACTAATATTTGACAAGGGAGCCAAGTATACTCAATGGAGAAAGGTAGTCTTTTCAATAAATGGTGCAAGAAAACCGAACATTCACATGTGAAAGAATGAAACTGGACTCATATCTTACAACACTCAATTAACTTGAAATGGATTAATGACTTAAATGTTATACATGAAACAATAAAACTCTTGGTAGAAAAATAGAGGGTAAGCTCCTTTATATTAAACTTGGCAATGATTTTAAGAATATGATACCAAAAGCATAAGCAACAAGACAAAAATCAACACAAACCAGGTGGGACTACATCAAAGTAAAAAGCTTCTGCACAGCAAAATAAATGATAAAATGAAAAGGAAACAAAGAATAGAAGAAATCATTTACAAACTACATATCTGATAAGGGGTTAGTATCCAAAAAATATAAGGAACTCATGCAACTCAATAGCAATAAAACAAATAATCAAATTACAAGTGGGCAAAGGACCTAAATAGGCATTTTTTTCCAAAGAAGATATTGAAATGGCCAACAGGTACATGAAAAGGTGCTCAACACCCCTAATTGTCAGGAAAATGCAAATCAAAACCACACCTCACACCTTTTAGAATGGCTATTATCAAAAAGAAATAACAAGTGTTGGCAAGGATGTAGAAAGACAGGAATACTTGTACACTGTTAGAGGGCATGTATTTTGGTGCAGCCGCCATGGAAAACAATATGGAGGTTCCTCAAGAAATTAAAAATATAACTACACCATGATCCAGCAATCACACTTCTGGGTGTATATTAAAAAAAAAAAATCACTATCTCAAAGAAATATCTGCATCCATATGTTTACTGAAGTATTATTTACAATAGCCAAGGTATGGAAACAACCTAAGTATCAAAGGATGGATGAATGGATTAAGAAGATATGATTATACATATATAATGGAATTCAGTCATGAAAAAGGAAAATCTGCCATTTGTGACCACCTGAATAATCTTCAAGGCATTACACTAAGTGAAAGAAGTTAGACAGAGAAAGACAAATATATATGTATGTTTTCACTTATATGTGGAATCTAAAGAAATCTAACTCAAAGACACTGAGAAGATTGGTGGTTGCCAGGAGCAGAGGTTGTGGGGAGTGCATGGGCGAAATGCGTGAAGGTGGTTGAAGGGTACAAACTTCTAATTATAAGACCAGTAAGTTTTGGGACTGTAATGTAAAGCTTATATTTTTTCTATAAATTTGGTAGTAACAGGCATGAAGGGGATAATTAGAGTTTGGAAGATAATAACTGAAAAAGCTTTGTTTTATTTAAAAGCAGGTAACAAACATGCATATTTTAAGAGAAGTATAAATCCAAGATAAAGTTTCTGAAGATCCTAGAGCAGGCAGAGGTGAGAAGCAGAAGTAAAGACAAGATAAAAAGGGTTTTTTGAAACTGATGGTGAAAAAGAGAAGATGGCTCAACACAGAAATTTTAAACAGACAAAGATGTAAGGCAGGTTTATTCTAAGTGGGAAAGGCCTGAATCTTCTTATTCACTTTGCATTTCTATAAAATAGCAATGGCCTGGTGGGTGGCTTGTTTCATTCAAACTAGTTTCCCAATTACCAGAATAACTGAATTTAATTAACAAGAGATGTGACTGATGTGTGTTAAAATGTTAATGTGTGGAGAAAGAAGAAAGGTTAGGAAATATTGTTCTAGCAGATTGTCTCTCATATAGGAGGTCAAAAATTTGAACTAAATTCTTAGTGAGGTTAGAGATGACTCTTAGACAATCATGAAGGGTCTGAGAACAAAGAAGTGGTGTATAATACTTCCTCTAAGAAATAAAGTTAAATATGCAAGGGACAAGAAATTTGCCAAACAGTAGAGAAGACACTGTTGCAGTAAAGGAGCATGAATCTACAGTAACTATTTATATCACACTGATTTGATAATTTTCTCTAGTAATGTATGATTACCTAGGAGGAGAGAAAATAGATGTTAGAATGTTCTGATTAGAGAATTGATTATTGCCATATATGTAAATGAAAGCGAAGAATAGTTTTGAGGGTATATTTTAAAAATAGTTGACAACGTATGAGTTTACTGGATAGGAAGACAAATGAAATCAGAGGTGAACGAGTAGATTTATTGTGGGAAAAGGAAAAGCAGAAAAACTGGAGACAAGAAAGTATAACATCAGTTGAGTAAGATGTGAGGAGTGAGAAATGTGGATATTAAAAAGATTATGAAGTTTTAGATTTCGGAAATTCTTAATAACAGTGATATCCAAAGTGTTGCTTTATTAATTTATCTCTAATTACACTGCCAAAAAGCATCTATCTAAAAATTTTATTTTTATGAAACAGGAAAGGCAAGTAACACACATAGGTTTCAATTCAGTAATATTTTGTATTTTCTAGTATTGGTTCCCCAGGAAATCTCATGTAGATATATTAGGAAACCAGAGATAATTAAAATGATGATATAACAAGGTTTTACACATTAAAATCCACACGTAAATGGGTATATATCCAAGGGCTTAAAGAGAAATCCGATTTATAGCAATATAACAAACTGTACTCTTGTATTGGTGAATACAAGGTACTAGCTTATATTCACCAGTCATTAGCTTCTTAATCAAAAAGGGTATATTTGTTATGTCTAAGTATGGGAAAACCAAAAAACATTTTATAGGTTCAATCAGACTTTTGAAATTTAAATGGTGATTCTGAAATGCATAAAAAAGGTATAAACAATTCAAAAACACCAAATATTTTAATGTAACCCTGTATTTTCTTAAATAGTTTATTATTTCTAAGGTATATAAGTAAATAAAATACAGCTCCTGCCCAGAAAGTTATAACTGAACAATACAGTATTATTCACATTTAAACACAGAAATAGCTGACAGTTGCTAGTTATAAATTTGAAAGTTTTCCAACAACTTACCACTGTCTTGAATCCAAGTTTCTAAGTTCTCTAAGTAGTTTTTCATTTTTCTTCAAGAGATGAAAGCTCCTCCTAGAGAAATTTATAAATATTTTCATCACCTTTCTAGCAAATGACATGACAGTCATTTGCTAGAAATATTTTCCAGAAATACTTCCGGAAATATTTTCCACTCTACTCACGAAACTCTTAACATTTTTCTTGCCTCATACTTCTACCCAAAGGAGTATAGACTCCAAAAAGAATTTAGGGAATATGTATCATTATTTCTATTCAGGCCCTCATATGCTTCTGCCAGTGGATCATTAACCATTGGTCATTCAATTTTTCTATGAAGATGCTGCGAGCTTCCCAACTCATATCCAGAAAAAGATGAATAAAAATACTTAGAGATTCCTTCTCAAGAGTTTCACAAAAAATGTGAGAAAAATTTTCCCCATGAGAAAAAAAAACAGCCTCAAAATCTAAATCACTACCAAGTAAGCATGTGTAAATTCGGATGAAATTTGCTTTCTTTCTTGTTTTACATTACATGGATTTCTTCACATTACAAAGCAATGCATAAATTTTACCAAATATTTTCTATATGTACAAAATACAGTAGTCTCCCCTTTATAGTTTCAGTTACCTGCAGTCAACTGTGATCCAAAAATATTAAATAAAAATTCCGGAAATAAACAGTTCATAAATTTTGCGTACCATTTCAATTAACATAAAATCTCTCTCTGTCCTACTCTGTCCCACCTGGGACATGAATCATCCCTTTGTCCAGTATGTCTACTGTGTATACTCTATCCAAATGTTAGTCACTTAGCTGTCTCAGTTATCAGAGAAAAAACCATATTCGCATACTTTTGATTATAGTATATTGTTATGATTGTTCAATTTTATTAGTTACTATTGTTAATCTCTTACTGTGCCTAACTTATAAATTAAACGTTATCTAGGTATGTATAGGAAAAAACATAGTTTATATAGGATTCAGTAATCCACTGGTGGTCTTGGAACGTATCTCCCTCACAGATAAGGGGCATTACTACTGTATGTACAAAGTATAATCATGAAATCAATGCTTGCTGAGGTAAAGTATAGCCTCCCATCTTTAATTTTTCTCAAGTGACAATATACAGACCATTCTACAGCAAGAAGGTAGAATGTGTTTATATGAATGGCAATTACCTGTATTTGGATATACTATAAGAAAAATGTGTTCCTGATATAATGTGGCTTTCCCATAAGACATAGATATGCCCTTCTAATAAATGAAAGGGTTTAAATCAAATCAGATTATAAACACTAGGCAAACAAGAAGAACTCCATTTCAATGCTTCACATGCATTTGAATTACTTTAATTATTATTTGTCCAATGATATCTGAGTTCCCCTCCCTACTACAAATTGAAAAAAAAAAAACTTTAAATAATGGTTCTATTTCTCTGCAGTTCTCAATATTGGAGAAATTTAAAAGAGAAATGTAAATTAATAATGCTTTACACTAGTGTACAAATTTAGTATCTTATGTACATTAGCTCAATTAATTCTCATCATTATGTGAGGGGGGAGCTACTTCCTCAATTTATAGACTGTAGCCCAAGGTTCAAAGTTTAAATGACTCTAACCCAGGTCTTCCGATTTAAGTCTAATGCCTTTTCATTTAACTACTACCTAAACTTACTTGAATACTTTGTGGATTTATTGCAAGTTTTTAATGAGGTTTTGCAATATACATATTAAAAGGAAAATTAAAAAAATGAAATCGAGATTCTTTGATTTGATGCTAAATCTTGAGTTAACTGTTCTGATACAAACAAGAAATGATCACATTGCTGTTGTCTAAAAAATTACTAGGTTCATGTGATATAATAAGATATATACTTGGGCTTAGCCTCTAGTTATTGACACAGATCAACTAAAACCCTTGTAATTTCCTGAGTGATGGAGGTGATAGGAACATTTTATGGCATTCCTAAATCCCTTGGGGGTTCCTGGGTGATTGGAACATCTTTTGTTCTAATATAGTAACTCTTGGTGGACTCTTGGATAACTTAAGAATGAGTCTTTGTCAGCAGAAAGTGCAACCATGATTAGAAGGTTGGAACTTTCAGTTTTACCTCTGGGGCAGGAGGAGGGGCTAGAGATTGACTTAATATCAATCATGCCTATGTAATGAGGCCTCCATAAAAATCCCTAAACTACAGGGTTTAGGGAGCTTCCAGGTTGGTGGACACATTCTATGTGCTGGGTGAACACATTCTATACTCCAACTCCATAGAGACAGAAGCTCCTTCCAGATTGCATCCTATGTACCTCTTCATCTGGCTGTTCATCTACATCCTTTAATTATCCTTCATAATAGACTAATAAACATAAATAAATGTTCTGTGAGCCATTGGAGCTAATTATCAAACCCCAGGAGGGCACTGTGGGAACCCCTGATTTATAGCGGGTTGGTCAGAAGTATGGGTGGCCCAGACTTGAAGCTGGTGTCTAGAGATAAGGAGTGGTAGTGTTGTTGTAGATCTGAGTCCTTAACTTACTAGTGCTAATTCCAGGTAATGTTGGAACTACTTGGTGTGGAAAACCCACATATTTGGTGTCAAAACTGTTATGAAGAAGGAAAAACAGTTTTTCCTATTATCTTTTAGAAGGTTTGAAACATAAGATTTTTTTTCAATTATATGAGCTATAATTTCTAAATCAGTTCCACAATTTATTACTAAAATGTTAATAGTTAATATTGGATTAGGTTATCTTTTTATTCCTCGAATCCTAATATAATTCAATGGTCTCAAAAAAAATATCTGATCACTGGTCAATAACTAATTGGTAAATAAAATTTAGTGAGGAAAAGAAAAGAGACAAAATACTCAATCAAAAGATAAGACTAATGTTTAAAAAAAATTATTTTATTCTTACCTTTTGTCCCAGGAATTCATTCCTAATACACTTAGAAGCAATCTGCAATAATAAAATGCTGACTGAGGCTTCTGAGGTACTGGTTCATCTTGCTCCACAGCTTTCATGTTTAAGTCATTGAAGTGTTTCTCAACAAATTCTTTTTCCTCTGTATGTTGTTTAAGGATAGCATTAATAACATCATTTTCTTGTTTTTCAGAAATGCACACAGGTTGTGGGGCAGGAATATTAAGTGAGATTCCAGTTCTCTGTAAGCATTCAGGACTAGTTACACCTAAATATTGCAAAAGCTCATCAAGAACATCATCTTCATCTCTTATCGTATCCCAAGTTGGTACAGTTTCTCTAAATCTTCTTTTAAATTGAAAAGAAATCCCATCTTTTTCTGTAATATCTTCTAGGCATTCATCAGATGTAGGAGGCTCTTCTGATCTCTCTTGGTGAGACAATGAAAGTATGAGAGATGTAGGTTCTGACAAGCCATTTACAGGAGGTGGTCCATAGAGGATGGCAGAATCCCATGAATATTTTCCGGAGAGATCGCGTACTATGATTCTGACATTTGAATTGGCTGATGCAAGACCAGCGGATAAACCCCCTCCAGGTATACTCTCTTCTGATCTGATCTGGATACAGGACACTAAAGTTGTATTATTCAACACAAAGAATTGGATATTTGGACTCTCAAACAGTTCAGGAGAAAGTTCAGTACTTTCACTGTAATGATTGTCATGATTTTCACACACCTGACTTGTTAGCATAGCAGGACCACCACTCATTGGATAATGGCCCAAGTGATTTACCAGATGCGTAATAACAGTGCGGGCAGCTATAGAGATTAATCCTTGTTGCATCTGAGTTTTCACTAGAAATAAAAAAATATATATATAAGGGAGTGGGAATATTGTTGCTTCCTAGAATGTCATATAATAATGAAACATTAGACAACAAGTAGAGATTTCAGCACATTATTGAAATCACATTAGAATATTTCAGTAATTATTAACATTTCCAATTTAGACTGTATTACAGGAATGAAAGGAAAGAAGAAAACTGTTCTGTGATAAAGTTTTATTGTTAATTTTATAAGAAAGCCCTTTTTGAAATTTCTGCTTATGGATTCCTAATTTAAATTTAAGCCTTTAAATGTATATGACACCTTCAAAGAAGGATCGAAAGTTTTAGAAATCACTTAGCACAGATTAGAAAGCCAATGAAACCCAACAGATAAATATTTTAATCGCATGAGCAGATTCAGAAACATAGTTTACAGCATGTCTCAAATGTCAATTATAGCTTTTATCAATGATGTAAAAGTTTCAGAGAAGCGATCTTTCACCAAACTTTATGAGTCAGGATTAATTTAAACAGTGAGTCAGTGCAGCCAGTATATGCCAAGGAAGTTTTATTTTAAAGGAAAAAATACTTCATGGCCCTGCTTATGTATTTTTTCCCTAAGGTATTCTGGGGTACTGAGGTGTAGTTTGAGCAGCTAGGTGTATGCAAGAAGAATTTTTTTCTTCTTTAAGCATATCAAGGAAAGCAAATAGATAAGGCACATGTATGTCCTTATGAATAACTTAAAAAAAATAGGAAATGGTAAAAAAAGAAAACTCAAAGAATACAGCAGTAAGAAGTGAGAAAAGGAAAGATACCTTATGGCAGAACCTGAAAAAGGCAAAGGGAGGGGAGAGGGGAAAGAAAACAAGAGAATACAGAGAAAGAGAAAGAGTAAAGGGGGAAAGGAGAAGTGGAGATAGACAATAACTTGTCAAAGACCACTAGCCCAAGACTCTCAGTATGATTTTAAAGAGGGTTGATGTGGAATGGAAACCAGTTCAGGAATGAGTCAGGTCAAGAAGTGGAGACAATTTGGTGACATTTATCTTTATACCTTTTATCTAGGAGACAGGAGGAAAGTTGTCATTGGTAAAGTATTAATCATTCATGAAGGAAGAGGATGTTTAATTGTTTATGTGTGTTTACAGTGTTCTTATCTTAGTTATAGACATGATTACAGAATGACTGTGTCTCTGTATTGTTCTATCAAAGTTACAGAGTGATCTTGTCTGAGTACTGTTTATATTCTAAAGGTTAATCATTTGGGAATACAATGGCCTACTGGCCAGAATGCAGATTTGGAGTGTCCTGATGATCAAAGTATTACCTATAGTTGATGAATTCATTAATTTTAAGTGTACTTTGTGATAAATTTTGATAACTGTATAGAACTGTGTAACCACCAACATAATATACAGTAAAACTCCCACATCAAACACAGGATAACTTTTTTATGTAAATTATACCTCAATATACCCAACCTTAAACAAAATTTATAAGGAGACTATCTTGTGCATTACTTAAAAAGAGGCCAAGAGAAGAATAATGTCACATTTTCAAGGCCATCAAGATTCAGAACCAACACCACTGGGTACAGGTAGAGTCAGCAACAAACCAGCTGCTATGCCTTTAATACTAATAACATCTTCTTCATTATTCCAATTCTATGGAATAACAGTTTTCTTTGGGTTTTGGTTGATTTTGAGATGTTACTGAGTATCAAAATTTTAACCTTTTCCATTTATGTCTACATAAATGTACCTATGAACACTTCTCAGTTTACTTAAAAATTCAATTACATTGAGCTGTTCTAGCCATTATGTTTAGAGTTGGTTCCAAAAATCAGTTATTCTACACGAGATAACAACATAAAATGATTAACCTTAATTCAGTTCAACATTTTCAAGACTATAAGCAAAGTAAAAAGATATGTCACTAGATGAAAAACAGAGAGGTGGCTTGAATTTGTCTGCTTTTCCCTCTCTAATTATAACTTAGAATATAATGAATGTTAACACCATAAGGGGCCTTACCCAGTACTTCTCATTTTGCAAATGAGAACAAATGGGTTCACAGAAGTTAAGGGATTTGCCTGTCATAGAAGATATTATATACGTTTTGGTCTTTTGCTTCCCAGCTCAGTATTATTGCCATCTTTACCACAACTCTGATTCGTATTTTTCTCTTACGCAACTACACTTTTCCTATGGAAAATCACCATGACATATACAAACAATAAATTAAAAACTTTTTTTGTATAGAATAACTTCAAAAATTATTACTTAGCATAAATTACTAAATAAATGGCCATTATAAACTTAAAAAGCTCCTAAGACTAAACATAATCTTAAATAATATAAATTATAAAGATTTAAAAAAATTTATTGATGTAGAAAAAAAATTTTTGTTTTTTTTCCCTTTTCTTCCTTTTGAGTGATAAGCTTAAATAGGTGACTTGTAAGCAGTGAATCTTTTGTGCAGAACATTTCTGAAGCAAAAGACTGTAATTTAATAGAAATAAATCACAGAGAAGGGAAGAATTCCTGATTCTGCCTCTGGCTTGCTCTGTGATCATGGACAAATCACATAAAACTCCTTAACTGCCATTTTTCTCTAAGAACAACACAGACTTTTTGTAAAGATAAATTGAAAATTTGTATACAAAGTTAGATATAACAGACATAGAAATCATTCACTTTTGAGAGCACTGTAAGTAACACAGGGTTTATGCGTTCTTTTTTTCAAACTTGCTTATAAATAGACTGCAAGAATGAGCCAGTTCTTTCCCTGAAATATAAACCGTTCAGTCTAGATACCAGTCCATCCTATACATGCTCTTCCCAAAAGAGGAGATGGTAAAAATACAATTTAGATGAACTTGTTCAGAAATCTGTCACAATTATTAACACTAAGAACACTTAAAAAATAAATTTAGATTTCAGATACAGATAAAAACATTTTATTTCCTAAATTGTTTCTTAAATTTAGTATATATATGAATATAAAGTGATAAAAATCTCTGAACTTGTTAATTGAGCAGTTAGATTTTTGAGTTATAAACTACAGAACATACAAACAGTTCTGCGACATATCTACTTAGGTATAAAGAAAACACATGAAATGTTCCAATTTAAAAATTTAAAATGAAATTCTAAAATAACCAGCCTTGTGAGCATATGCAAAATGAAGATATCGATGCTTCTAAGGCTTTGTGTAACTACCATTCATTTAAAAAAGTCTATTCAGGGTTGTCTTTTCAGATTGTCAGATTAAACAAACCCTACAGCATTTGCAGCAAACCCATAATTACAGATTATTATGGCATACAAAAGCAACAAGACATAAAAAGCTGCTGCAATTCACTGTGCTGTAATAGAACATGCAGAGGAAGTTAATTTTGGCAAATGCCTTAAATATTAGCTTTGCATAATATGTATTGGTGAAACTATAATTAGGACAGAATGAATTCTTTGGAGCCTCCTTTCACTCTGACCCTGCAAATGATGACTTTTTGCTAATAAGACTACTGCCATTTGACAAAAAGCCAACTTTACTAGCTTGCTTTATTCTTTGGTAAATTTAATAATTACAGCTACTCCTGCCAATAGTTGTAAAATCAGACTTGTTCAACCCTATATTGGGGACACTCTGTGTTTAAAAATCTTTGGCCAAATAAGTACGGGAGGTGATAGAAGCATGCCTTAGATAAGGGCACAATGATTAGTCATTTTTATCACATAAAAAAAATAAAATAACCCTGCAACATGTAGTCACTACATACCACAGAATCATCAACTGTCAGCTCACAGCTGTTCCTAAAAGGTTCTACATTTATTTGGTCCTTAATATCTTTAAGAAAATCCAAAGGGAATAACTGAATACATTTAAAGAACAGTCCTCCACAGAGTATCTGGGATCAATATAAAGCTCATCTCTTTAAATGTTCATCTGTGTCTTTTAAAATGACTGTTAATGGTACAGTAAATTTAGTATGAAATACATGAAAACTTCCCTTTACCTAAGTAAACTATTTATTTCACTGTTTAAGATATACACTATACTGCCCTGAATCAAACTTTATCATTTTACACCTTTAAAAATGTAAAAAGCCACTAATCCTTCCGTAACTTTTTTTAAAACACTTCATTTTACCAAGCTAAATCTCTAAATAATTATGTCACCTATTCAATTACTGTCTAAATTATTTTGCTATAATGTACTGCTCAGTATATATCTATTATATCTGAGCTATAATTTAAGTCTTATATTCCTATTTCACTTGTATATTTGTGTTCTAGTCAAACTATTAGCAACTGTGGTCAATCCAAAACCCTAACCCTGTTTCCTCTGTATGATAACTTTATATCTTCACTTTCATTCTATGTCACCAATCTATTATCATGGCCACATCCTAGATGTTTTAGTCATTTATAACTATTTGCCTTTAAAACTCAAATTCTTAATAGCTTACTCTTCGATCACAACCTCCTAGCCTAGTGATTTCCCAATTTTGTTTTGCAGAGCCCTTGGAGAGGGCTCTTGGAGATTAACAGAAGTCAGTAAGATCCTGGCGTCCACCCTGCTGCAGCTCTCTTTAAAAGTTTTACAAATTTGGCTTCCTTGTGAAATTTATTTGAAGAGTTTCCACTGCTTAAAAACCACTGCCCAAACACACTGATGCTTTTAGTAGTTCTCAACCTTAGCTGCATATTAATCACCTGCAAAGCTTTAAAAAATCCCAGCAATCCCAGATCAATATATCAAAATCTCTATGGTGGGACTGGAGCATGAGTATTCTAACAAGACCCAAGACTGAGAATCACTGTCCTAACTTATTACCAAGCACACCTACTTTCTGATTTACTGGATCACTCCATTTTCTTCCAATTTATTAGCCATTTCCTAGCATCAGGTCAATCTTTACCAGGCCTAGATTCCATGGTTAAACCATATACCAATATCCTGAAAGTCACAATTCCCTTGTATTTCTGCCATACCCATCTTACTATATTGATTGCTATAAATAAAACTCTGCAGTTCCCATTTTCTATTGGACCTCCAATAACTTCTGTCAATCCCCTTAATTTACTTCCATTTTCTTCTTTCTAGTCTCAAGATAAGGGCTAATATTAACATTTACACTTTCCAGCTCACCTCTCAGGAATTACACTCTATTAATGATGATCCCCTTGCCACCTTCCTTCTCAGCCTTCTCAGTTTGTAATTAATTTCAACTCTCTTCATCCTTAAAATTCCCTTAACTCTGAATTATCCTTTAGCTCACCTACTGTTTTATCACTTTTTTCTTTTTAACAGTCAAGCTTCCTTGAAGAGTATTTTTGACAAATGGCTCTCCTTGCTTAACTCCTGCTTGCTCCTCACCCCATATCATCCACTTCTGCCTCCTATTTCTCTGCAAAACTAAAGCAGACATATTTGTCAATGTTTTTGTGCTTCACTTTTCTATTCCTTAATACTGTTGGCCAGTCATTTAAAAATTGTTATCCTCTCTTCGTTTCTGAAAAAATTACTGTTTTTCCTTTCTCTCCAAATTTTTTCCTCAGAACACAAACACACATGTAAATATACATTCCTAGCAGAGACTTCTTTGTTAAGGTCTAGATTTGCATATACAACAAACTATCCGCTAGATATCTTCATATAAATATCCAACAGGTACCCCTAACCCAACCATTTCCAACACTGCCGTCCTCATATTCCCACCTACCCTTTCTTATATTCTTGGTCTAGTTTGGGGAAAATCTAATTTAAGCCTTTAGCAACTCTTGTTTGACCTATTGCAAAAGCCTCATGATTAGTCTCTCTACTGGGTTAACCTCCCTAAAATTATTTTAACATGTCGGAGATCAGCGAACTTTTCTATAAGGGGCTAGAAAGTGAATATTTTCGGCTTCATGGGCCATACAACCTCTGTTGCAAGTACTGTTTTTGCACAAAAGCAGCCATAAAGATACATAAATAAACAGCATGAGGATGTCACAATAAAATTTATATAAACAAGTAGCAAGCGTGGGCCATAATTTGCTACTGTCAATAAAATACTACTGTCAAATGCTCTTAATACTAATTTTATCTTGTATATCACCTCTTTAAATTCCTTCAGTGACTGCTAGGTTCCTCTGGGCTACCTCTGTATCTTTTTTTGCCCGCTCTTTAATCAACATCCCCCGACACACACACTTCTAGCCCTGACCAATGGATGTTGCTGTTTCCCCTTAAGAATGGGATCTCTAAAGGTGGGGGCATCTCCTCCCACACACTCACAGCGTGCACCTGGGGCCTGGAGCATCTGGGGCCTGGTCCAGCTCCACCTGGAGTGCGAACCCAGGACCTTCTGCGTGTAAAGCAGACATGCTAACCACTACACAGAGGAGCCACCCCAACCTCTGTATCTTGAATACATTTTTATTTTTATAATCATTAAGTTATTTGTTAACGACTTTTCTTTATTTCAGATAGTAAACTCTCTGAAATATAAGCAATGTGGCTAAAAAAAATGTTACTCAGTTCACTCTCTGTCAAGAACTGTGCAAAGGGTTTTACACATATTATCTTATTTAGTACTCAAAACAATCCTATGAGGGGATAAATATTATTATCCTCATTTTACAAATAAGGATACAGTCACTCAGCTATTAAATGAAAGTCAAAATTCAATACCAAGTCTTGTCAGACTCCAAAGCTAAATCTCTTATTCAACTATATAAATCCTATGATGTACACAGTAAAATATCAAAGAGAACTTATCAGAATAACTTACCTAGAAGTATAAAGGTAATGTTACCACATATAACTTAATAGTGCCTCTGAAGTTATTTCTTAAAGAATTAACTTTGCTGTAATATACATGGTGAAGTAAACAACTACAAAGTAAGATATATCCTCCTCTATTATTTCTACCTGTGGCCTCAAACCATGCTTCGAGAGAACCCAAATGATAGCAACCTGAAAAAAATTCATTTTACCTTCTGTTACTGGCTGGAGTTTAGAAGATCGTTCTGAATCAGGAGAGTGCAGAGGTTCAGGCTCTTTCAGGCTTTCCAAATGCATAAAAGGATCATAATCTACAGATGCCAAGTCTGAAAGGCTTATTGGAAAATACCTTGGATTGCTAAAACACTGAGCTCCATAAACACATCCATGTAACACCTGAAAACATAGGGGGGAAAAATACAAGTTTTCCTTTTCAGTGAAAATAAATAAATAAAAGGAGTAAAAAAAAAAGTCCACCAGTAATACAAGAACTTGACAAAATTTTAAATATTTTAAAACTCAGCTCTTCAATTGAGGTAAAATTTAATACCTCTTAAACAGAATAGTAAAATTTAACTAATGATTCTTATAATCAACAAAGATTTGAATGCTTTCAAAATTCTGCAATAAAATAACAGTGTCTTATAGGAAATACTTTTTAAATAAATCTACATTCTTAGAAAATACCTAGCTGTAAAACAATGAAAATTAATGTTATTTCTTTAGGTTTTAAACCCTTGGTTACCAAATAAATAATAAAGCAAAGAAGTTTACCTTATAAACGCAATTGAGGACAGATTTTTCTATTTTATCATTTTCTGCTCCTGTAGCATGGACTGGCTGGAGCAGTGTCTTTAGAGGTAAGGCCATGATCCAGTCCAGAAGGCACAGAAGTAAGGACACCACCAACTTTAATAACAACAAAAAAGATCATTATTATTGAAACTCATAAAATAGGAGCTTAATACTTAACAGAAATTCACCAACTTATTTTTTGTTTTCCACATTTATTTCAGAAACTATCAATCCTATGTTCCAACATTAAGATTTACTTAGACTTAACTGATTTTAAGATGTTGTATGTAAACATTATTGTGAGTTTCTCTCCTATATTTTAGGAGAAGCACAATCAAACTTTAAGTATAAGAGGAGGAATGCCAAAAAAAAATTTTAATTAAAAACACTGAGCTTAAAAGACAACAGTCATCAATTAGCTATATCTGTTCAACTGCCCAAGGAATGGAACACAAATGAAAGGTTTTAGTTCACACATATTACAATCACTTTCTCATTTGTTTTCCAATTTAACAATACCTCACTAATTATCCTGCCAGAAAGACTATCTTAATCACTTTCTGAAACAGTTACTAATTTTTTAAATGAATCGTTCCAACGGACACTTTTAAACTAATGGATGTTATAACTCTTTTATCCAAAATGTGGAGTAAAACAGCCGTACTTATGTGGTCCATTTTATTGGATAAATAATCATACTTAGTACCATAAAAGTGTAAGTCAAGTAACAGTAAGAGATCTACTGATCTTTACAGTAAAAGACCAACTTCCAAACTCAAGGAGTAATGCTGGCCTAAATCTCCCAACATATCCTCCAAAAGAATAAAGAACAAAAAAACCCAATAAAGTATCACAAAACCCACATCCTCAGTTTAACCAGAAAACACAACATCCAAACCTCAAATTATGTGTAAATAGAAAATATATGGCAAATCTCAGCGAGCTGTTTCCCATTCTCCCATTGCAAACTTTCATGAAGATCAGGAGCAGTTTGGGAAAAACTGTAAAAGTGAGGAGTGACCTAGGTACAAACCTAAAAACCACCCAGAAAGAGACAGCCCACCCTCAGTGTGAGAACTGTTGTATTGTTAATATCAAAAATTAGAGTAAAGCTAAAGAAGAGCATGAGAAGAATTGTACTGCTAAAATAAAATGTAAATAACATTCCTGATGGATTTAAATTTCACATAAAAAAACAGTTTTGTACTGCTAAACTTAATTTACTATGAACCAGAGAAACTGTGGACTGAACTAGAAACATTATTAGGGAAAAATGAGGAAAGACAATGCTGGAAGTGAAAAGGAAAGAAAAATCGAGATGGCTAAGAAACACTAAAGATTTAACAGGTGAGCAGCAAAGGTAAAAGCTGACAAAAAAAGTGTTAAAATACTGAATGCAGTTTTTCAATGACTATCATATAGAAATTTTTAAAAACTATTATAATAGTCAGTATAAGGAAACAGAAAAGAACAAAAAAGGAAAAATAAAAAGTCTCTACCAGAAGATTCAAGAAATAAAAGGCAAGTTCAAATCCTGATTAGCAATGCTGAATGACCAACAAGGAGAAACACTGACCAAGAGAAAATAAAAGAAATATGGAAAGAGTATATTGAAAATCTATACAGAATGAGAGAAAGGATGAGAGAGATGTTTGAGGAAGATTCCTATAAGGAAGAACCTATAATTCTAGAAAGTGAAATGAGAGTTGCCCTAAAAGTAGTGGGAAGAAATAAATCCCCAGGGGTAAATGAGATACTGATAGAATTATTTAGAGTCACAGAGACTGAGTCTGCTGAAGTCCAAATAAGAGTATGTCAACAAATATGGAAAACAAAATAATGGCCTGCAGACTGGAAACATTCAATATATATCCCAATCTTCAAGAAAGAAGATATTAAGGAGTATAAAAAGGTTAGTCTATGTTTTATAGATTAAAGCCTTTGACTGAGTGGATTATGAAAAACTATGTTCTGAAAGAAATGGGAAGCCTCAGCACTTGATTGTGCTGATCTTTAACCTGTATTGTGGACAGGAAGCCACTGTCAGGAAAGAATAGAGAGACAAGGGTGCATTTTATCTTTCTGTTTGTTTAATCTGTATGCAGAACACGTCATATAAAAAACTAGGCTAAGCTCAGAGGAAGGAGAAGTGAAAATTGGTGAAAGAAATATGAAGAACACTGGAAGAAAGTAGCAATGATTTGAAGTACTTTCTGATTAAAGTAAAAGAAGAAAGAGCTGAGGCAGGAGAGCATTTTAACATTTAGAAGGCAAAAATCATGACTAAGAAAATATACAACTTTAGCACAGATAATGAAAATATTGAAAGTGTTAAAAATTTTGCTTACTCTGATTCAGTCATCAATTCAAATGGAGACTGCAGCCAAGAGAAGGCTGAGACTTGGTAGGGCAGCAGTGGAAGAATCAAGAAATATCACCAAGAGAAAGATGTGTCATTTGAGACCAAGGCTAAGATAATTTAAGGCCTCGTATTCCCCAACACTATGTACACATTTGAAAGCTGGAGAGTAAAGAAAGCTGATAGAAAAAATAAAAACTGATTCATCTGAAATATGTTGTTGGAAGAGAGCTATACAGATAACCTGGACTTCCAGAAAGACAAATATGTGTGTGCTAGAGCAAATTAAGCCTGGAACATCTTTGGAGGCAAAAATGACAAAACTGAAGCTGTCTTACTTTGGGCACATCAAGAAAAAGCAGGGTTCTTTGGAAAAGACAATAATGCTGGAAAAAAATAGAAGGCAGAATGAAAAGAGGAGGGCCAAATATGAGATGGATTGATGATTCCATCTTTTGAGATGGATTGATGATTCCTTCTTTTATGATTCCATAAAAGAAGCCACAGGCTTTAATCTCCAGGAGCTGGGAGGGCTGTTGAGGACCAGACATTGTGGACATCACTCATTCATAGGGTTGTCAGAGCTAACTCAACAGCATATAACATACACAAAAATATGAGAATACTGAAAAACTGTACTTGTAGATAGAATATTGAGTACAATGAAAGCACTTAAAAGTACAAACAGAAAAAGTAATACTTTGGAAAAGAAGAATGTTAAGAGAGAATGAAGAGAAATCCTGTGGAAAACATGTAGTGGAAAAAAGAACAAAACAGAAATTTAGGTTCCTGCAAATCTTTAAGAACATTAAAAAACTGATGGACCTGTAATTCCTTTCTTCCTTAAAAAGCATCATCCAATAAAGGCACTATACTTTGTTAAACTTCCAGAAAAGGAAGTTCTTGAAGTAGGAATCTTGTAAACCACCCTAAACCACGAACCCTATCAATAAATGTGCAGAGGCAGTCTTCGTCTATACAAAATTACTATAAAAATAAAGCATAAAATGAGAATATAAAAAATTCAGCTGATGAATCCCACTAATAATGAAGCAGAAGAAAACTATAACACAAGAGTCTAACCTAAATATTTTCAAATGAGCATTTAGATATGGAGGAAAAAGAAAAACCCATCTTAAATCAGAAATTAAAAAACTAAAAAGAAATAGATCAAGAAAAGAAGAATTAATTCAAATCAGGAAAATAACTAAATAAAAAAACAAAATTATATTACAAATAAAGTCTGAATTATAAAGTGCCTAAGGAAGAATAAATTTGAAAAATCAAAAGCAAAATTTAATAATAGGTATAGAACAACATCAGGAAAACAAGAGAATAAAAAATGATATAATGAGAAAGGTTAAAAAGTGTCAGAGAAAAAAATGACTAAAATGGAAGAAAGAAAAAGAATATCTAATTTACATATAATTGAGTCCCTGAAATTACATACTGAAAAGGTCCACCAGATGCCAGGACAAAATGACCTGCAATAATCAACTCTTATACATATCCGGCTAAAATTTCAAAAGACTTCAGAAATAAAGAAAAAATGTCCTTAAGGCCTCCAGGAAAAAGATAAAACAATTTACAAAAGCAAGAGAATAAAACTGGCATCAGACTTCTTTAAAAACAATATACAAAGCAAAGCAACATTAAAACACACTGAAGAAAGCATGTGTGAACTAAGGATACCATATCTAGCCAAGCTGTTTTTCAAGTACTAGGATTACAGAAAAAATTTTAAATATGCAATAACTTGGGGAATTTTGTATTCATGAATCTGTCTTGAAGAATAAAGATGAACTTCGTCTAACTAAAGAGTTGATTGAGGAACTTCATCAAAAATAAACTAATGGTGAGTATTTGATATATTTAGTTCTACATCTAGATTAAAAAAAAAGGTAGAGATGAGTGTGGAAGAATCATTTGTTATATGACGCATACTATATGTTATAAGTAACTAAAAATGGAGGTAAAGAGAAAAGTAAAATAAGCTCATTTATTAACATATAGGCAATAGGAGATAAAGAATACCATTAAATAATCACAACCCAGATAGTAAGAGGTTAAGTAAGAAACCAAGGGAATAAAGGCATTAAAATATGTATATATAAAGGTTACCACTAGAACAAAGTATAAAAATTTTCTGAGTATCAAAAGGAACTTAAAAGAACAAAGGAAATATAAAATGCAGAGAAAGAAACACAAAAATATAACAAAATGTGCATAATAATCATAAAATGACAGAGATGAGACCAAAAATATGTCTTATCAGAATGGGTTTAACTTGCCTAATAAAAGAAAAAGATTTTCAATTTGGATCACATAGCAAAAACTCAAGGATATGCTATACTCAAGAGTTAGAGTTAAACAAAAAGATTCAGAAAGGCAAAGGTATACCAGACAAACTGGAATTCAAACTGAAAGCATTAATTCAAAATGAAGATAAAACATTAATGAATATCTATGTATATCAAATAATGCAGTGATTACCTTTATAAAACAAAAGCAGCAATACATACAATAAATACAGAAACATTAACAATGGGAGACTTTAACACACCACTTTCACTATAAAACAGATCAAGAGGTCAAAATATAATCTACATAAAAAAAGTTACTTGAGATCCTCAACAACATTTAACAATACTACAGGGATCTTGTCACCAAGAGTTTGAAAACTGCTAGTGTAGAAGCTCAAATAGACCCAAGAGGTTATGAAACTTGATTATTCACTAAAGGAAAAGATGAACTTTTTATTAAAGGGAACTAAGAAATCTGAAAACACCTCTAGAAAAATAAAAATTAGATCCCTATCTCAAAACAAAAAATAAACTCCAAATGGATGAGAAATAAAGATGCCAAAATGAAACCATACAAGTACTAGAAGAAAACATGGGTGAATTCCCATGTACAATGAATAGTTTTCTATCTATGACTCAAAATCCAGACCAAAGAAATGATAAACTGACCACAAAAAAATAAATTCTTTTCCATTATCCCATACAAGAAACAATAACATAAAACCCACCATATACATAATCAAAAGACAAATGAAAAAAAAGGGTGAAAATATTTCAAAACACATCACAGTTAAGAGATAGTATCCCTAATATATAAAAATTTGAGGGAAAAATACCAAAACCTGTCAGAAAATGTAAAAAGAGATGAATAGACAATTCGCAAAAAATAAGATAAATTTAAAAATTAGGCCATTATATAATGACACTGAGGTGAGGAAGAGGGAGAAATAATCCAAATAACTTTTAAACAAAGCTTTTGAATTATATATTATATTCTAGGTAAACCATATAAAGGCATACTTTATTTTTCTAGAACTGCAAGAAGTAAATATGTTGTGGATAAAAAGGAGCCAGGTTTCTCATTGTTAGATCAGAGAATTACAAATATAGAAAAGAAGAGGGCTCACTGAACCTTATGGTGTTGGATTAGAATCAAAGGTTTCAGGATGAACTCATGGTGTTTTAATACATATAAGATAAAAAAAAAGTATATGTATATATATCTTATATACATAAAATATATATAGTATATATTTTTGTGTATATACATATTATCTATTTTTTAGCTCTGTCTGCTGAGAGGACCTAAAAAAATGGCAACTCAATGACAATGCTCACACCTAGCTCCCAGATCTTATTTCAAAATATTATTTACCAAAATATTATTGAATTAGAGTCCTTTGGAGAAATGGCTAATTCTAGGATTGGGGCAGGGAAAGTATAAGAAGAGTGGAAAACTCTGTGATGACAGAAATAAGAGCATGCCCAAAGAATAATCAGCACATGTCAAAAAGACAAAGAATCCACTTTAAAGGGGCTCCTACTTGCTAAATCTGGGACATTTTGAATATCAAAATAAATAATGGTAGTGAAAATTTAAGGATTAAAACTCCTTGCATAAAAATAATAAACATGATCCCATACTGATGATGAGATGGATAGGGAAGAAGGGAAAGCTTTTCCTTACCACAGAAAACTAATGAATGCAAAAGGCATGATGGAATTAGGAAATTACCACTGGGAACTATCATAACAACAATTAATTCTGATATGAGTCATCAACGGTTGGCAAAACCAGTTAGTAAAAGTTTAAAGAACAACAGCACATTTATATAGTCTCAAAGTAGTGTAAAACATAATATATGAAGCCATTTCAAAATAGATTTACAGTTGCCATCCCAGAGAAACTGCCTTGCACATCTTACTCTTCAAATCTTTAGAGTGTTAAAACTGGCAAAATAACCTGTGGACAGAGCCTAAAGCAGCATTATATTCCAAACTACTGTCTGTAAAGCTAACAGGAAAGCAGACATTATGACTACCAGACTGAAAATTAAAGACATTCTTTAGAATTAGCTTTACTATGTTAGTTTGTCTCCATCTATAGAAATTCCTTCCTTAGCTTATTGACACCCATAGAAATTCTTTCCTTCTATTCATGTAATTATTCACCTTCCCTTTCTCATATATTCTCACAGTTTAACACTATTTATGTGTTGACAATGCCAAAAATTTTGTTTGGAGCCTCAAATTTACTACCCTAGGTATATAGTTGCTATGCTGGTGGTCTCTACCTGGGCATTACATGCAACACAATGAAAACTGAAATTCATCTTTCTCCAATAACCTTGCTTTTTCACCCTTTATTCCTGACATTGGTTGTGGATTCTACTTTGTGAATATTTACTCTTTATTCCTTTAGCCATAGCTCAGAACATCATCAATTCTTATAGAGATGATGGTAATAACAGTTACCACATTATTCCTTTTAAGTCAACTTCTGTAAACCTCCTATTTCATTGTGCATTAAAACCCTTCCAAAAGGTCACTTTCAAAAAAGGATTTTCACAAAAGTTCAAGGTTCTTAGTATGTCATCCAAGGCTCTTCATATCTTGATCCCTTCCTATCTCTGATGCCTAATTTCCTTACTCTGAACCATGCACTTCACATCCTATAATACAGAATTGCCTAATTGTTTACCCAGAACACACCATACCCTTTTACACCTCCATAATATTACCTATGCTATTCTCTCTACTTAGAATAACTCTGACTCTACTCCTTGTCTCCATTTATGTAGAAAACCCTATTCATCTTAACAAACCCTTCTGCCTTGATAGTTAATTACTTCTTCTCTATACTACCTTGTATCTATACATTTTTCTTTTTTTAAGTAAGCGCTTATTATACTGGCTTGCCTCACTTGCATCTCTAACTTTCAAAATCCGTTGAGAGTAGGGACTATTTCAGTTATATCTGTTTAACTAGTCCAAACGGAATACCATACACATACTTTGTGATCAATACATGTTTAGCAAATTAAGTGGGAACAAAAACTTGGTAGTGGAGGTTTTTTATACTAATAACTCGTCTTTACAAGACAAAGATGATCTAGAAGGAGATGGCTAATTAGTTATCTAGATACTGTTCACAGACTGAATATGAAATTCTAGACCACAGTATAAGACACTAAAATGTAGGACTCTTGGCCACAAATGGAGTATATGTATCTTTTAAAGATGAGGAAGGATATATTTATCAAGAGCTAGACAATCTGATCAAATGGGTTTTAAACTGAAGAAGAAGAGGAAGAATAAAAAATTCTGAGGTAAACTGATGAAATTAGTGCTATGGAAGACAGCATGGAATGACCAAAAGTTTAAGGTATTTAAGCCACAGAAGAAAATAACTGAGAATAGATCCAGAAATATATATACAGCTTCAGAGTTTTATATACTAATGAGTAAAACATAAAACATACTTGAGATTTCAATACAATATGATTAAGAGGTGGTAATACAGATCTGGAGAACAGAAATTAAGACTGGGATTTTCAAAGGAAATTAAAAAAATCTAGAACAGTCTTATTTGATAGAACTTGCTGCAATGATGGAAATGGTATATAATTGCCCATGTGGCTACTGAGCACTTGAAATGTGGCTAGTACAAATAAGAAATTACATTTTTAATGTGAACCTTTAACTTAAGTTTATTTAAATTTAAAGTCACATGTGGTTAGTAGCTATCATTATGGGCAGCACACATTAGAGTTTCTATAACGTTATATACAATGCCTGGTATATAATAAAAAATTGACAGACATGTGAACCAACAAGAAAGTGGAATCTATAGCCAAGAGAAAAAAAATTCAATAAAAACAGACTTAGCGATAACCTAGATACTGAATTCAGCAGACAAGGACTTGAAAATAATGATAAATATGTTAAAAATCTGTAAGAGAAGGTAGGCATAATGAAGAAATGCAGCATTTCAGGAAAGATATGTAAACAATAAAAAGAAACCAAAAAGAAACTTTAGACTGATAAATACATAAGTTGAAATGATTAAAGGAATCCCACAATAAATTTACTAAGGTAAATGCAAACTTGCAGAAACTTTTAATGTGGGGTATATGTTTTCTCCTAAGTGCCATATCTCTATATTTATATGTATTCTTCTTAATGGAAATTTCTTTACTTTCTACCAGTAACAGCTACACAAAGATGCATGGTTGCCTTCAGAGTTGATGAATTCCTCAGAATTAATAATTTTCAGGCACAGACAGGATCATAATTTGGCAGGATTAAGTGAAATAATTATACATGGATATAATGTCCTCCTATGTTCCTGCAAACTTGAGATTCAAAGATTTTAACAAATGACCATGATTAACTTAAAATTTAAATGAAAATATAATCTGTTACACTTAAATAGAAAGATATATTTCACATTACATCTGATTTTAAAGACAAGATGAATTAATGTTTCAAATGTAAATATATATATACCTTTGTAATTTTAAAATGTATTTACTAGATAACCACATATTAAATATCAAACAAAAATTTTCATTACCCTCTTGTCCATTTCATAAGATGAAGCTTCTGTACTTGGCAAGAGATGGGTAATAGTGGCTATTAGGATCTGTAGTCAAAAAAAAAAAGAGCAAGCTCAAAATATGGTAAACTAATGATACCTCTTATATTAACTGAACAAATCCTACATGAAAGTCACCCTAGGCATAAAGAGAAATAAAGAAAAAAAGATGTCCTTGTCTTAAAAGAGCTTAGAATTTGTACACAAATATATTTATTGTTATAATAGACTGCAACATGGTTGTACTTGAACTAGTTACTAAATCCTCAGACCTCTCATCTTAAATAAACAGAAGGAGGAGGAAGAAAAAGAAGGGGGAGAAGAGACTTAAGAATTAAAGAACAAATGAAAAGGTGACTGGTATAGTAACTGGTACATAGTAGGTACTTAATAAGTATTACCATCTTTTCTAACAATGTTACAAGAATATGAAGATAAATTCTGGTTAGAGAGATGGTATTTAAACAAATAACTGAAAGACGGGGTAGAGAGAAGCAGCAGAACATTTCAAGTAGGAAAAAGAGAGTGAAGGGTATGTTTAGGGGATAGTAAGCCAACTCAGGTGCCTCTACTATAGAGTATTTCAAAGGAGTATGTACATAATTCAAAAAAGATGGGTTGGGTTCTCACCTTAAGGTCTCAAATTCCCAGAGAAAGAATTTAGGTCTTATTTTACAGGCAATAACAACAACAACAAAAAACACTCAGATTTTGTATATATATATTTTTTTCCTCAGGTAAGTGGCATAAGAGTCATGCAAATATGAATGATGACCAGGTGTGAAAGACCTCAGAAGCCAGGAGAGCAGTCAGAAGGCTATCGCATCAAGAAAGAAATAATGAAGGGCTAAAATACATCAGGTATGGTAGAAAGTGTAGGACACATAGAATTAGAATTTAAAAAAAGCCCTACAATGACAATTATGTATTTGTAGGTAGTATTTAAAAATAAGAATACAAACTCTTAACATAAAAGGACTGTCATAAACTTTGACATCTCTAAAAACACTGTAGCTTGTCATTATTTAACTATGCAAAAGCAGAAGATAATTATTAAATAATTTTATTTTCCAAGGTATCCAAATCTAAAAATCTTTAACAAGGTCATTATAAGAAATAAATGAGAAATTACTAACCTGAATAATTTTCAAGGGAGAATCGGGCTGATAAATCTGAAGTCTAGGAACATAATGAACCAGCATATGAAGCATGTTACAAGCTACATGGGCTACTGTTTTATTAGTAAACTGTAAAAAAAAGAAAAACACGTAAAAATTTTTTTCCTGAATTATTATCAATACATTAGCTGCTTGCTGAATTTCATGTTTCCTTTTGTCATCCTATACTTATAATGTGTTTATTAAAATAACATTAGAAAGAAAAATACATAGCTGCAAAATAAATCACAATGCATTTCAAAAGCAAAATTAACTTTATTTTTCTTCATGTTTGACTGTTCTCATTAAAGGTTTTATTCCATTTTCTCTTACCTAGATTTTCTGCAACAAACTCTAAACTGCTAATCTTATCAATCTTTTCCCCATTCCAATCTACTGTACACACTACTTCCAAATTAATCTTCTAAAAGAACCTCTCTGATGCTGACATTCTCTATTTTTTTAAAAAAACATTTTATTTATTTATTTTTTCAACATTTTATTTTCCCCCCTCCTTTCTGATAACCACTAGTCCGTTGTCTATGTCCATGAGTCTGTCTGTTTGTCCTGTTAATTTGTTGCTTTTAAATTTCTTTCATTATTTTTCATTCTTCAGTTCCTCTCTTCTTCCAATTTACTTCTAGATTTCTGTTTTCAATATCACTGATCCTTTACTCCCTTTGTTCAATTCTATTTCCCAAGCTTGTTATTTCATTTTTCAACACTTGCAGTGTGTTATCTCCAGGTCTGTTTGGTTCTTTTTGAGGGTTTCAATCTCCTTGCTAAAGAACTCATTCTGCTCATCTAGTTGTTTTTTCAATCCTGAACTTATTGATATGATTCATTTCGGATCTCATTGAGTTTTTTCAGAAGTACCATCCTGAATTCTCTGTCTCTTAAGTCACGTATTTCTATGTCTGTGAGCTTATTTTCTGCAGATTTTTCTCTTTCTTTCTGAGATGCCTTGTCACCTTGGTTGTTCATGGTTTAATGGACTATTTCTCTGCCTGGGCATTAATGGAAGTGTGTTTAGCTTTTTCTTTTCCAGAAAGATTACATAATGGTCACTAGCCTTTTGCAAAGGTGTTTTTCTTTTGGTTTCCAGTAGGTGGCATCTAAACCTCTTGGATCTCTGCTTTATATAAAGTCTTAATTATGCCTGTTTTCCCCTTATAGATGTTTAATCATGCTGGCTACCCTCAGGCTCAGTTCCTGTCAGTGTTAGCGACAATTCTGGTAATGTTTGCTCAGATTGCCCTGGGGCTCGCCGGTGATCAGTCTCAGAGGGAAGGAAGGACTCTCTGGGTTGGGGTATGGGGGTTGAGGCTCAGCCTTGGTTTTGCAAGCCCGGCAGGTAAAAGTAAACAGCTGTTTTTCTGCCGTACATGCTATTATCCTATCCCCATTTCTCTGCCTTCTGCCCTGATGACAGCACTGCCACCAGCTCGTGGAGCTCATAGCACACCCAGGTAAGGCTGCTCAGGGAAGTCGCTGCATCTTCTCCCAGCCCTCTCCTCCTACAGAGAGCTCCTGTGGCTGGGAGAGGCAGCTTTGTTTCTCCCAGTCCACAGCTCAACACCCTGGGTTCTGACCTGTGGTAACTCTTATGTGCAAATCCCATGCTCAGCGGTGCTGGTGTGCAGTGTAGGTGTTTTTTTTTTTTTTTTGAGTTTTAGATGTTCAGCTTATTGTTGTTTCAAGGGGAGAGATCTAGGAACGTCTCTCACTCTACCATGTTTAATCAATCTCCGAACATTTTCTATTCTTAAAACTCTTAAATGGCTCCCCAATCACATAAATCCAACTTTTAATGCTTATCTCTTATGACCAAATCTCACCCACTCTTCAAGCCCTGACCAAATGTCTCATCTTTCCAAAGTCTTCTATGGCGCCTAAATCAAAGTGATCTTTCTACTTCTTCTGAACTCAATCATCAGTTTATATGCATCACTCATTTAGCTCTCTCAGCTTTTTACATTTTATTACTCTTATTTTAATTTTTGTGAGCCATCATATTATTCATTTCTTGAATCTACTATTTACAACTCTTTTCATTTCAGTATCCCTAACTCTGCCTAACAAATCACCTCAAACATAGTATATACTCAAAAATATCTGTCAAACCAGTAATTGCACTGTACTCTGTATGTTTAGAATTCTATAGACATATTACAAGTCTTAGATAGAAATAACATTATGCATCCTTTCAGAGACAAAAAAAAATCCAATTAATCATTCAGACTCTACAAATAAAGTTATTAATTCTGAAGAAATTTTATTCTGGTTACAAAAGGGGCATTTAACTTGAATGAAAAAGCCAAAAGTTGAACAGCTCAAGAATTTTGAATAAAGATCAAACAGTAAGTTACAAAAATACTGATTAAGAATAAATAAACAAACAAGTCTACACATGTTAAATGACTGGTTTCCTTTTTAGGAGTCATTCATAAGTATCCTAGGGACAAAGCCAAATACATAAAAAGTTGAGATAAAATACGTCAATACTAAGATAACCTAAATTCAAGAAAACATTTATTAAATGTTTTAATCTATAAAAGCACAAGAAATAATTAACATTTGAAGAAAAATAACCATAATTCTATACTATCTTAATATAGTCCACTAAAAAGTTCTTTTTACCTTTAAGGAAACACAAATTACATTCAGAGCTTCCTTAATCTGAGGATGATGAGACTCATGGACTAGTTCTTCACAAATCCAAATACCTAAACTGCAAAGTGCTACACATCTGCAAAGAAAAAAAAAAAAAAAAAGGCAACCAACAATGATACAAATGAAAGTGGATGAGCCTTTAAATGAAATGAAACCACCACCACAACCAAAACATCTGCAACCAGCTAATATAGAATGAACATATGCATTTAAGTGAACTGATCAATTTGTTATTCTGTACATTAGCTCTTCTTAGGAAGAGAAAGTAGGAGGAAAGTGCATCTCAAAACTCTAGGCCTAATTTTCCATTATAATTTACTACCAAGACCACAGGCCAGGATAACATACAGGATCTAACAAACCCGTATTAATAAACTGATATTTCCATAAAGGTTCTCAAACAAGTATGTAACCTGACTTCAAAAGGGAAAAAGCATAATTTTATTAACTGATAGCAGCAATGTGAACTTTGCCAAAAACAAGAAGCTTCTGGGATAAGTCAAATATTATTTTCTTATCTCTTAAATTTAACATAGCTGGCTATAAATTCTTTTTAAAGCAAATTGAGAACACAAATAAAATGTATATACTTTATAAAAAAATTCCATCAGAAACAAAACTTGTAGAAGTTTTATTTTCTTTCCTAATGTCTTGTAAAACTTCATTTCCTTATTTCAACTGAGTTTTAGCTTGAAGGGAGTTATTCGATGATCAGACACTGTAAGAATTCCATAAGTGTATTAAAATATTTTTCCTCCTAGAAACATTGGAACAGAAGTTCTCAAAAGTCTCTTCTTTCAGTCTAGCACAGTGTGAATGCTACTAAATGGTTTATCATCAAAACTACCAGGAAGTCTTCTAAGTGAAGTACTGCTTTTATTCCTCCCCTACTATTGTCTACCCATAAATGTTAGGTAATATTTATAGATCTAAATAACCAAGTCTCAGAGTTAGTAGTACAAAGAGCTATAATCCTAAACTAATATTAAACTATAAAACGGAGCAAAACTCTCCATAGATGTGGCTAACTAAAGGCATATACTGAGATAGGTGTGTGTGTATAGTTTCCTATATTCCTCAAGATATCAAGAAAATCTACATTGTCAGGATGGCTCAACTCTTGCAGTGTAAGCTTTTACGGCTTCACATTCCTGAGAGGTATAGGAAAATGTTTAGAAAATGCTCATGTTCAACTTCTGGGATTTTCCTATACTCTTAATACAAGCTATTGTTTTAATGATTCCCAAGTCTACTTCCAAGCAGCTATATTTTAGGCTTCAATATTCTTTACCTGGGAGGAAATGTAGTAAAAAAAGAAAAAAGGCAGAAAATCTAAAATCTGAAGCTCCAGGTTCAAATCTGGTTTGGCCACTTATTATTTATGCATCTAATAAGACTCAAGACAAATTGCCAGGGTTTTAATTGTGGCTCTGCTATTTCTGGGTAATAAGGCAGATTATTTAAATACTTAGGTTCTTATAAAAAGATAAAATTGTACTTAAAGCCTTGAGTTGTTGCAAAGATTAAATGAGGAAATAAAGTACTTAGAATAGTGTCCGGTACATAGAAAGGGCTTAATAAATGTTAGCTTTCTAAGTCATCAGTTTCTTGCTAGGAAAATTGGAATAATAATAATGATCTCATTAATTTCTCAGAATTGTAGTGACGAATAAATAAAACAATATTATATGAAAATCCTTATAAACTTAAAATGTTATTAACATAGAAAATGCTTAAGAAGTATTAAAAATATTTAATATTTTAAAATATTAAAGCTACTAGTAATAAAAATATGGAATACCTGAAAAGATGATGTTGTTTTCTGACATAGTTGTCCAGTATTAAAATGGAATTAATGTAAAAAAAATTTATTCAAAGAGACTTGTTTTTAATTAACTTGGCTCATTTTCTAAATGAGAAAAATATGTGATTAAAAAGCTGGAGCTATGTCTTATTTAAGCAAACTGCTCATTTCACATTATTTTAGTTGCCAGAAAAAGAAGAGGTTTAAGTTAGAATCAGAATTCAAATGGTCAAAGCCGTGATTTGTACTTTAATGACCCTGGGTCAAAAAAATGTGTAGATAATTAGAAAAGAGGAAGCTTTGCAGAGATATAAGTCAGAGTAGTAGTAACAAATTATACCACTGAAGCTATTGACATACTATTAGAATTGGCTTCAAGAAATAGAAAATATGAATTAATGATATTTTGGGGAAGAGAAGAGAGATGGTATGCTACTGGCAAACAGCTGATTTAATTTTCAACCTTTTTTGGAAAGGTATAGTAATATAGAAAATGCCACAGTTTTCACTTCTTATAAGACATTTAAAAAGGAAAACATTAAAAAATCTTATTTATATCTTTAAAAAATATCCTGATCATATATTTATAAATATTAATATATACTATTTTCTTAGATATATTACTTTCTACAATAAAATATTTAACCTTAATTCAAGAAACATTCACTGAGTAACTACCATTATATTTCAAAGTACTGTATAACAGATAGTGACAAATATAATCTGAAGGGAAAGCAAAATGTACTTAAATTAAAAAAAATCATTTTAGTAAAGCATAGTGACTATATAGTCAATAATACTGTAATAACCATGTATAGTGCCAGGTAGGTACTAGATGAATCTGGGGATCAATTCATGAATTATGTAAAAGTCTAATCATTATGCTATAAATCTGAAACTAATATAAAGTAATTTAAAAAAAAAACATTTTAGATACAAGGGTAAAGACAGTGAGAAGACTGACTAAAATTTTATTTTATTTTTTAATGACAGAAGGTTGTATTTAAATCATGGAAAGTATTTAATTATCCAAATAATTTAAATTTGTAATTCAGAATAGCTTTTCTAAAACTGAAACAATTTGGACTGCTAAATAAGTCAACCTCTAAAGTAAGATTTTAAACATAGAATAGTTATATCAGACCTTAAGAATATCTGACCTACCGTGCAGGACCAGAGGGCTCATCTCTTGCCGAGCTTAATACAGTTTTGATTATAAGTTCCTAAAATAAGGGGGAAATAGTTAATAGCAATGACTAAAATATCATTCGACAAATATTTAATAAATGTTTATTAAATATTTGGTTCCTATGGGTCCTAGCACTAAGAATACAATAGTGAAATTAAAGTCAGTCTTAGTTTTCATATACATATTTCTAATAATGTCCAATATTATTCACAAAATTATCTAAAAATTTAAAACAATGATATGAACTGGATATCTGTCCCCCCTAAATTCTTATGTTGAAATCCTAACCCCCAAAGATGATGGTGTTTGTAGGTGCTTAGGTCATGAGAGTGGAGCCTTTGTGAATGGGATTAGTGCTCTTATAAAAGAGATCCCCACAGAGTTTCCTAGATACTTCTACTTTGTGAGGATGCTGTAAGAAGATACAGGCAATGAACCAGGAAGAGGACCCCCATCAGAATTCAACTATGCTGGAGCCTTGATCTTAGACTTCTTAGCCTCTAGAACCATGAGAAATAAGTTTCTGTCATTTATAAGCTACCCAGCTTGTGGTATTTGTTTTAGCAGGCCAAACAGACTAAGACAAATGATTTCTGAAATTTACAACCAAATGCTATATATTTCACTTGAAGGGAAGAGTAATAAAAAGCTAACTATAAAATAATTAAAACCAATTTAATAGTTCAAAGTTATAAACATCTTTTCAAAACTTTGAGCAATATTATTTAAAAGCAAACCTATTTTTCTTTGATAATTTATAAACATGATAATGTGTGAGTTTTGGGATGAGTGCTAGATAATAATTAAAATTACATAAATGAATAAAATATTCTAGAGGAAGACTAAAGAGAAAATAATTAACCAAAGAGAGGATCTTGTAATGAGTTTATGTTTAGCAGAAATAATAGACAGAATACTTAGGCAAGAAGTAAATCAAGATATATTTGTGCAACAGAAGCCACAGTTAAAAAGGTTTAGGAAGGTTGAACATTAACAGGGTCAAATGCTATAATGGCTAAGGAGAGGAAAACAAGAATGCCAACAGATTTGATGATTAAGAATCTGTTCATTCCTTCTTAAAAACCCATCCATCCATCCATCCATCCATCCATCCAATAAGCACTGATCAGCTGTATAGGTTGTGAGCTCCTTAGAGGAGTTACCTTCTTATCTTTATAAACTTATCATCTAGCCCAAGGCAGTTAACAGGTACTTGGAAGATATCTATTGTTCAAACCAAAGAGCTTTCTATGTGATAGGTGCTAGAAATAAATAGGTAAGTAGAAATAAATAGTACTTATCCTTAAAAGTTTACAATCCAGGGAGGAAGGCAGATTTATAAACGAAACACAAGATGATGTTTTCAAAGTTCTATATGAACGAATAGCTCAACTTGGGTAAGTCACAGAAGACTTCGCAAAGCAGTCTTAGGTACATAATTTTGACAAATGATCAAGGTCAAGGATTATAATTATGTGTGTTTGGGGTGATTAAGAGAGGTAAGAAGAGAGAGAAAAGGTCAATATAATGATGCTTTAGGCAAGAGGAAACATTTTCAAAAGCACAGAACCAAAAAACAGCATGGTAGAGTCCATGTAGCTATATGGTTACAGTTTTGACAGGGAGCTAGTTTCATTGAAAATGTGAAAATTAAATATGACTACTATGGCATATAACTTTTCCCTTAAATATAATTTTTCTGACTAAGAATAATTATCACTTTATTAGGCTTCTGGCTTTCTTTATTAGAATTAGCTCTCATTTTGTAGATATTTCCCTCCCCAACAAAAAAAAAGTGCCATTTTATTTTTTAAATTACTTTGGCCACTATTGCCTACACAATGGCCAGTGGAGAACAAAGCCATTCTGAAATGCAGATCATATGTACTGGTGGCTAGACTAACCCTTAACAAACTCAAAACTGCCTCAGCAAATTAAAATGATAAAACTATTACCTTTCCCTGACCTTTAGGATACTGTGAAAAATAGAAGAAACTAAAGAAATTTCATCCCTGAAAATCAAAGGTCAATTAGTATAGTTTTTATTAAGTGTCACTGTAAATTTACACTGACCTACAAAATTTTAAGTGTAAGTGAAGTCCACTTGTTTAACAAATATTTTCTGAGAATATACCACATGCCAAGCAGCATGATAAACTCTGAGGCTATGACAGTATATAAGACCTTGCTTGTAAAGTTTGTCTAAATATAAATCAGACACTGAACAAGTAACTTACAAGTGTGATAAATGGTATAAAGAGAAACAGGGTGTTATGAAAAGTATATGCAACGCTCCTGATGAAAACAATTAAAAAAAATTTTTCAGAGAAAGTAAAATTAAAAAAAAAAAAAGCATCAACATGACTTCTGAGAGGCTATAATGCCTCTCTTTCTTCCCTTCTTAATTCTGTTCCCTTTTAATCCTAGGGACCAATTCAGGTCAAACACAGGCACAACTTCTTGGTACTGTTAAGCCCTTGGGAATTTATAATGTATGGACATTCAGTTAGAGATAGGTCCCAACTGAGTCATAGAATTGTTCACTACCAGAGTTCAGGGCACTAAGTGCCTTTATCCTAACTAGGAGACTAGATCACACCACTTTCCTCCACCTTGGTCTAATAATTACTGAGTCTAGAGGACTAAAGATACTATCATGTCACTCCTTCCCCTTCAAACAGAGGCTGACCCCTACAGAGGCACAAAACAACCTTTCACCAATTTTTCTACCTGAAATTAAAAAAAAAAATCCTTATAAACTATTAGGAGCATTCCTGCTCCTAATCAGAAACTATTATTATTATTTTTTTAAGGTTTCATATTGGGTAAGTTCTATCAGCAATTATATAGTCACAGTTTAATTTTGCACTATCTCCTATTCAAGCCTGTTAATGCTTCAGTGTACACAGGATCCCAACCCTAACTCCATAGTTTCCTATAGCAGAACAAAATATTCCACTACATTTGTTTGATTCATCAGGTTGGGAAATTGGGAGAGGGAGAGTCAAATATGCATGTTTAGTGCCATCACAATCTTAAAAACCTTACATTAGCAGTATAGTATCTAGCACAGAGAATTTCAATAAAAAATCAGTAAGTGCATGACTGAATCCTAAGAAATTGACATGTGAATGGGTTCAAAAATAAGAAAACACCTCCAAAGTAGTTATAAACACAAAAAAGGCTATGTTCCTAATGAATATTCCAGCCTTTGTGTCTGAGGGGTATGGCTGGTTAACATTCTTTAATTATCATGTGAATTTCTAAGAAAAAAAATTTTAAAAGAATACAGATTTTATAGAATATACATTGTGATTATACAATCATTTAAATGCTAAAAATTAGTATCTGATTGCTTACCTTAACATCTGTAAATTGAGACACAGCAATGTCAGGAATGTTCGGATGGAGAGCAGGCAGTTCACAATATAAGTTGGGAAAGCAAACCAAAGATCCCAGAAGAACTTGTGCTTCCACTCTTGGTGCCTATGTATCCAGATTTTAAAAATCTTTAAAATGTATTTGTCATTAAATTATCAGAAAAATTACGTTAGCACCTAACTATATTGTACAGGGAAGTGAGCAAATAAGACAAAATTCAGAAAGGAAAGGGGAAATAGAAAAGATTCAGGTTTTCATCACCTATATTTACATATAAATAAATAAATAGCAGAGCTTTCTTTAAGAGCAGGTAATAAGCAGAAATTAGTACTATTAATGAGACTATAAATAGGAATACAGCTTAGCTAACAGCATAAAATTATTTTGAAGAAAATATAAATACGTCCATTTTAAAGGCAACTCATATACCACAACACATTGTTTTAATGAGCAGATGATTCAATGTCACTAGATTATACTTGCTACTAAGGATGAATAAAATAATTAAGAATAAAAATGTTAACTGTATCTTCAAGAAACAGGCACTAGTCTAGATAGTTTTTATGACAGTATGCTCATGAGAAAAGCATCACCTATATTACCTACTGAAGCAAAATTAGACTTCATGCTTGGACTGCAGGTGAATGTAACTTTTCATCTTTTTTCCCTTAGCTGTATTAAGCCATTTCTGAAGTATTCAGTACTGAACATTTCTTCTTCTTCTGACTTCTTACATACCTTCCAAACACTACCTCCACCTACTAATATATTGCTATATTTACTAAAATATCTACAAACTGTTTTATATGTTAAATAATACCTAACAAAAATACTAAAACAATCTATTAGAAATATAATACTTCTATTCACATAAGTCAAGAATCTATCTTCAAAACAATTTCCTTATGTTAATAAATGCTACCTGTAATAGAAGCAATGGAGTAGTACTCCATTATGATTTTTCAACAAAACAACTCATTAAGGTATTTAAAAAATAATCTAGATTTACAGATACAAGGTAGCAGTCTAAAGGGGTAGGGTAAGCTCATAACCACCATCCTAATTTAAAGTAAGTTATCCTGTAAAAATAAAACTGATAAAAACCAAACATTTAATGAACAAGATTACCTAAGGGTTTTTCTTTAAAGGTGGATAAGGTACATGGAAATGTTCGGGTATATGGATATAACGGGGGCAGATCTGGAATGTAAGTTTAATTAAGAAAAAGAAAAACTAATCGATTATTTTGTAATCTGCATAGCAGGGGGTAGGGTAGGGGTGATTAACAGAAAGAAGATGATATGTATAGGATCTAAAATGGAAATCCAAAGAGTAGGGTTTAGACTGTGTATCACCAACATCACACAGAAGAAAAGACTGACTGTCCTTAACACTGTAGTGGGTATGTGGGTATCAGGTTTGATTCCTGCAATCATATCGTTTCCTAAGCAGCCTTTCTCAACAGGTGTTCCTCATATAAACCACAGAAAACAAAAAAAAGACTATTTTCTAAATTTTCCCAAAGATGTTACATAACTACTCTTCTTCTAGATGTGGAGGGAAGTGTAATAACATAAAATGGATACCTAAGGACAGTAGGGTTTAATAATCTTGTGGAACCTTGAGAAAGGCTGCAGAAAATATGCTGACTAGTCATCTGGAATAATTAGCCCACTGAACCGTAATTGTTTTCATAGTAAATTAATAAAACAATGACATTAGCTTATGTATCAGTCTCCTCTGAGTTCTGTAACTTCTGCCAGGATCCAAACGACTGTGATAATCTGTGTACACTGTTATAATAGCCTTGCAACTTGTTTATCATCTTTAGTTTGTCTCCCATTTAATCTACTCCTAGATTAATATACTTATTTAATAGCCCCAAAGTAGATTCAATCATCTTCCCCTACTTTAAAAAATTTAACTGTTTATGTAATATACTATTATAATCGGAACCCTTGACCTCAAAACCTTCCAAGATGTAGTCTAAAGCAGGACTTCTTAATCTTTAATGTCTATACCAACCATTTGGGATATAATCAAAATGCATATCCTGTTTCAGGAGGTCTGGGATGGGGTCTGAGATTCTGCATTTCTAACAAGTGTCCAGATCATGCCAAATGTTTCTGGTATGAAGACCACACACTGGGCAGCTGGGATCTAATGCAACTTTCTGTTATTTTGGCCCACTATTCTTTAGGTTAACTAGCTTCTAAATAAAATGAATATTTGTCATCCCTTGAACACAGTTTACTCATGCCTTTTTCTCTCTGCTTGGAATATCATCTCTCATCACCATTATAAAAATACTACTTACTAATCTTTTAAGGATGTATTCAAATATCTTTTCCAAAAAACCTCTGATATCTTTAAACAAATTAAGATCTCTTGTCTGCTTTACTAAATAATTTTATTTAACAAACTTTCATATTGCACACACAATGTGGCATTTCATGTTTCAATCATGTTACCAATAAATAAAATAAAATAAAATAATCATATGAGGAAGGCTATCTCAATTTTATAGATGAAGAAACTGAGACAGAGAGAAATTAAGAAGTTGCACAAGGTCTGAATAAGTGGCAGAACTGAGATTTGAACCCAGCAGACTAACTGTAGACTCCATGCTTTCAACCAGTATGCTAAGCTTCTCCTATTGGTATCTATTTGTTGTCCTATATTCTATAGTTGTTAATACACCTTTTATCTTCCTGGCAACAGACTCAGACTGTATGATGCTTAATCACATGATTTATCTCATTTATCTTATATCCTTCTGTATTCTACCCAAAGGAACAGTTTGTACACGAGGGGAAACAAAGTTTAATAACCATAAAAGGGCTTAGCACTATGTCGAACACACATTAGGTGTTAAATAGTTACATATTTGATTAATTAATAAATATCTATAAGTGTGATACTGGGCTGGGCCCCAGAGATACAATATAAGATATGATCACTGTTCTCAGGGAACTGGAGAAATGGGATTAATAACTAGCTATAAATTCAGGTTCCTTTTTGCACATGTCCTCTAGGTGAGATTGTATCCAGTTTCATGGCTTTCAATACCATCTGTAAACTAATGTCTGCCAACTTGATATTTTTCCATCATGACATCTTTGAGTCCCTGACTTACACATGCGATGGCCCTCCTGACATCTCCTCATGGATATCTAATAGGCAGATTATTATACTCCGAATAGAACTCCCCCTCATTCGCTATTAGTCTTTTCCAGCTTACAGATAAAAATATGTATGTTAAACAGCTTTGCAAGTTATAAGGTGCAGGTCAAGTCTGATTTTTTTCTCCCCAATGTTCTTAGGAGACTTTCAGTTAATTGTTATGTTATGCTTTGCTCCACAATGATTTCTCTGAAGTACAAATTTGATTATGTCACTCCTTGCTTAAAATCTTTCAATGGTTATTCGTTCTTTGCTTAGTATGAAATCTCTTTGGCACTATGCACACAGTTACTGCCTTTCTCTTCAGTTTACTTCTGCCACTTAAATATGAACATGTTCCAACTACACTGAGTTACTTGGCACTGTCTCAAGCTCCATAGCTGTACGAAAAATCCTTACATGCTGTTTTAGAGTTTAAACTGTACTCCTAGAGCATATTTCTGGGTTACCTCACTTGTATTTTTTCTTTTGCTATAGCCCATTGGCCTTTCCTTGCTTTCTTCCCTTCCTCTTGTCTGTTTCCCTAGATTTCCTTAATTTAAAATTGTTTTGCTTATCAGAATTAGTCTATTTTAAATAGTTCCTGGGTCAATTCATCTACTAATTTTAGTACTTGCTTACATTTCAGAATTTGTTTGTTTGTTTATTACTGTGGGAGAAGCAATCAATCCCAATTAAACTGTAAATTTTCCTAAACATCTGACTGTCATATTTTTATTAACAATGACTCTTTTTTTGTTGCTTTGTTAGTTGAGTCCTGGTTAACTACAGTTTGTTATATTATGAAGAACAAGAAATAAAAACTTACATTGAGAAAAGCTGAAGAAGATACTCTGCCAGCTGCTACAATAAAATCCATAATAAGCATTGTGGCACCAGGCAAACCAAGTGAAAAAAATTGAGGAGAGCAGTGCTTGATGATTGTATTGACAATATCCTTAGGAATAAGGAAAGAAAGAATATCACAAATGTGATCTTGGGTATCAGCTAATCATTATCCTTAAAAATAGTCATCACATGAAATAATACAACAGGTAATTACTATATACACTGGCTAATTGAAAAGAGTAATTTTAACTCCTCCAAATAACCCACTTAATATTATAGTGTCAAAGTAAACTTAAAACACATTTATATAACAGACGCCAATACAGTATTTTTTTCACACTAAACAGTAATTTGGAAGGCTCTTTGCATCAGAGGGTTAAAAATATAAGGCCCACATATTGCAAAACTGAATTACAGAGTAGTTCTTCCTGCTACCTATTTGCTCATGGGTTAACTCTGATCTCTGAAGTTGTGTGACTTCTTATATGGTAATTGGAGAGATTTTTCATTTTTAAATTAATTCAAGTCTTTTGATGATTAGATATCTAGCCTCAGAAATCTAGACATAGGCATTTGAGGGAATATTCTTAATGTGGTTATTCATTCACTTTGCCTTTGGAATTTACCATGGGAATGAAGTGTATTAAGTTGTATTACTCAATCTGATTTATCTTAAATGAAAGCTGTCTTTTACAGTAATTAAGGGTGTCATTTTATTTGAGACATGTTTATAAAGTAGAACAGTGTAAAGTAATTATTTCTAATTAATGCAAGAAGCTTTTTAAAACATTTTTCAGAGAGATATAATTATCATCTTTTAACATTAACATTTTACTAATATTAATTTAATGCTCTTTAAATGAACTACAATTGAAATTTAATCACATTTGATAAAAATGTTTACATTACATTGACTTGCAATCTCTCACACTTTTTATTTTTATGACCAGGATCAAGACCCCTGAAGTAATGTTCTGTAGTCATAATTATGACTGTATAACGTAATGATTGTGACTGATACAAATGCCAAGTCAATAAACTGTCACTATGCTCATATAACCTATGGTAATAAGAAAATGTGATAAGCTGACTCGTAAGAGTGGAAAAAATCTGACTGCTGTATGACTAGATGAGCAAATCTATATTCCTCAAGTTATAATTATAAAGTAACAACTACAAAACACCTAAGAATAAGTACATTAGGAGATTAAAAGAAGATGCTGTCAACCCAAGCAAAGAATGGTTTACTCTCTTCAAAAAGTGAACTAGTTGGCATAACATAAGAGGAATGATGCATTTAATAATCAAGTCAATTTTCTAACTATAACAGCTTGTTTTTTGCCTATGTTTCAAAAACAAATGAGGTCATAAAATGGAAGACACTTGTAAATAAACCACTACATAAGGGGATATTTTTAATATCAAGTTAACTACCAGAACAGAGAATGAAAATAAACTCACAAAGAAATTTGTTAGAAAAAATGTATTTACCTGATCGATATGAAGTAATCCACAATGCATTATATTATAGAAATGTGTTAGAAAATCTCTATTTGGAGAAACATCTTGTCTTCTTTTCATTGTATTACAAATAAGTTTATAAGCATGTAATTTACCTTGCTTATATTTATCAGTCAACATGGTTGCCTACAATTAAAGGATGTTGGTTTTAATACTAAAAAATAAATATTGTTAAATCTTAAATATCTGAATATAGTAAGCAATATATTTGCTATCATTTATTTCTATGTTGGCCCAATTTCTTTACTGAATTAAATATCAGGATTACTGAAACTATTATCATTAAAATGATACAACATAGGTGTGAATAATCATACATTGCTTCACTTAGGAAAATGCACTAAACATATCAAGTGATACTTAAAAGACTTACATATTTAAAAGTACATTACCTTGAAAAGCCAAGGTGTAAGAATTCTTAGTGGAGGAATCAAAACTGGTGGAGAAGGGGAGGTCAGGTTATCAGCCGAAATGCCGAGGTTATCTCTAATCTGTAATTTTCAAATAAAATGCAACAAACCTATGAGAAGTCTTCTCTCTTCCAATCTGTTTTACCTTAAGCTTGAGGTCCAGTCCAGTTTCTACCACTAACTACATATTTAATCATGGTTAAGTAACTTCAACATGGTAGGCACAACTTTCCAGTAAAGGTGTGTGTGTGCGTGCGCGCGCGTGTGTGTGGCATTGTTATTTAAAGCTTCTACTTCTTAATATTTTACTTTATTGTCCCTTCTTCCCTTACATCTCTTCTTTTTTTACCTTAGCTAAATTCTGCCAAAGTTCACAGAGGTAATCAAAAACTTGAGCATGTATTTCAGGATCCATAATAGCATTGACATCTCCCAAAATGCCTAGCATTCTTCGCCACATAACAGTAGCAACATCAGCATGCCATCCTGTGAGAGTACCCCCTGCCATCACACTACAACACTCAGATGGAAATTCACTGATTTCTATAGAAAAAAATAATATAAAGTGTCAATAATTATTCTAGAGAATTGATCACAAAATCACAAGAGTTAAATTAACAATCTTAAATATCTACAAAAGTGTATATCTATGAAAGTGTAAAAAAAATGTACATATGCATGTGTCATTTTTTCCTGATAAGGTCAAAACATCACCAGTTCATAATTCCTCATTATAGCAATAATTACTTATTCAATAGTGCTTCTGTTTAGATTTACCTAAGGAGAGAATGATGTAGATACCAGATGGAGAATTTTATTTCTTGATATAAAAAACTTATTTATAACTACATATTCTAATAACTACTAGGCAGATTCTGTAGGAAGTCTTCATAAGCCTGTGTAGTTAAAATTTCCAGAGAAATATATTTCACAATTTTGTCAGACCTAGCATTAAAAGGAATATCATAATGACATGAAAAAATATACATTTTTACTAAAATTTAACAATCTAAAATTTCCATAATTATATTTTTATTTAATATTGGCAAGATTACATGTAAGAAATATTGCTGACCTTGGATCCTAGTGTCATTTCTGTCACTAATAATGTGATATCCACATTATTTAATAACCTCCCTAAGGCTATCTACTTAAATCTGTAAAATAGATGGTTTAGCTGGATATTATTATAGGTCTTCTCTAGCTTAAAAAAAAATCCATTATTCTATTCAGTGTATTTAGTAGAATAGGCAAAATCATTAGAAAGTCAGTAAATATATTTTCAGCTTGATAAAATCTCATGTACTAATAATTTGCAAGTTTGTTCTTAGTATACGTACAGCCTTTCCTCTTAATGTTTACCTTTTCTCTTTGTATGTAAAGTGTACAATAACTGACGGTATTATTATTATTTTTCTCCCTCTTTGTTTCCCGCCCCCTTCCACTCCTGACCTATGGATGTTGCCAGCTCCTTTTTCTTTTTGAAGACTGGATCTCTGAAGGTGGAGCATCTCCCCCCATGCGCTCACAGCACACACCTGGGGCCTGGCGCACCTGGGGTATGGTCCCTGGCTCCACCTGGGGCGCAAACCCAGGACCTTCTGCATTTAAAGCAGACGTACTAACCATTACTCTATGGAGCCACCCCCTAACTGATGATATTATTTAAAAGCTACTGGTATTTCACAATAATTAAAAATAGGCTTCTGGTGTAAATCCATTAAAATAAAAATTTTACAAACCTGCAGTTTTAACCATCATTGTTAACATCACCCCTCTCCACAGATCCTTCATAATACTGTGATAAATCAACTGCTTTGTCTATAACTAATCCCTCTCAAAGTAAAGCTAACAAAATTTTAAATTATTACAAAGCAATGATCTGTGAGTCTTCTTTAAATCCTGGAGTGGGCTAGTTGTGGTGTGAAATAGCTATCAAGAATATTATTGGGATGACTGAGAAACTCTAATTATGGACTGAAATTGCAGTGATGTATCAATGTTAAATATCTAAAATGTGGCCATTACACTGTGGTCATGTAGAAAATGTACACTTATTCTTAGGGCATTCTCACTCAAGTGTTTAGGTGTAAAGGATGTGATATTTGCCAATTCATTCTGAAATGGCTCAGAAAAAGAAAAAGAAAATTAAAAAAATGGAGTGCGGGAGGGAGGGAGGGAAGGGGAGAGAGGGAAGGGGGAAGAGAGAGAGAGAGAGAGAGAGAGAGAGAGAGAGAGAGAGAGAGAGAGAGAGAGAGAGAGAGAGAGAGAGAGAGTGTGTGTGTGTAGATACAAAGAGTTACAGTGGCAAAATACTATCTGGTGAATTTATCTGATGGGTTTATTTATGCGTATTCATTTTACTAATCTTGTAAGTTTTCTAAAAGTTAAGATTTTTCTCCAAATGTCAGGAAGAAAACTGAAAACAAAAACTTGCAGGCCAAAGGAGGAAAGAAAAGGTCAGAAACAACCCACAAACCAGAAAATTGGGGCTATGTAATTGCAAGGTAATTGCATACTAAGAGAATGAGTACCTTGGAAAAAAAATCCAGAAGTTACATGACTTTAAATTTCTTCCTTTGGCCATAGAGTAAATATGCTGTATTACCAATGAAAATTGGCATATCATATTATCCATTACAAATTCTCATCAACCATGTCTTTGACTAAAATTTTCGGTGTAGTTCCAAAAGACTTTTTATCCTGATGCTTATTATATCATGTAGGACTTAGAGCAAAAATAACAAAAAATTTGCAGTTTCTAAGGTTTCCTAGTCACTTTTGAACATTTACATAAAAACAAATACTTCATTTGGACGGCCTATTTTTAATTTAAGTTGAAACACTTGCAGAATCAAAATTAATAAAGAATTACTGATCTGATCAATTACTTCACTGAAAACTTGATTAGCAAATGATAATGCTACTACTTTCTCCCGTGAGTCAGCAGGTTTTTCAGATTCAACATTAAGAATAATGATGCCAAAATACATATTTCCTGCTCTAGGAAATGAATGGTACTGTATCAATGATAATGTAACATACATAATTAATGCAATCACTAATGCCAGAACTGTAATCAACTATAATAAAATAACAAGTAACAAACATCAGAGTACAAATATCTTCCTTTAAGAGCAAGAAAAAATGTTCAAGTAACATATTTCCAAAAGACTTAGAAAAGTCTAATGGCTTAAAATAATACATAATAAATATGTATAATACATAATCAGATTTAAGATGCCTTATTTTAAGACCTCCTGACACTAATGCCTTAAAAGGAGAAATGGCAAATATTTAATTTCCAAAAATTGCCTAGGTCATCTGGCGTCTGAAGAACAGAGTGGTGGAGTTTCTCATCAAGCTGTAGATCTTTCTGTTCCATATGGTCTACATTCAAAGTGGAAGGAGAAGGTGTTTGTGATCTGGAACCCAGAGCAGAATGAACTGGAGAAGCACTTTCTGAACCTGTAAATATAATTTCATAAAATTACCACAAAGAGGATATTCAATACCTTCTATCTAAGATATAATGCTTAAAGCTCCAATAAACAAATAAAAAACATCAAAAGATTGAAAAGATTATAACTTGGCAAAAGAGGTAAAAATCATAATATTATACAAGACTTTTTATCCAGGGGTCTCTTCTAATGTCTACAATGGGACTACAATGGAATCAGAAATGGACATATCAGGGAGAGCTGGAATCTCTACTCCCACTCATGGTTCAGCTATAGAAACTCTGATACTCACTGCTACTCTACTGCATTCACTTCAAACTTGGGGCGGTTCAAGAGAAGAACTTGCTTATTGTAGCTCTATATGCTACTATCATCGGTAGCCTGAATTACAGGGGTCCCTGGTGGTCCTAGTCTTTAGTTTCCCTTTCACCCATATTCCTTCTTCCCAAAACATTCTCCATAAAGCAGCAAAAAGATCTAAAAATCTAATCTAACATCACTCCCTCATTTAAAGTTCTTCTATGGCTCCTTAGTGGCCTCAGTATAAGCCCAAATTTCTTAGTGTGGTTTTCCAGTCTTTCTGAAACTTTCTTACTGCTCCACGATCCCTCTAGTATTTTTAAATTCTAGCCATAGAAAGTAAACTACTTATATATATCAGAATGCAACATACCTCTAGCCTTTTCCACGTTTTTCCTTTACAAAGAGTCCTAATCTGTTCTTTTAGGTCTAGTTAACTTCTATTTATTTTTCAGATTTCATTTTAGACACTGTCTAATCCCGACCTACCCAGTGTGAATAAAGAGTCTCTGCTAAAAGTCCTTGTACCTCCTCATTATACCATGTCACTGACTTGAAACCGCTCGTTTAGTTCTAAGTAACCTTCAGTAGTGCACATACTTTATAAAAATAGGGATTAAATCTGTTATATATTACAGTATTTCCAGTGCCTAGTAAAATGTCTGGCACATGGCAGGCATTCTTGTTATTTTAAGTTATGTATAGCATAAATTAATACTGTACTGAACAATTGGTGGTGGCTAGACTGAAGTGCTGCAGTTAAGATATTAGGTCTTTTCATTTAATTCTTAAGCTTCTTTCTGGCAAAGAAATATCAATATTCTAGACTAAATAATCAAAACACTCTGCCCTTGTCATTCTACATTATAACACAATAAATGCCTTAAAAAGTACATATAGTGTTATGAATGACTATTGAATGATAGTCTTACAACTCTATATCTGGGCTCAATTATGATACATAGTAGGTGTAAGTTTCCTGTCTTTCATTTGAGATTTGGGGTAAATTCATGCAGCGCAAAGTCATGTTAAATGACAGCTACAGAAACTTAAAGATTGTATACCTTAATATAACACAAACTGCTGAAGGCACAATAAAAACAATCTCCTCGATATTTATCAAAACCTTTAAGTACGTGACAAAAAACTCAGTCTTTTAGTCAAATGCTTTGCAATACAAATCTATTTATTTTCTCCATTTATTACTTCATCTATAAAAATCTGATTCAGTTTTGAGAACAGAGACCAAGAAATGTTTTAAGATTAGCTATTAGAGAATCATTACTGCCTTTAATGTTATTAATAATAATCGATAATGGCTGACTTATTTGCTTTCTTCTTAATTTTTTAAAATAAAATATTGCTATAAAGATAGTCATGCCCTGAAAACAAGTTAATTTGTTTTTAACTCCTATCTGAGATTTCTTTTAGTTTCTGAAAAAATTATAGAAAAATAGAAGATTGCGGGGCTACTATATCCTTAATAGAATACAGCTATTCTCAAAGTTAATAGTGTGATAAAACATGCAAACTTCATCTTCAGAAAACTATATTGAATAGTTTGTATATTCAATATATAGAGTTGTACTCTTTGCTGAATTTTATGTGCTCTAAACAGATATAAGTCCAACAACTGGTTTAGTTTCTTAGACAAACACCTCTGCACTATTACTAATGGCACTGATTAAGATTAGAATCCCTAATAAAAATTCTTAGAGTCCTAGAGATAGTCACTATGGATAGTAAATACACATTACATAGATATTAAAAATTCTTAGACATTGAATTACCCCAAAATCATATTGAGGCAAAAGCCTTAAACAAGTTCTCTCCACATATCAAGTTTTATTTTCAAAGAAATTTTCACGTCAAATTCTATTTTTGATGACTAAAAAGAAATAAGAAAAAGCGTGATCACACTTCTTTTATTTATTATAATCTTTTAAAAACAAAGTAGTCTGATTAATAGCTTAAAGAAAACTAGAAAATGGCTTATACAGGAAATACCTCTATTTCACCAAAAATGCTATTTAGAAACTCTTCCTTCCTTCAAAAAACCTGCTAGTCTCCAGATTAAGGCATGGACATATGATGGAATTCTTTTGAGTCACAGGCTCAGAGAGTTATGCAGTGGATCTCTAAGTGAGGAAATTTCTCAGGCAGTTTATTAATTCTACCTTGAAATTTCACTTTTTTCAAGGTTCAGTAATCTCACTACACTGTCCAAAAATTTATTTTTGATAATATTAAAATTTGTGTCACAGTAGAACATAAAACCCCATTATTTTTATTCTCCCATTTTAAGTGTTCAGTTATATGAATTTGCCAACTGTACAGTCATGTAATCAACACAATCAAAATACATTAACAGTTCATCACCACTAAAAACTTGCTACCCCCAACTCATTCCAAGTAATCAGTGATCTGCTTCATCACTATTGTTTTGTCTTTTCTGGAACTTCCAATATATGGAATAATAAAGTATGGAATGCAGTCTTTTGTATTTGACTTCTCTTATTTAGCATATTTGTGAGTCAGTTATGATTTTGCATATATTAATATTTAATTCTTTTCTTTATTGAGTACTAGTCCAAACAATATTCAGTGAATGAACACATCACAATTTGATTATCCATTCACTGGTTGATCAACATTTATGTTGTTTTAGCTACTGTGCATAATGCTGCAATGAACTTTCACATAAAACTGTCTGAGGTAAATACCTAGGAACGATAATATGATAAACAGATGTTTAATTTTAAAAGATACTGCCATAATTTTATAGCATGGCTCTACCGTTCTGCATTCCCATTAGTAAAGTATGATAATTCCAGTTGCTCCAACCATCTTCAAAGCTTGGTATTGTCAGTGTTTTTAACATGAGCTGTTTTATTATGTGTGTAGTGGTATCTCATGGTTTCTATTTACATTTCCTGATTATTAGTAATGTTGAGTATATTTTCATCTGATTTTTAAGGACAGCTACAGTAAAAATTACTTATTATAAAATAGGAATTTTCTCAGAAATTTTTAAATAATTTAAATTTTGTAATAATAGGACTGCTGATCTAACTAAACCATTGGCTTCTATCCTCCACTCAGCCCTCATTCTGTAATCGGACAGGCTAAAGCTCTTATCCTGATAGAAAAGATATGGAAAAAGTAGTCTGTGAAAACACAGGATGGGTTCTTGCCTATTGAGTATTTTACTCTTCGGTTTGGCTGAGGAAATGTGCCTAATTCAGACATGCAGAAATCTCTGTTCTAGTCTTGCAAGTTTCTGTCAACCACAGGTAGCTTAAACTACCGTATTAATTATTAAACTGGAAAGGATAATAATCCATCAAAGGGAATCAAACTGCAGTGGAAACCAGAGTAAATCTGGCTCACACAGTGGAACCCCTGAACTATGAACCATTAGCTGCTCAGGCTCCCTGTGGTCATTGTACTAACTTTGCAATAACTATATCCTGCATTTCATGATTTCTTGAACCCCATTCATCATATTATTGTTGGGTTAGACCACATGTAAAAAGTTACTCAATTGGATAGTTTATTGTATAAACATAGAATATGAGTACACTGAAAAACAGGCCTTCTAATAGGAAATTGTTTTACATTTTCTATAATAAATACTTAGCCAAAAAAATCTATAAAAATCTAAGTTGACTGAAAGACAATAAAAAAGGTATAATATAGTAGTTCTTAACTTTTTTTGGGTTAGCTATTTAAAAATCACTGCAGGAAAGGCTCTGGTACAAGCATATACAAATTTTGCATACAATATTAGTTGTTCATTCAGTCCCCTGAAGCTTATCCATGTAGATTCCAGGTCTGGAAATTCTTATGTCAATGTTTTTTTCTCTCCATTATTACAAAAAGAGTAAAAAAAAAATTATACTTAAATAATAAGTAATAAATAATACTTAAAAATATATCAAATAAAATTCTAAACAGATTCTTTGGTGGCTTAAAAAATGTATTTAAGGAATATATTCTCGAAGTTCAGGTCACGACGGTGGAGTAGGTAAGCACTGTGCTTACATCGCAGTGCCACATCAAAATTACAACTAAATTAATTATAGAATCAACCTGAAGAACCACCTGGACACTAGCTGAACAGAACTCCTCCTATAACTAAGGATATAAACAAGATGCCACATGGAGACTGGGAAAAAAAAAAAAGAATACATTCCCTTGAGTAATTTTACCAGTAACTGTTGCAACTTCAGCAGAAAAAGCTTGTTGGTTAAGACTGTTTGTTTCTGAATCTATGTGAAGAGTTGTGAGACTAGCTACTTCTTGTTCTTCAGCACTCTGATGATGGCCAGAACCTGAATCCACATCGGCAGAGGATGCAATCCCAGTATCAGTTCCAAAGCCAAAATCTATAGAAAAAAGAAATGCTAGTATATGGAAGTGCCAATTATGAAACAAAAATATTTACAAAACAGACACAACTACTTCAGCAAAATGATTTAACATTAACATTCTCCCTAAATCTATTCTTTTTACACCACTCAGCCAAGTATAAATAATGTAAACATTATAAAGTTTATAATTAGAAACAAATTTTTAAAGGTTCTCACAGCTTATTATTAACAATAATGATAAAAGACATATCATCACTATTCTTATCCATATTTTCTGATAGCTGGTAATATATTTACCGCTTTTCAAGTATTTATAGTTTATAGTATAAGTATAGATAATAAAAATGGACACTTATAGATGATACAGATGTTTTTCTTTTAAATCATATTCTCAGTCTGAGATCAGAGCAGTATATAATGCATAAGGGCAGGAAACATGTAATTTTCCAATGTATCTCCTAGCCCTTCAAAAACTTGGTTTCCAAGGTTTTGACTTTCTTTTTTAAAATTTTGGTACCCTTCACTGACTGACAAGTGTAATATATAATGCCAAATAATATCACCGATGTCATTTTAACATGAAATAATTATTCAAGAAATGTTCTGGGTACCGTAGAATTGAACATAATTATACTGAACATACTGAAGCACTAGATGTAACTAGAGAGTAATTCTCAAATATAAGTGCACAAAATATTTCCAACTCATAATCATGACTATCCTTTAAGATCAAGTCTACCCTAATTTTTTTTTCTTTTCTATTTTTGGTTTTAAAATATCATTTGTTTTATGAAAGAACAGTATTTTTTGTTTTTTAAAGTGCCTTGAGTTTGGTCCCAATTTGAAGTGATTCCCTAAAACTTCTCTCGGAATTTCACTAAAAAATGAAATAAAAATATGTGGAAAACCCCTGTCTAAGTAACCTTACAGAGGAAGGCGACAGTCATGTGATCTACAAGTCAGTCTTGAACAGAAAACAATCAACAAAAACCCCATATTGTCAAAATAGAGTAAGATACTTGCTGTCAAATTTTCGGCCATCATACTGGAAAGCACTGAAAGAATCTGAATGACTATCTGAGCTGATAAGATCACTGCTCCCTGCACTTGCAGGAGATGTCCATTCTGAAGGTACACCTGGGTCATCAATAGGGCGCATTTGGTTCTGTTTGTTTAGAATATCAGGGAGGTCTTTGGGAATTTCAAGGCTGCCTGGACTACTTCCTCTTCTTGTCATAGTCTAAATTCAAGAGAGATTTATCATGAAAAAAAAAGTTTTTTAATTCTCATTAAAAATCTGAAAACTTGAATTTCCAAGACAATTATCACAATAAATGTTGAGATTTAGGGCCTGAACTAAGAGAGGGAAAATACAGTAACCAAATAATCTATATAATTGTATGGAACGAGAGCCTGTTGGTCTGCCTAAAACAAAGACCCAAATATCAGATGGTGCTAGGCATGAGACTCTTAAGTCTCAAAAGGATCTATGAAGTGAATATACATTAAGACACAGATAGAACAAAATATTCAAATGGAAAAAGCAGCAGCAATCAGAATGGAGTAGAGGAAGGAAATGATGGCAAACTTGTCATTCTATAGTGTTATGAATGTATAATTTTTTCCCACTCCAGAAAAAAACACTGAACTAAAAAAGAAAAAGGGAAAAGGGAAATGTAATGGACCCACAGACTTTTACTAAAGACAAAGTGAAACCCAAATGGAATATGACCATTCAAAAAAATTAGTTCAGCATATATTTTTCTTTAACAATTAATCATTATTAGCATTAAAATTGCTTCGATTTTAATTTGCCATAGTTCTAAAACTCAAAGATAACTTTAAAATCTATTCCAAAGTTATCTGGAATAATTAAGCAATCAATACTTGTGCTATCAAAATTACAGGAGTTTGGCCAGAACACCTTCGTTTTCCTGCTGAGGACTGGCAGCAGACATCAGAGCAACCTATGAGCAAGGTGAAAAACAGGAGAGGCTAGAGGGTAGTGGTTTACACCTTAGTAGCTGAGCCAACAGGTATTCCATTCACTTTGGTCAAAACCGTAAGCATGCTTGTTTTATGTATCTCTGAATAAAAAATACTACAAAATATAATTTAAAAATTTTAATTTAAAAAAGGGTTAAATTTGGGGGGAGGGTTGTTTTGAATAAAAACTCCTGCATATATTATATACGTATAGATGTATATGTATTTTTTAGTTACTCTACTCTCCTCTCTAAAATCAAATAAATAAAATAATACTTACTGAGGCATTACCACTTCGGAGTCGTTCTGCTATAAACTCATCCATCAGATCAGGAACATTTGCATTGCTGCTGCCAATATCACTATTAAGAGGAGGCAGTTTTTGGCTCATGTCCTCTTTATTGACTAAAAACAAATAAATAACTATATATAGTAAGGAAAGACTTAACTGTATTTTCTAAATTTAAAACAAACAAAAACAACCCAAAATAAATTACCTATGCCATATCAATTATTTGCCAAACATGCATTTATGAATAATTTCTCTCCTTTTAGATTTAAGAATTAGTAAATTGATATTTACTTTATTTAACTAAGCGGATGTTAGTCAATCTTCAATATAACCTTAAACAGCAAGAAAGCTTATAGATAAGCACTAGTTGGAGTTAGGTTAATATTGCCTATAAAGAAACTGGTATATTTATCTTTCTCCCTACCTCTATACTATGACTTAGTCTTAATAATTTATAATTACTTTTTCCTAAAAGAATATTTGCAAGAAATATATCCCTTGAATCTAGGCAAATCTCTGTGGGACATAAATGCATTTAAGTTAGTCATAAATAAAAAGTCAATGATTTTGACATTTGTTCCTATTCACTACAAAATCCAATTTTATTGTTTTAATAAAGATTTTCACAAAGGTTTTTCTTTAAAAAAAGCAAAATAGTTTTCTTGATTTTTTTTAATGATTACATTATGATTTACATTGCCAAGAAAGTGTTACATTTTGGAAATTAATTTCTAGAAAATAAGATTATTTCACTATTATGCTGTTAAAAAGTTGATTTCTCTGCAATTAAAGAAAAATCGGCACTGTTTATATTCCTAATGAACTACAAAACATTTCAGGTTAAGAAAATACAATGGTCAGGAGCTCAATGTGAAATACCATTATCTTTATATTACTGGCCAGGCTTTGCTAAGCTGTCAAATACTGCCCTCAAGTGGCATTAACGGCTCAATGCAAGATGCATTCATTATACAGCGTTCTGTTAATCATGCTAACAAAACCATGTTAAACAAAATCAAAACCTACCTTACTGCTGAAAGTTAATTTTCATATCTGTAAAGTTATTTTAAATTTGAATCAAGATAAAACAGTTACCATAATCTTGCTTTCTGTAATCTGTCCATAGAGGTTCCATATTTAAATCATGATTGGCTATCATGAAACCTTTATGCACATCTAAAATCTCAGAAAAAAGAAAGTAATGATAAGTGTTTCAAGGATATAACTTGCACTCTATAAAATGAATTTTGTTTGAAAATCACTTAAATGAAAATAAACTAAATCCATTTTGAGATTCAAGAAATAATTTCCTCTTCAGTAATAATTAACTAAAAATGTTGGTGCTGGGAATAGGACCTTGAGTAATGTTCTACCAAGAAAAAAGATAAAACCAAATAAATCAGCAGTAAAAATAAATGAACTCAATCATATAGCTGGTTTCCCTCAAACTATAGGGAGGCGGGGGCAAAAGTATTCCAACTCCTCAGTAAACTTAATTTCAAGGCTTATAGTACATACTCAAAAAAAAATATTCTATTTAGATAGCCTTTGAAAGGTCATTTAAGTTTTCCTATATCTTCCTCTTTCCCATCCTGTTCAGCAGCAAAGAGGTTTAACTAAATGCCTTATAAGGGAATTAGTAATTTAAATAAACATTTTATGCTGGGGAAAATATAGCTGGGAAAAGGCGCATGCATAACCAAACAAGAGAGAAAGCAGTGACCATCCCAAAGCTTTTTGATTGCTTATAGCTTGCTTCAGTTGCATAAAGCCAAACTGGTGCTGTCTTTCTCCTTTTGCGCTCTGCACACTGTAAGTGCTCACCTGCAGCTTTCCTTCCAAAATAGCCCATTACATGACTGTACAGATCCCTCAGTGGAGCCTCTGGTGGCATTCTGTTCTGCCTCTGTGGGGAAACATTTGCCTTCGGCTTTGAAAGAGCATGTACAACAGTTTTATAAACGCCACCCAGGGAACCTTGCGGTAGTCCTGCCTCATGACTTGATGACCTAAGAGTACTACGACTACTTAACTGGCTACCTGCGATTCCTTCCTTTTGTACTATGGTGGGAATCTCTGCAGATTCCTTAATTGTTTTACTACTTACTGACATAGTAATTGTATCTAGAGGTCTATACACACCAGGTTTTACTAGTTCTGTAACACTATTTGAGCTGGTATGGGGGTTGCTGGTGCTGCTATTGCTACTACTACTAAAGCCACTGAGTTTCCGCAGTCTCATTTTCCATGGAGCCTCTTTGTTTTCCAGAGGATTATAAAATTGAACAGATTCAGTAGATGGTCTAAAAGTAACATGGACACTATTTCGTTTTTTAGTAGCAATTTTCATGATTTTGGCTCTATGAGTTACTGTTTCAGACAAGCTCCTTTTGGTTGGAGAAATCTTGCTAGTGTTTGTAACATGAGGCATTCTACGGTTAATGGGTGCTTTTAGTGTGGTTTTCTTGGTATGCATAACATGTGGGGCAGTTTTCCTTTCATTAATTTGCACACTCTTAACCTTTTCAACTAGTGTTAAATCTACACAGGCATCTAATTCTGTGGCTGCTTGTCTATACAGAATTTTTCTCTTTTCTTTATCATAAGGACTACCTGAACTAGGTTCTGATGACTGTTTATCATTGTTTAGTTGCTTGGATTTTTCAGAAGTTTTTGTTCTTATAAGACTATCTAATTGGTTAGGCACAGTATCACTCAAGACAACAGCTGAGTTTGGTTCTTTTTGAAACTGTATGTTTTCAGGATTCCCAACAAAAGAGGGGATATTTTCTGATTTACTTTCCTCGTCTATGTATTCTAATTTATCTAAAGAAGACCTTTCATCCCTATTTACTGTACTAATCACTTCCTGAGAAGCTGCATCTTTACCTAACTCATTTTTACTGTGATTTTCCTGGTTTTCCTTAAAATATTCTTTCAGGGAGGAAAGAAGATCATCATCTCCTTCAAGGTCAATGTACTGGATTTGTTCAAAGGCTGAATCTGCAAGTTCTACTGGATCTATTAAGTGACAAAGATGGTCATATATGCTATCACCAACTTCCAGAGAAGACTCTCTACTATGAGTATCAGTGATGTGGCTTTCAGTGGATCTAGTTATTGAAGAAGCCTCTGTGGAACTCTGCAAGCTTGGTGCATGACGGGATGAACTGTCAATGACAGGAACTGCACCTTTGGCTCGTTCAACAGTGAATGGTTCCAAGATGTCGGAAGTGCTGCTACTTCGAGGCAGTGGCTGCTCCTCATTCAAAGTACTAAAAACTTCATTTCCGGTGTCTTCACTTTGTGAGAAATGTCTGACTCTAGTTGGGCGGGGAAGTATTTGAGCATCATCAATATCTGTAAGAAAGAAAAATTATGTAGAGTAGAACTATATGAATGTGAAAAGTATTAATTTCAACCATACTCTAAGCATATGCTTGAAAATAAAAAAACTGAGATATTTTTGTAAGCTCAATGAAAGAAAATCTATTAAAAATACAAATCTGTTTTTAAATAATGATAGGCACAAGCCAATACAGCATGTAATGTCAATGAATTAGAAAACTACCAGAATACATTTTAAATGTTAACATGCACAGAAAGACAGTGAGGTGATGAAACACTTGGAAGTGCAGTTAAAGATAGAGCTGTGCCAATAAATCAAGCAATTCAAACTTGCTATTCAATTTTTCCTACTTATTTAAGTTCCAAGCAGAAAAAGTAGATCTTAACACAGAAAGCTGACCTAAATCACCCATTGTAGAATCTTAGAAGTTCTCATCAATTCCTGTTTCCTTCCTTACCAGACAAGAGGAATCATCTTTTCTTTAAATCTTGACTATCTTACAAATGGAAATCTCCACCCTCTTCCTAAAGTTCTCTTTGTCAGGAAACTATCTGTTCTATGAAGTGTTTTACTTTATTTTATTATAGTATTAACATCTATTCATCCCTAAAAAATAAAATCAATATTATTAAAAAGTTAATTGTGTTTTTTTCATTTCTGACACAAAAAAGCATTTAAAACACTAGGAAGAAACCATCTCTACCTGTCATTGGCCCTTTCCATTAAACCATCAAGCCTTAAAAACTGTACCTTTATCTTCTTACACCTCTTTGGAAAAACTACGAATTTTTAGAATACAACTGGACATTACAGATCATCTAATTTAGCTCTGTGGAAACTGAGGCCCAAAGAGGTGAAGCCACTTTCTCAAATTTATAATCATAAAGTCTGAGAAGGTGACTTAGTGTTCCATGTCATCACATTGTTTTTCTTGCCTAAAGTGCTAAATACATGGTAAATCCTCAAAAACATTCATGAAATTGAAAATTACAAGATGAAATATTATTTAACTGTACAGATATATACAAAATAGAAATTTTAGAAGTAAAATACAGTGTCTATGCATCAAGACCTTTTCGTTATCTAGAAATAACTAAAAAAAAACTTTTTTGGAAGCCAGCAAAATAAAAAAAAGGACCAAGTCAAAAAGTCAGATATTGCTACTCACTGAGATCTGTAATGCAAAAGTTACAAGTAATAGAACTATAACTGAATAATGAAAAAGAAAAGATTTAGATGCAGAGTAAGCCAGTGTCTTTTCCAAGACCACAAAGTAATTTATTGATGTTGTTTAGGTCTAGAACTTAAGTTTTTTTACTCTAGACTCTGAGAACAGTTCTCTCATTTATAAAATGGAAATAGAAATTCATAATATTCTTAGGATTCATGCTATGGATAAAAGGAGGCTAGTCTTTTTGCTATTTCATTCATATCACCCTCTTTATATGATATTCAAAAGGAACCACTTTATACTAAATTCAGATCAAGAGAGATTTGTATGCCAAGAGTCCACTATATTCCTGAAGATACACATTTAGCCAACCAACACAACTCAAATACACAGCATCTCGTAAAGTTGAAACAATTAATTTCTTTTAACATTAAGTCGAGGGGGATATAATACTTAAAAAAAAAAAAAAAGATGCTGCCTGTCTTCTTCATACATTCCACTTAGAAATTCTTCTAAATGAGAAGCAAAACATTTCCTCGGAACCTTCACATTTATGTATTTATACTTATTATTTATTACTGCAGAAGATAACTAATGCATATTTGTGCATCTTGATAAATATAAGTATTTGAGTTCGTTATATCTCTTATAATTGATTCAAATTAACTTCTGCCTAGAGAAGAGAGATGGTTTCTTTCCATAAAACATTCCAATAGGGTTCAGCAAAGTTTATGACAAATACTTTATAACTTTTATATAAAGAATTCTTTAAAATTTTATGGTTGAAATTTTATCAGCTCCAAAGTCAAAATCAAAATCTTAAAATCTAATATTATGAGACTAGCAAATACATGAACTTCAGGAAAAAAGTAGAATATTAATTTTAATTTTTAGTTTACTGATATTTCATAATTTTTTTATTCTAAAGGCAGTAGAGATTACTGTGAAGTTCTGTTTTTAGGACTTTCTTCCCAAACCCAATCCTCACCTTGAATATTATAAAATTTAATCATTATTTCAGCTAAAGTATTTTTTTCCTAAACTTTACTTATTACATATGAGTATCTAAAACTTTTATGCAAGTTTAAGAGGGAGACAGTTTTAAAAAGAATAAATCAATATTTTCTACCAATAAATTCTAGAGAATTAAAAAAAAAATTTTAAATGTTTTAAGTTTTAAATATAGTTCTTACATGAGCATATGACAATACTAACTGCATAAAATCAAAGAATAATGGTGACAGGAAACCAATATCAGCACTTGAATTATGCATAACTGACTCTACCAGATTTTAAATATAACAAGATTTTGTTAAGGACTAAATGACAGCTAAACCACATATAGTCTTTTCTACATGCTAGGCATTTCTAAGCATCTTAAATATAGTCATTTAATCCTCACAACAACTCTCTGAAGTGTAATTATCCCCTTTTATAGATGAATAAACTACTTAAGTGACTTGTCTGAGGTTACACAACTAGAAAGAGCTGGGATATTGAGTAAGGCAAAAATTAGACCATCTTGAATCTTAATCTCTTGAATAATGTTATATATTGATGAAACAAATTTCTTAAATTGGTAAAAACTGTATTACTAAGAAAATTTAACTATAAAAAAATCTTAGACATAATAACAGTTAAAAACAAATGTTTGTAAATTATACAGAAGAAAACAATGGACAAACTTTGTACTGGATGGCTGAAAATAATGGTGGCATTAGGTTTAAACAAAAATGGCCTTCACGATAATTTAACTATGTTGCTTACAATTTACCTTGAATAAATTAAATTAAATTGGTTTAATCTAAAGAGTTAGTAAACACTGAATGAGCAAATCAAGAAAAAGTTTAACAAACTAAAACTTTTGAACATTGAGAAAATGCTTCCTATAGATCCTACAAAGTACGGAGATGTCAAATTTTATCTTTGGATTGCCTTAATATGTTTAGCATTAAAGTGTTGGAAATTATTTCTAGATTAAAAACTAGTTTTTCTGAATATTCTGCTTCAAGGAAAACTTTTCTTTGCTATTTCGAAAGAAAAATTGTAAATTAAAAGTGTAATATTATCATTTAATGTATAAAAAAATTCTTTCCACTAGAATTTATGTTTTGTATTAACATATTACCACCACTGCTTAAAATAGCTCTTATAACATAATATGGGCTCAATAAACAGTGGTAGAAGAAAAGCATGTCTCTTGTATTAAAAATAAACAGTTGTTCATTAGTAAAATATCAAGTTAGGTCTTCAGTGGAATAAACTCCTTAAGTTACAATAGTATCATATTACTAGAAAATTTTAGAAATTTCTAAAACAAGGTACAGAATCAAGTGCCAAAATCCCTTTCACCAAAGTGAAATTCTATTCTCCATTACAAATATCAGTAATCTTTTTACCGCTCCTGAATTCATAAAATCACTTATATTAATATACAGAGAAACTGATGCCATTTTGAAGCTCAGGTTTTTTTCTGGAATTACCTAAAAGACAAGACAATGTCATTTATGTAATTGTTTTTTTTTTTTTTCTGGCCTATTTGGGTAAAAATGGCAATGTTATCTTCAAAGTAAGCAAGCATTATAGAGCATCTATGTTTCCAATTAAATAACTGATATAAACTAGTAAAAACTAATCTTTTTAAGATTAGATGCTCAATTTAAAGGTAATTCAAAGCAGTATCTACATCACTGAAATTATATGAAAAGACTGAAAAGCAACAAACGAAGCTCAATTAATTTTAATTAGACCACTAAAATTTAAACTACTAAACTATCTTCTATCCAATATTATTTCCCTGATTCTTAAATTCTGGAAATAGACAAATGACCAATGTATCTTTTATGATATGAAAATTATAATTTTATCTGTTTACGAACATTCATAACATTCATAAACATGAATGTTCATAAACAAAACTATAATTTTTGTTTCTAGCTTCAAATTTTTCTTGAGATGTACTTTTTAAAAAACAAACACAAAATTATTTCAGCCAAAAAAAACAACACAACTTAGAATTATGCTAGAACCAGTAGATTACAGATAAAAAAGTTATAAAAGATTACTATCACATATTGATAAGAAGAAATTCTTTGATTGTGTAAAGGGCCTACTTTTTGATTAGAGATGGAAAAGTCTCTTTATCAGGCAGAATTTAAGAATAGGATGGAGTGTGAAAGATACCATCTTCTTTCTCCTGATACTCAGAAAATAGATCAAACTATTTTGTTCTATAAAGCTCAATTCAAATAATGAAGCATTGTTAGTCACATTAGCAGTCTACGTAATCTGGCTGATACAAACAAGAGTCTAACTGCAGCAAACATGGCAAACAAATTAGCAGTTTTAAAACTAATTGGAAAAAAGTGGGTCTGTGAACTTAATTTCATTCAGGGTGAGAAACCCATAGTACTCGACTAGGAAAGAAGAAATAGTTGCGAAAGTATAAAGTCAATTGCCCACCATGCTTTGTTCTTTTACATCCCTTCTTTCATTAAAGTATTATTTTTGACAGTAAAAGCTAATTTGCTTAAGAACAATTAATTATTGAGATTTCTGGTTTCTCTCAAATCTGTTTATCATGAAAATTAAAGACTGCTAGACTGGGCTACCAAATGTGTAGATGTACAATCTAGTACCAGAGAAAGGCAGGGACAGTGTGCTTGCATAGACACCAGTATTAACTTGTAGAGCTTTAAAAAATGTTATCTGTTTGTGCAACCCTCAGCCTATTTTATCAAAACTTCAAGCATGAGCTTGGAGAAAAATACTTTCAATATGAGATGAGTCTGATATTAAGAATTAATGTCACTGACACAATGTCAATGTCTTTGAACTAGTACTCAGAGCTTAAGAAAACACTTGAAGGATTCAGCTATTCAACTAGTTTAGTCTGTATAAAGTTATACCATATAGCATCACACTCAAAACAATTTAGTAGAATGGACATCTAACCAAGACTATTTGGAGAAAAAGAAAAGAAAAAAGGCTGGATAAAAATAGGGTATTTTGAAAATTGTAGTCCATTTTTTAAAAACCTTTGTATGTTTTTTAAAAAGGGGGAATTAAAAGGAGTTTCCTTTACCCCTGTAAGGATTCAAGAGGACCAGGTAAATATTTTTTCTGAAAAATTCTACTTCAAACCAAAATCTAGAGTGACTGTCTATGTTTCATTATTATTATTTTTTTACTTTATTTTTTTGTGTATGTGAAGTTATTACAGAAACCTCAACTCCTGATCTTAGATAATACACCCAGGAAATAGTTTTAAAAATCTGTTCATTTAACTTCTTTCTCCTCTCCCTCTTTTAATCTCCCTCTACCTCCTCTAACCCCTAACCCCTCCTCCTCAATGCAACTAACAGCTAAAAAAGTAAACTCTAGGCCTTCAATTTGCCTTCAAGAACCACAGGGGCAATTCTGAAAAACTCCAGTAATTCAGATTTCTACTGTGTAAACCTATATAAGAATAATCCTGTCCAATTTTTATAAAGCTAATTTCTAAATTATGAGGTTAGTCTGATGCTTTCTCTGAAATTTTTGTGCTATAGGATGTCCATATGTTTACCTGGAAAAGTAATAAGTTTGAGAAATAGTGAATTAAAAAAATTTTTTTTTTATCAAGACTTCTGGGGGCCTTTAATATACTGATAATATACACTATGAATCTTTAACTCCTTATATATCTACTAACATCTCTTAGAAATTATTCTCAATTTATAGATCAGCTTTGAAAATGCTGAATTCACGCATAGGTCAGTTCTTAGGAAAGGAGGTTTTTGCTGCTACTTTTTATGTTTCTTGCCTTTTTAAAGTCCTAAAAGAAAAATGATTTTTACCCAAAATAATAATCTAATTATAATTTTATAGTGGATATGTACATATGCACACAAAAAAAACTGGAGGCAATTTTATTTTATCAATAAACACTGGTTTGAAGGGTTATAATTTCTTATACTTTTCCATAAAATCTGTATTTCCTAAAATTAACATTATTTTGATAACCAGATATAAGTTTGTTTTAATTTAGCGACTGCTGTCTCACTATTATCTAAATCTTTAAATCTATCATAGAAGGGAAATGAAAATAACAACAAATAAAACTGTCATTTAGAAAATTCCTTTCAAACATTCTTCATAAAACACCTCCCCCAATCAAATCATAAAAAGGTAATCTTTCAGAATTATGTATTTAGAGTAAGAATTCTAAAATAAGAATTTATCCTGGGTAAGAAAACAACTTTAGAACACTTTAAAGGTACAACCTCACCTTTATTTTAGTTTACTAATAATATTGTAGCACTTAATGTGCATATCTGCCAAAAAATTGTTTAAGTTGCAAACAATACATTTTGTAAAGCTCTCAAGATTCTGAGAAAAATAAATCTTTCTGACATTTTTATTTAATCCTTTTAAGAATTGGTGGTCAAACTTAATTTTTCTAAACATGCCATAAATGGCTTGCACCAAATATTTTAAGTATATATTTTTTAAAAGTTTGAAGCAAAATATATATCTAAAGAAGTTTACAACAAATTCAGTTTCTTTTACCTATACTTAATTTAGTTTTAAGAGTAGAAACATTATTTTGTTTGCCAATTTAGGCGACTAAATTATAATTTGATGTAAGCAATCAAAATCAGTGCTACTAATACAGGAGGGTACAGTGCTTCAATGGAGCACCAAAGAGACAAAATATTCTAATTCTTTATTTGTAGATAAGCAAATCTGCCATATATTAAATTCATATTATTCTGTTTATTTTCTAATCTTAATTATTGCACTGATGGCTTAACTTATTCAGGTAGCCTAATTTTACTCGTGTTAAAACATATTCATTCATCATCAAATACTTAATGACCATCCAGGTTTAGATTTGAGGTCAAATCTCCTATTTTATTATTGTCATCAATAAACTACTAAATCAACTACCAATCTTCATAAATCCATAAGAAATTCATTATTTCTAATTAACTGTGTTTTAGTTTCAAAAATAATATTGAACACCTCTCAAAAGTATCATAAAGAATATGCTGAAGTAACTTTCTCAATCAAGGTATTCTGAACTAGAAAATACAAACATATCACATCTGATAATTGGATATTTTATTTTCTCATTTTAAGAATAGCCAATACTAAGTTTTTTCATTTATAGTATTTCTAAAGAATACCAAACACAGGAGTGTTTGTGTATCTATATATAGTTAACTCTCAATTATGTACCCCACTTTGTTTGGGAGAAATCCCTGATCTTAATGGGTTTGGGGAGAGTGGAAAGACTTCACCTGAAATATCATTATTCATAAAAATGTGCCTTCCCTCACATAAGTCTACAGTCCATTGAGAACTGAAAGGAAGATAGGTCGTTAAAAACAACATGAAACCAAAAACCAGCAACCTCACCAAAAGAGGCAATGTCCGGGCAACATGCCTAAGAGAGATTAAGAAAGTACCCAAGAATGTACAAGTAACTTTCTTTGAATAGTAACTGTATTCAACATGGGTCTGCTTCTGTCTAAAAGATAAGACATTATATAATTTTATTCGTATTTTTTAAAAGAAAAATAATAACCTATGGTGAGAGAAATTAAAAGTGGTTGTGCGTGTGTATGTGCATGCTTGTGAGTGGGAGGAATTCTCTAGGGAATTTTTTGGGTAATGAAAACTATTTTATTTGGGGTAATGGTTAAAAGAGGTGTGTACAATTCTCAAAACTCGTGGAACTGAATCCAGGATCTATATATTTTATTATATGTTCATTAAATCTTATTGAAGAAGAGACCATCCCAATCCTGGGGGATCAAGAACCTGAGGCAGGATTGGAAAGCTGAACAGGTTTTGAGGCGCCATAGAAACTGAGACTTCACAGAATGTTTTTTTTTTAATTTTGTTTAAAAATGAGATCTTAGAATTCTATATACTATCATAATCTAACATAAATACAAGGCTTTATTCCAAAGTAACTCTTAGACTATGTACTTTTCTTGATGAGAGACTCCCTTGCTTAGTTCCCTTGCTATAGATGATGGAGAATGCATTACTCAAGATTTACCACATTGCTAGTCAAAACGATGGCTCTGCTATCTTTCAAGTCGTCTTTTGTGAGACATCTATAATGACATATGTACACACTGCTACTACTTTTTCTTTTTAATCACCCAAGAAGAAAAATTTCAAACATGAAAAAATTGGCCATTTACAACCAAAAATATTGGACATTGGCACAGCACTACACTTAGCACTTCCAGAATGAACTGCAAGGATAGCATTAGAGTTCAAATAACTCAAAATGTTGATTTCTCAACCACTTTCCCAATTTCCCATACCTCCCCCAAAGAAATTAACTTTGAAGAGTTTATTTGATTAAGCAAAAACTGAAAGCAGAAGGATTAAAAAGTGAAAAAGGTGGTGCAGAAATTAGCAGAGGTGGCACTACCTGAAAGCTCATCAGAAAGGGGAGTGAGAACAATATCAGGCAAGAAGGGTTTGGAAGTATGGATCAGAACAGGAGCACTTTTAGCACTGCGTATATAGGCCGATGGCAGAGCACATTCACCAATGGATCGGCTTCTCATGGCTTTAAAAAAAGGAAAAGAAAGAAGTGGGGAAGGAAAAAAGAAGAGTGACTATAATGAAAGGCTTGTGTCACAGAAAAAGCAGCAACAGAGAAAACTAAAAGATACAAAGGAAGGAAATTTTAAATTAAAACATTTCAGCACGGCAAATACTGGCAAACTGTAAGAAAAGAAATCAGAGAACACATATGACATTTCGAATGTAATTTTTTTTGGTGTAAAGCAGGAAAATGCTTATTACTAGCAGTTATAATGTATAGCATTAAAAAACAGCAGACACTGTAATTAGCCTTATGTTCTCAAAACCAGGAGTTGAAAAGTTCATTGAAGGGTGACATCAAAAAGAACTCATTATTATTAATTCAAAGAAATCTTTCGTACCATATTTGGGCATTTCTCTGAGCCATTCTGAGCTTCTCTTCTTAATGAAGCTGAATTCCAAGAACAAATCATTCCTACTTTCATATTCTTTCCTAGTAAAGTTTCAATGTTACTCACAGGTCTTTTTTCAGAAAATTTTATGTAACTCATAGTCTAAAAAAATTGAATCTTGTAGTATTTCTGGTAGGAGAAGAATGCTAAATCGAATCAGTACCTCATATTTATATGAAAGTTAATAGTATAACTTTTTTAATTAAGTAGAAACATTTTTATAAAATAAAATTTGCAATCAGCATGAAGAATCAATTTACTGAAAAAAAGCAAGTTTGTGCTTATTTAAAATGTTAAGCATATTATATGAAAACTGATTTTTTAAAGCAAAAAGCTTAAAAACTGAATTACTTTAATATATTTAGAAAGAAATTAATAATCACTTTTATACTTTCTAAACATTTTTTTAATTTTAGTTTAGGAATTCTGAAAAAAATAATATGTATTTTTATGTATGAATAGAGGACTTAACAGAAACACTGCACAATATACGGTGTAACAGTGACATTGTTGAAAAAGAATCTGAATGTTAATGTCCATTTAAAATCTTAAGTTTTCCTGATTATAAGAAACACTTGGTTACCTGATGCCTAAATTCATTAGCTTGTCAGGAAAGGCCTTTGTGACCTGGCTGCAATAACCAATGAAACTTCGACTCTTCCAACTATTCTCCCATGTGGCTGCCACACTGAATTTTGTACTATTCCCTGAAAATTTCAAGCTGTTTAACAGCATGGAGTTTTGAGTTCATAATATACTTGGTCTTCTTTTCTTCCTGAAACTCCTTGTCATTTCTTCTATGAATCTTTCCTGATTCTCTCACATAACTATTAGCAATATAGCAATGAACAAACCATTGTTTCTGTTTTGTTCATTACTACTTATACAAAGCTTACAATCTATTTTTAGTGGATGTATGTTTTCTATGTCAGTCTCCCAATTTTTCCAGTGCAAACACTCTATTCTCTTATCTTAATATCCCTAGTACCTGGCACACATGAGTTCAATAAATCTTTACTGAATGAATATCTGTATTTGGGCAGCCCAGCATAATAATTTCGAAAACAAAAGTTTCAGTTGTGAACATACAGAGAAAAAAAAAAAACAGAAAAACTATTAATCAAAAACTAAAGGTATGTCATAGAGTTGATAACTGGAAAGAGTGATCATATATAAATTTTTTTGAAAAATTTTATTATTGTTAACAAAACAAAAGATTAAGAGCAGTTTTTAGGTAAATTCATGTGCAGTATAACAAGGAAGACTGAAATACATTAAGACAATGGCAACAATGGGTCTTCAGTGTATGTCTTGCCATGTAATATATTAAAGGTAAATGTATTTTAAAATTAAAACCAAATACAAAATGTTAAAATCTGGTTCTACTCGTTTTCCTGACAGCTTCTTATCCTTCATGTGAAAGTGAACGATTTTATAATCCAATTTGAAATAAAAGTTACGTTGATTTCAAGATAATCATTCAGTAACACTTGCTAGAGCACAAAGACACACACAGACAAAACTTGAAGTGCTGCTCAGTAACATATACCATCTGCTGTTATATGATTTTTAGAGATATTTCTTTCAAAGTAAATTGAACCAAATTTTTGATCCTACAAGTGAATTAAAAGTTTTCTTCTATCTTTTCCCTTGGGTTAGACAACTCCTTTGAGATAATAATTCCTTCTGCTCCTTCTTTCCCATCATCAACTTGAAGAGATTGGGCATTTCCCTCGGAACTTCTTCCTAAACTGCAGCCACTAGAATATGAGAAATAACTAATCTAAAAGTGAGGTCAGAGAATCTCTGTAAAGATGCTAAAGTTTCTACTGCTGCCTATATTCCTAGGCCATCCATGTCAGTAATCTTAAAAATAAATTTTCAAAACTATAATCATGCCAATTTTTGAAGTCTTATCTTCACCACTCTCAAAAAAGTGAATAAAAAATAAAAATAGATGTAACCTATATAAATTTATTTTGGCCCATAAAATATACACACTGTATCAAAAACTGTAACTTTCACTCCAGAGTTCTCATGTAGCATAAGAAATTCGTGGACAGCAAATGTGATGAATCACTAAAAACACACAAACATACAAAATAAACAGGAGGAAAGCAACGCTAGCTTTTCTCATTTCCAAAATGCTACACATATTTTTCCCTGTTTATAGTTAAGTAAATGTCCTATCACAAATACATGCCTGTTAATTGGCAGAAACACCTTTATAAAACCCCAAATTTAGGCACAATATTACAATAAACAGTTAAGAAAAAAATCTGAAAACAAAAGCAATAATACATTTGTTCCAAATGCTGAATACCACATCTTAACTCATAGTTGCAAACAAGTTACATTGTTTCTCATGAATATATTCTAAAATAAGTCCTAAATTCACTGCATCTCCTTTAATATTTATTGATATAAGCAAAACCTTAGAAATGCTGTCCAAAATTTATTTTAAACTCAATAGTGAAAATTTCTCACTAAGGCCATCCTGGGTACTCTGAGGGTTAAAGGATTATGCAATGTTTAATATATTTTTTTAATGAAGACAGGTTGCCTTTAAGTAAAAAATAAATTCAGCAGAATTCCTATCTGAAAATTCTAGAAAGCAGCCAGTAAGTCTGAATATAACAAAATTATTATTTTGTAAATTTCACCAGACTATCTAGTGTCCTCATAAATTTTAAGGACATCAGATACTTATATCAGTTTACACTAATAATATAAATAAAGCTGTTTAAAGTTAAACCAGTCTTAAAAATTTACATATTCTACTACTCTACTGGATAATTCAGTAATGTTAAAGAATATGATAATTTTAACAATGGGGGAATTAGGTTTGTTATTAAAAGGAATACTGCATAAAAAATAAATGTAAATTAAAATCTGAATTATTAATATGATTTGTTTCTCCCAATGCAAGCCATAAAATTAAATGGAGAATGACACAAACTTTAAAAAATAAAATCTTCATGGGTAAATCTGTGATTATTTCAAATGTCTAAATTACTTTCTGTTCCTAATGTGTATATACATGTTTTTTAATTAATACACAATTTAATTTTTTTAAAAGTAGTTTTAGGTTTACAGACAAACTAAGTGGCAAGTACAAAGAGTTCCAATATATCCCCTTCTCTCCCTCCTACCTTAATTTCCCCAAATATTAACATGTTGCATTAATATGATACATTCCTATAATTGATGAGCCAATACTGATACAGTGTTCACCTATTCATCCCTCTTCCCTTCCCTGCTCCCCATCCTCTGCTCCTTGGAAATCAGTGATCTTTTTTACAGTCTCCTTAGTTTTCCCTTTTCCAGAATGTCATATAGTTGAAACCATTTTTTAACCTTTTCAAATTGGCTTCTTTCATTCAGCAATATGCTCCTCCATATGTTTTCATGGCCTGAAAGCTCATTTATTCTTATCATTGAATAATATTCCATGTGTGCATGTACCACAATTTGTTAATCTATTCGTTTACTGAAGAAAACATCTTGGTTGCTTCCAAGTTCTGGCAATTATGAAAAAAAAGGGGCTATAAACGTTTGTGTGCAGAATGGTTGGATCCTATGGTAAGGCTATGTTTAGTTTTTTTTAGAAATTACTAAAGTGTCTTCCAAAGTGGCTGTACTACAGTTTGCATTCCCACAAGCAATGAGTGACAGTTGTTCCACAACCTTACTGGCATTTGATGTGTCAATGTTTTGGATTTTAGCCATTCTAATAAGCATGTAGCAGTATCCTCATTGCTTCAAGAGCAACTTAATATCAAATTCTACAGATTAAACCTACAGATATACCTGTATGTATGTATAAACTATAGAAATACACATAATTGATTCTGTAACATTTTTAATAGCAAAAAATTAAAAATAAATTAAACGTCCATCTTCAGGATACAGGTTAAATTATGGTACTTCCATGTAATTAAAACTAATGCAAGAAATACAACATTTTCTGATATGTAATAATGTTTAAGATATATCGTTATACCTTGTGAAAATATAATTCTTTTGAAGAATTTAAAACTAACCATGATTTTCAACTCTATTAAAATCTTTACAATTTCCCAATTCTCTTACTAGTTTTGTTTCTTCCCTTAGAATATAATCCTTAACATTTCAGAACCCACCATTTTATAGATGGCATATTCTTACAACATTAATTTTTAAATTCTTTAAAATAGTGTTTTTCACTGATTACCATTAACTGCAAATACATTTCCACAGAAATTTCTCCTTCCATAGAATCAGAGACTGTAAATGGCCTGAAGTAACTTCGAACAATTTTGTTTCAGGCACGTGAGGTACTACCATTCTCATTACAAAGATGAAGCAAATAAAGCCTAGAAAGTTCAGTAAATTGTTCAAGGTTATCTTGCTATTTAGTAATAAAAGAGAGCGAAAAAGAGAGATTAGGACAAAGGCCTCTTGCATTTCATTCAGCATTCTTTCTACTACAATTCAGACCAAGTTATACATCTCTGAAAGTAAAAGGAGTAAGACGGTAGCTAAGTCGACAGCATGCTGAGTGAACCCTACAACCAGAAATTCATCCCATCATTGCTCCACTGGTGCTATTCCCAAGATTATAGAAATTTCTTCCAAGTCTATTACAAGCAGCAACGAACATAGCAACAGACTCCCCCTTGGCTTCAGCTGTCTGCAAGTAGAGAGCATGTATTCCTTCCTGGATGTCTGTGAAGCCAATTTAATTACATAATTGTAGCACTGAAAATTAGCTACCCTAATTTTCCATGTTTGTAAGTATATTCACTTAGAAACTATACAAGTTAATGCATGAGTTCTGGAAAGTGAATCAGAGTTCTACTTCAATTCTGTAAAATAACAGTTAAAAATTATGAATATCTACAGTAAAATAAATTACATAAAATCAACGATGTGAAATAAGTCTTAATAGCATAAGGGAATAACACAGCATGCCACTGAACTTTTGAGTGCTACTGAAAAAAGTTTTTTCCATAGAAATGTTTCACTTAACAACAAAAATCAATTGATTGGAAAACTGTGAATCCACATACGTTGTTACTAAGGACTATATACATGTTGTTCTGTACAATTATCATGATTTTAAAGAGTACATACCAACTGTTTTTTGTCGTACTATACTCCTAGCCTTTTCGGTTCCTGGGGAACCAGTGGTTGTTGCACTTCTCTGTCTCATTGGAGCTTGGCCAGGTTGATCACGACTCCATCCTCTGGAAAATGACTTGTCAACTGAAACTTTCTGAAATTCGTGTCCAACTCCTAGAAATGCAGATTTGCAATCTTAGTATACTATCATCTGATACATAATCTCTTCAAATTATGTGTGCCACCTTGTCTCAGATTTTTAGGTTTACTCGTAATGTATTATAAAGTAACAAGATAAAATGCTTGTGAACTGCTTTACTGAACTTCATTTTATGTAAAAATCGTATTCTAAAATGAATGCAGTTTTAAAAATACACCATCAGTAATAAACTATTATAAATCCTCTGCCATCCACTTAATCTGTAATAGAAATGAAATATTTGGACAAGCAAAAAGGATAGGAAATAAGGTAATCAAAAGCCATCCTGTGGTGGCTAAATTTCTATCTGCCAAAAATAGCAACTTTGGAAATAAATAGCCCAGGAAAAAGTAGGTTGTTCACCTACTTACCACACTGAAATACTGTTAAGTATGAAATGTGACTCAGATATAATCTCTAGCTAGCAAATATTAAGAGTGAAAAATACCAGTAAACCAAAGATCATAAAAACATGTATTAATGATATAACCACCACTACTGTCCTTTTATCCCTTTTTAACATTAGACACACAGTCCACATCTAGAAATGTTTACTTTTAGTTAAAATAAAATGTTTACAAAAAAAATTTCAAATAATTTTTTTTTTAAATAGAATAACAAACTCATCATTTAAATTCTAACAAAAAAAATGGTATGGGATAAAGAGAAAAAGTGTTTTATAAGTCTCCATTTTGGTTAATTATTAAAAATATTTAAGATTCTGAATTATTTAACTTTAGCCAGCTATGTACAGAACACTTCATCTCTCATCACAATAAATAATGGTTTTAAGGTTCTTAAAAAAAAAAAAAAGATACCTCATGTTTTACTGTTGAACATTTTTAACCTTCAGAATAAATGAGGGAATAATAAAGAGAAAACATGACTTTTTACCCTCCCCTCTCTTCCCAGATCAAATTATTCAAACAAATGTATATGAAGCATCTCTGTGAACAACTCTTACCTTTCCCTTTGTGCTTTTTTTGCTTCTGTTCACTCAGCTTATCCAACGGTAAATCACTGAGATCCAAACTGTATAAATTTCTAGCTAAAACTTTAGTTAGTGTCTCCATTGTCAGTGACCATTCAGTGGCTAACTCTTCCCAATAGGTCAATGATGACAAGACTGAAAGTAACTCATCCCAAAGTTCTCGGGAGATGTACACATTTAGATTTGCTTTAATCCAGGCAACTATAAGAGTCTACAAAGACAAATAGTCATAAATAACAAAATCAGATATTCAATTATTTAAAATATTACCTAAAAAAAAAGAATATCTATGACCTTTTTATAGTACATAATACTTATAAAGTACATATAATACCTCTAAAAGTAATTCATGCAGTTGTTATCATCTATTATAAATTTCATTTCAACAACTGCCAACTCTCAATATCCTAGTAATTAAAAAAAAAGTACCAAAACTGAAAAAGAAACCTCTCTAGTGTTGTAACTATCCTTCATGTTCTATTACATTAACATTAAATAAAATAAATGCTGTTTAAAAAGAGACAAAGGTCTCCACTCTATTAACAGTTAAAATTATTGAGTAGTTAATGGTTACTGAACTAGAAGTAACAAAACCTACGTTCTCAAATTAAAGATGAAAGTCACGAAATATATAATTTAAATATTATAAAAAAAAACGAATTAGAGTTCTGTATTTAACTTAATGTCAACTGAAGAACAAAATTAAATTTCATTGTAAAGACACCAGAGAAAATAAAGTTGTTCTGTAATAAATCCAGTCATAGAATAAAAAACTAATCTATAAAAAGATAAATATTACTAATCAGCCAGAACCTCTGAGTTTGATGGGTTCCTACTGAAGATATACCCTCCCATTGCATAAGTCACAAAATAAAAATCTTTTCAAAAACTAAACTCTACAAATTTTACTAAGGAATTCATATAAATTTACACATTAATGTAAACATAAAAATGAATAGAGTTTATAGTATATAACATTAACTATTAATAACTTTAGATATTAAGATTACAAAAAAGTTATTCTGTATAGCAAGGTAAAATTTTGTTTTCTTATGACTCCCACCATTGGGTTAGTTCTAACAATAGTAAAATTTTAAGAAGAAAAAGAAAAAAAGGCTAATAAAGTCAGAAGAGTTTAGATAATAAATGTAGCTGGTTTCAAAGGATTAATCATTACCAGCATAGAACTTTAGGTAAACTAGCAAATCTAAAACAAAAATTAATTTGAATGGTAATTTATGGCCAAGAATTAGGTCTGAGATAGCTCTTATCTTTGACATTAAGAACTATCTTATCCATCTTTTTGTACTTAATGCGTCATCTTGAGAAAACAGTTGCTATTTTCCAAAAAATCCTCCATTACACATTTAAAGTCAATACTCTATCTTCAGGTTGGAAAACACAATATGCAATTCCTATGTAATCAAAACTATCGCTGATACTTCAAATAAAGAAGAGAATAGAGTCTTAAGGAACAGTATGATAAATAAATATCTTAATTACTTACTACTTTTTATTACTGTGGAACAATTTAAAAGAAAGTTCTGTTTTTCTAACTATACCAGAGACTTAGAAACTCATAAAGCAAACAAGCAGGCCATTACTCATGAGATTTTTTGAGTTTTTTTGCAATCACACATAAGTACAACACAAGAGATAAAGTAAATATCATCAGCCTGTTTTAACCTTTTTTTCACAGATCTGTTATTTCCTTCACTCTTGTAGTAGATTGTGAGTTTATACATGCGGCAAATAGCCTATTTAGATAAGCAACTTTTAATTTCACTCTACAAAAGATCCTTTCATACAAAATAATCTATGATTTACAGGTTTTTTTCCCACCAGGTAGTAAGTTTAGGGCTCAATGAACCTTAAAAAACACATATCTATCCAACTATTTAACTATCTATCTACTTATTTATTTTTATTGCCTGGAAAAGTGGTCCTGCAAGTCGACCTGCCAAGGTCATATTTTTTTTCCCCTGGAACTGTAGAAAAGCTTGTGATGGCATCTTCAGTACAGACTCCGTGACTCTGAGCAACACAAGCAGCATCTGTTCCCTTAAAGTAAAAAAATTAATTAATGTTTCCTTCTTGCATATGTATGCTTTTGGTTAATGAGTAACTTTCAAATTAGTATTTGTTATAAAATGGTATTATCTATCCATAACTCAAATATCTTCAAGTTTTTAGAATTCTGTAACTATTAAAATTTTAAATTTCATTTTATAAGTTCTATCATTTTAAAACCATTTTCAACCAAATACCTTATTGAATAAAAATTTATGCAAAAACTGGGGTGAAAATGTAGAGACTGCTTCCATTTCCCCACTCCATAAATCAAATAGAGTAGTAACCTTAGGGAGCTGTTTAAAAAACCCTCATCTATCTATAAGATATAGTGCTAGCTTGATGCATCTACCTTGATCCCTCGTTACAATATGGAGAACCACCACATATCTAAAATTGTATCAGGTTCAATATCAAAAATCACATATATTTTAAGATTAGTAAATCACAATGAGCCTGACAAGTACTCAAGGACCATCAAGCACTCTTTTGCCTCTTTCCATCGTTTTAGTTTGGCCATTTTTTAACCCTTTATTCTCTTTGTGTACAAGTCAAGCCAATCCTAATATTATCCTTACCTTGCCTTTTTCTACTAGGTAATTATTATTAAGACAATAAAACTACCATATTTGTACCTAATAATTCAATCATATGTGAAAAAGAGGTTGACAAAGGGATTTCAATTTGGTGTATAACCAGACTAACAGCCCAAGTCCTATCGCAGTCCTACCCTGCTTTGGCTTATTTGCTGGCCCATTCCAGGCACAGCAAGCAGTATGTGGAACAGTCAATGTGATAAATATGGCAGAGGCAGTAACAGATTCCATATTTAGATGTCATAGTTTTTCTGAGAAGTGAGGGCAAAATCAAATAGAAAAGTTATCACACAATATAAAATATCCTAAATTTATTAACACACACATTCATTCATAAAATAAAAATCAAAGGTGCCACATTTGTAATACTAGACTTCTAGCTTGTCTAAATGAAAAGTTATTTGATAACAACTACACATGCAATAAAGTACAGATTTCCAAACAAATCTTATCTGATTTGTGGTTAAACCATAACCCAATCATATATCAGATAACTTTTCACTTTGTAATACAATTAAAATGATTTTAATTCATAAAGTCTTATAAACTCAATGGAAATATGTGGGTAATTTCTCATCATGCTATGACTTCGAAGGAATTTATAAAAATTAAGAAATTCTAAAACTGTGTTTCTACATAGCAAGATTTTCACTGTAACCTGGCTTAACAGCTCTGATTCAAAGTATATATTAAAAAAAAAAAAGGGGAAACTAACAAAAGATTAATCCAACTATATTACTATAGTTACTAGCTAATAATAACTAGAGCTCTGAAGTCAGAAGGACCACAGTTCAAATCTCATCTGTGTGAACAAGGATAATTTACTCAATTTCTTTGTGCCTAAGAATCACCACACAAAATACAGATATTATCAACTTCATATGGTGTTATAAAGATTAAGAAAGAAAATGCATATCAAGTGCTTAAAAAGATATCTGGCACAGAAAAGTGCTCCAAATAAGTTAATAACTACTTCTAAATGTAATTTTTTAACATTGTTAATAAATATTTTTTCAAAATAGTCATTTTCCATATGCAGCAAAACAAATTAAGCATGCTCTTTTATGACTAAGTATTTCTACTATTTAAGAATGAGTCAAAGGAGAAAAATTATGTAAAAAATATGTATAAAGATGTTCCCTGTGCTCCACTTCTGTCAACAAAATAAAGTACTACATATCCATCAACAGAAGACTGGTTAAGAAAATTATAATAATACCTATGGCATAATACTATGTGACTGTGTGGGTGGTTTGGTGAGTGAGCTTTTGGGCAACTTTTATTTTCTTCTTAAAACTTTTCTTTGAATTTTAAAATGAACATGTATCATTTTTATAAAAACTAAACAGCTCTTTTTATCTTCCCAAAAGACTTATTTTTCCATTAAACTAAATAAATATTTATAGAGTACCAATACTATATAATACTATGCTAAGAAATGTAGGGAAAATGGAAACAAGACAACCAGTATACACATTTTAGAACTTCTCAATTCAGTGAGGTAAACAGACATTTATACATGGAATTGAAAGATTAAGACAATTTTGACAAGAACAGAAGTACAAATGCAGAATTAAAGGAAGTCAGGGGGAAAAAATTAAAGAATATGTGAGAAAAGGAAGGTAGAATCTAAGGATAGTTACAACAGGAAAAGACATCATAAAAAAAAGTTCAGGATGTGCTCAGGAAAGAGCAATCTGAAAAAGTTGGGAGGCAGACTCCCATCATGCTGGGTGGAGTTTAGGCTTGAGAAAGGGCTAGAAAGTAGGCAGGGGCCTGATTGTGCATGGCCTTGAATGCCAGTTTGAGGAATCAGGCATTCATGTATTCATTCAATCATTTACTTATTTATTCAGACATGTGTGCATGTATCCATTCCTGGGGACAAGGGGGGCCATCATAGGTCCACTTTAGAAAGATAATCCAAAGGATCTTGTGGAAGTTTGATCAAAGATGTTGAAATAAAGTGAAGGAGACTATAGTTGTCATCATGATTATATTATATTTATTCATTTACTTGATGATACAAGCCTCTACGATGTTGTAACAAGCCCTTTGCACACACAATTCTTCTAAAAATTACTATACATATACACACAGTATAAAAAATATAAAGAATATTTTTACCAAGTCTTTTTGTCCATTGATACTTGCACAACCATGAACCGATAAATGTTAAGAATGCGTTTACACATATCTGTGTGCTCATCCAGAAGATTTTTTATTTCGTTTGCAGGTTCAAGAAGAAATATATTTGATGAGTTTATAATAAACACCTAAAACAAAAGAAATCATTAGCCATTCATTACAAAATTTCAATGGCAAATTTCTTATTCAAAGGAAAAAACCCTTAGATGCTGACCACTGGGTGATCTATAATGAACTTAAAAACATAAGACTATAGGTTAATTCTAACTCAGTTTCTACTACCAACTTGATATCTGAAATTTTAATCATTAAACCTGTGTATTTTTAAGTTTATCTAGACAAAAATTATCATTAAGGACACCTCAAAATAAACCAAGTGAAAAACAGCATTCTTTTTTAAAACTGAGAGCTTTAATAACCCTACTGCTGTCATAAAATGAAAAGAACAATAAAAAGTAAAAATAGTTTTAAGATAAAAATGATACCTAAATCAAGAATTTTCTGAATGAGGTGTTCAAAACTATCTTTTTACATGCTTATTGGCTCTGTGTGTATATCTGTTTTGAAAACAATGGACTGCATAAACAGACTGCATATTATATTACTACTAACAAGAATGCATCTATATATCTTTAATTAAACTCATAATTGAATAATTAATTATACTTTGTTACTGAGGAGAAAATTATCATAATGGTGATAGGTATAAACATAGGCTTCTCAAAGATACTTTGGAGGAAGAAAACATTATACCTGTTGTAAACCTAAGTCTTTTATATCTTCTACACCCATAATTCTGATTTAAATCCCCTGGATACACTACATAACAAAATACAGTTGTAAAAACATGTGAGAAAAGCATATTTAGCTAACTAACTTTAAAATAGTTAAAATAAAAAAGAGTTGACTCTAAGTCCAGCAATAATGACCAGGAAAAGAGAGAGGGAGAAATAAACATTAGAAATAAAATAAGGATGCTGGTAGAGAATTTTAAAATGATGATTCAGTGGATAACTTTATCCAGTAGAGAATTTTAAAATGATGAATTTGTTCAGTGGATAACTTTATGCTAACTGAAAATTTAATAAAATAAATTATTTTCGCAGACAAAATGTTAATTGCCAAAACAGACTTAAAAAGAAATAGAAAAGGTGTAAATATTGATACCATGAAAGAAAGTGAACTGGTAATCAAAGCCTCCCTGATCCATATCTGAACACCAGGCCCAGACAGTTTACAGGCAAAGTTTAGCCTAACCTTCATGAAGGACATACAAAATACAAACCCCACCTTTCATCAGAATCAAGATACTCAATGACTTAGCTTCTAAATTCTTACTTACTCTCAACTTTATAATTATGTTGTGGGCTAGTATTAGTCAGTCCGCTGACCATTCTGTGGAGCAATGATGCAAATAAAGCCTTCTAGACTATTAGAAAGACTCACTTTTTATGTTTAATGATAATGGAAAACTACCAGAGAGCTTTTAAATAGAAAAATGACGTGATCTGACAGATTTTACAGGATCCCTCTGGCTACTGTTTTGAGAATATTACCAGGGTGAAGGGTAGGCAAAAGCAGAAGCAAGAATACTAATTAGAAGTTTACTACAATAATCTAGATGAAAGACTAGGGAGGCTTGGACATTAAGAGGTAGTGTGAGTGCCGAATAGTTGTCAGCGTCTGCATATATTCTGAAGGTTGACAGGATTTTTTGTAAAATTAGATGTAAGATATAAAAACAGGAAACAAGGTGACCTGAGCAAATGGAAAAGAGAGCTGCCATTAAATGAAACGAAAAAAATGGCAAAGAAGAGCTTATTTGTTGAGCAAGATGAGAAGCAAGTTTTAGACATGTGAAGTTTGAGATGTCTATTAGAATCTAAGTGAAGATGTCAACTTGTCATTAGAATATTTGTGTTCAGGATTCTTAGGGTTCAGACAAGTTGTTTCAGATGAGAGATAAAATGTAGAAGTTGTAGTATATAGATAACATTTAAAGCCACAGGATGGGATGAGAATAAGTATAAGTACAAAAGATATTCAAGAATTGAGTCCTACGTACTTCAACAGGAAAAAGTCAAGGAGATATGGAAAAATCAATTTAAAAAATCTGAGAACTGTAGAGGAAAAAAGGGAGGTATGCTGTTTTGAAGGCTTAGAGAAAGAGGGTTTCAACAAGGAAAGAAATGATCTACTCTGTAAAATGGTCCTGAAAAGTCTAGTAAGATTAGAATTGAAAAATATCCATCTGTTAATAATGTGGAAGTTACATGTGGCCTTGATAAGAATAATCTGATGTTAAAAATGAGTATTATGAATTCCTACAAAGCAATAGAAAAAAAGACAAATAACCCAACAGAATAATGAAAAAAGCACATGAATGAGCAATTCATAGATGAAGAAAGATGCTGAATTTCAGTAGTGATGAAGGAAAGGCAAATTAAAAAAAGAAAACACAAACTTAAAAAAAATAAGATAACATTTCACATATAGGAGCAATAAAAATTAAAATCTGACTACATAAATAATGGGGAAGATATAAGGAAATGAGAACTCACAAACACTGGAGAGAGTGTCAATTTTTATAACCATGTTAGAAAATAATTTGGCAATTACAGTAAAGTAAAGCTGATAGTATATAAAACCTCCAACCCAGTAATTCTACTACTAAATCTAGAATTACTACTAGGTTTATATCCTAGGAAGTTCTCCTACATGTGCAAAAAAATCTATATAAAAGAATATTCAATGTAGAACTATCTGGAATAGTGAGAAATTGGAAACAAGTTAAAAACCATTAACAACGGCCATGCCACCCTGAATAAGCCTGATCCTGCCTGATCTTGGAAGCTAAGCAGGATTGAGCCTTGTTAATACTTGGATGAGACCACCTAGGAAGACCAGGTGCTGTAGGTGTAAAAACAAACAAACAAAATTATTGACATAAAGATAAATAAGTTGACATAATCATAAATTGCAATGCCACAAAGTAGTTAAAATGAATGAACTATGGCTATGTGTCAACAACAAATCTCAAAAACATAATGGTTAATGCAAAAAAGATTTTGCAGATGATAGTACACCATAATTTATAAAAAATTTTTAAATGTCCAGAAAAATTTGTGATGTTTATCAATAAATGTATTATAAAGTAAAAGTTAAGGAAAAAGAAAATTAATATGACAATAACTGATAAATGTGTATGGCAAACTTATAACATTTAAAAGACTATACTCTGCACTAAGACACTGAACTATACTCAGAATATTCAATGATTATTTTATTTTTTAAATATAACCAAGGAGTGATCCACCTGCAAAACTGCCTGGGTACCAGCTCGTATGTTTTGTTCTGTAGCTTCTTCAGAGGCATTCTGAACATCTTGGTAGGTGTCATTTTTTGCCCAAGTGGAATTTCGAACATGATCAGCAATACTGGTCCCATTTTCCTGAAGCAAAATACCAAGTTTTTAATATATCATTACTTACAAATGCTATCACAAATCAGTAAGCTTAATAAACTGCAAATTACTGCACCCCACTACTAAGCATCTTCTCAAAACAGAAATATTTTTTACAAAAGCAATGTTGTATATTCACTGTAAAAAAGGTTCTCATTGACAAAAATACACAGTAAAAAATCATCATAAGGACCAACCAGAGATTATTATATCATTTCAGATACGGAGACATTTTTCTATGTATCTGATGTACAAACCTCTCCACATTTAAACACTGAAAGGAATTATTTACAGCCTTGTAAGAGATGAATTCTGTTCTAAAGTAAATGTCAGAATCCAAATAACTTAAATAAAATAGAAAATAGCTTCTATTTATCCTACTTAAGAAGAGTAAAATTCTTGTTATCCAAAGACAGAATAATACTGATACTTCAAACCACTAAGAAAGCAGCTTTCTGCTTGAGGTTTAGCTATTGAAAGTCTTGTAGATTAGTGGATTCAGTCAGTTGAAAAGCCACACAAACAGAAATTTCACTCAATGTTGTTCCATTTTTTTTTTAAGTTACTCTCTAGTTCCTTTCTGCTTTTGGTCACTCAAATAGTTTTTATTTAATATTTCTGTCTACAGCTTACAATTGTAATACACAGGTGGTTTAGTATAATACAAACTACTCTGTCATTATTAGGAGCAGTATTGAACTCAGCTGAGTCATCAAAACAATATATCATGCTCTAGTCTATAAATACCTTTCTCTTAAGATCCACGCTCCAATGGTCAGAAATCTTCTGAATAGTTCTTCCTGAATGACCCACAGACAGGCACGTCAAACTTAAGATGTTTAAAGTAAGTTTATTAACCATGTCCTTTCCATTTCTACCAACCCCTCTACCTACCCTGGCCACCACCACCAAATCTGAACTTTTAAAATTCCTATTCCAGTGTTAATAGCAACTACCCTGCTTGCCAACGAAAGAAACCTCCCCATTTCTCTCAGCTAATTAATTATCGAGGCATATTGATGTTACCACCAAAGGAGCTCATACATCTGTCTTCTCACTTATATTCCCATTACAACTGCCACTGTCCTATCTGATCATCTCTCTTCTGAACTTTGCTAATACCTCCTAATTAGTCCCCTTGCCTCCACACTGGCTTCTAATCTATCTTACACCCTGGATTTGGTACAATCCTCCTGAAATACATAACTATCCATGTCATTCTTCTATTCATAATCCTTCAAAGGCTTTCCAGTGTCTAAAAGGTAATCAAAGTCCATTATAATGGCATACGAGTTACCAGAGTCTAATTCTTGCCTACCTCATATTTCCTATCATTCTCCCACCTGCTCTTAGCTACAGCCAAACAAAAATATTTTCAAGGTATCCCACATCTTAGTAGATTCTATTCACATTGTGTGGTTCCTTTCTCAAATGTTACCTCTTCTTCATGTTATACAAACTCCTCATGAAACCTTCTCTAAGCAGTTAGGTATCCCCTCTTTCACACTCAAGATCATAGCAATAATACTGCTTTGTACTAGATACTCTGCGTATTTGTCTTCTTGCTAAACCATTAAGTTAGTAAAGGTGGAAATGACATCTTTTAATGTTTATACCACCAACACCTGTTCTTAATGTGGGCATTACTATGTTTTACAGGACTCTGTGAAATTTTTGGGAGTGTTTTGTAGTCACAAAAACTGACAACACCAGTAAGATTTTTAATGGGATGAACCAGGGAATGCTAAACATACCACAAGGTACATGACAGTCTGCACATATACAAACAATCTTGTATTAAGCATGTCTTTCAAATGTCTCACAAGTATTACGTGAATTAAAAAAAAAAAAACCTTACAATTATCTAAATCTATAACTTAACTCTACTTAATAATGTCAAATTTTAAATAATTTTTTAATATAATAAATTTATCAGAAATACAATCAATGAGTGATTCTATCTTTTGCTTTTGGTTCATGCCATTAGCAAGAGTTGTTGGCAATTTGAAAAAACAAACCTCTATAATGCCATCACTGGTTTTAGTATTTGAATAAGCAGAACATACCTTTATATCACACCTATATCACCCTGCATTTGTAGCTTTCTTTCTTCTTTCAATTGTTTGTTTTTTAATTATGTATAAACACAGATTATATATTATCTATCATTTATTTAAAGACAGTAAACGACAGGGTAGGCTCCATACTGAACTATAAATTCATAACAAAAAATTGGGGGAAAATGAACAATTTAAACTGACAAATTTATCTTCTAGCTTGATGCAAGAATTGGATATTTTTATTGGTGTTTACCAAACAGAACTGCAAATATTATTTCATAATTTACATGGTTAATTTTATTCACTTCAATTATATTTTTCCTTTCTTAGACATAAAGGAGGATGCTCTACATATAAACAACACAAACATACATACATAAATATTGATTTACTGAATCTCTGTTGAATATGGCCTATTCATTCAAAAGTTAATATCCTGATAAATTCCATTGATGATGTTAAATTAACCATCAAGGTGAATGAGCATTATCAAATTTCTCCTATCTGGATTTAGTAAGATACATGTCAATATTAGACTCCAATTTTTGGTAAGAACTTGATCTATGACAATGGTTAAACAACCAAAGGACGAGAATTTATTTAGGCTTAAGGAATAAAAGGAATCAGGAATCCAAATTCCACTTTTACTCTTTTTCTCTCATCTTTTCCCCACTGTGAGTAAACTCTAGTCATTCTTATCACAAACCAACTTATTTAGCAGATCAGGATTTTTTTTTCTGCAGTTGATGCTAATGCAAAATTTCCAAGAAAGAATTTAGAACATTCTAGTTTGTGCTGAGTACCTAATTCTAAAACAAGACAGGCAAGAAGGAATTGTAGTTTTTTTATCATTCTAAGTACTACAACATCCATTTTGATCCAGTACCACAGTTTTAAGTATTTCACTTTTTAGAACAGCACCTAATTTTGATCTAGACAATGACATAAAGAATCTCTCTATAAACTCAATCCTAAATTTTTAAAGTTGTAACATCAAAGTGCTTTGGAATAGGGTGTTAACATAACTGTTATATGATCTAAACTGTAAAATACACTGAAAGCTATCTTTACCTGCCCATTTAGTAAGTATGTATGTGTGAACACATTATAGTTCTGTGAAAATCTAATCTATTAAACTTATACTAAAATATGTAGTCTTATTATTTTACCTCTTCTCTTTTTTCACCTTCTTCCATTGAAATATCATGGTCTATAACATTGTCAATACAAGGTAAGTCTGAAGAAGAGATTGCAATTTCTTCAGGCTCTTGCATGAACAAAGGTTTTTCCTCTTGCTGGATCCATTCTTGATAGACTTTTACCACTTTTCTCATAGCTGCTGCTTCACAAATTGGTAACAAAAATGCCTAGTGAAAAAGAGAACAGAAATACCTTTTTATACCTTTTAATTTGCCACAAATCACTAATAGATACATATCTTGTTTAAAAATGTAAGATATAAGTGATTTTTAAAGAGTTAAAGTCAACAAATGCTCTGTCAGAAACAGCCTTTTGTCTCCAAATAATCTATAAATTCACTAAGATAGAAATGCTTTTGGTAGATAAACAATGATTTCAAGTGCAAAGAGTAAAGATTTATTTCAATAGTACTATCTGTCTTGGAATGAAAATATTCCTTGTTTCATAAAATAACTGTGGTTCTAAAAAGCTCAGAGTAAATACAACTTTTCATAATATATCACATTTTATAACTTATATTGTTGTCTTTTTAGATTATTAAAATATTTTTATTAAAATTTATTTTAATTAAAAAAATTAAATCTGATTCCAAGGAATAAAAATCACACAAAACAGGCAACTTAGCTTTTCTAAGCATATAAAAAAATTTTACAGCTTTCCCATTTCCTTTTACATATAATAAAGTTTTATCATATAAATAAGGCAAAATACTTAGCAAATTAAAAGAAATATCTTACTTATTCCTTCCTGTAGGTACTATTTGTGTTGCCTTAACTTTTAAAAAAGGAAATATTTCTTCCTCACATTTCATAGCAAAAATTTTATATTATTCAGACTGCAAAAATAAAACAGTAAAATACTTTTAATCTCACCACCCAAAGTCCTTTCCTCATGTATGTTTGTATTTGTTAACATATTCACTGTACTTTTTATTTACAAATAAAAGTAGTTAAATTGATTTTAATTTTTTTACAACCACTATTAATTTCAACTAAAAATCACAAGACATTCACCTAAAATCTGCCACTTCCTATTCGAGAGTTATTAGTAGGTGTGTTTAATAATAATCATGGGGTCAAATGACTTTATTTTATCTGAATAAAACTAATCAAGAAAATCAGCTTTTCAAGATGATGAAAAGTTACTCTGTAATATCAATAGGGTATTTTATAGTGTTTAGTATTCCTTTTATTATTTATTTATTATTGATTTCCTAGCAAACTATATTACTTGTTCCTTTTATCAATCTAACACACCCATTCCCATATTCTCACTCTCATATTCCAGCAGCTTAATGGTCAATGGCATGTTGATCATCACAGCCTGCTCTTAGATGATCTATTTTATAATCATAGCAGCAACAGCTCAGCCATTCTTAAATAGGTTCAGTTTAACTTTTTTTAGAAAGCTCAAATAATCTCAACGAAGTTCTATTCTTAGATATTGAAAAATTAACTTTTTAAAAAATTAGCATTGGAGCTCTGTATTTTCTGCTTGATATTGCTGTGAAACTGCTCTAAAATATTAATTTTAAAAATATTTAAAATATTAAAAAATTTTAAATATTGGTAATCTCCAGAGCTAAGATATTTATTATTGTATAAATTGTCATACTATATCCTAAGTGGCTTGATAAAGACCAGAGTGTATATAACTTTTATACTACGGGTCCCAAAATTTGATTTGTCAACACATAAATATGGATCTTGAGTAAAGACTGACATTAGCCATGGCTTAAAATGGATGTGTACATCAGTATGCCAATTTAAAAATTTACAATGAGAAATAATTATCACAGAAACCAGAGCATTCAAATCCACATACTGGCACCTTATCCCTCTATGAAGCACCACCACTCATTATCAGATATCGATTATTAATTGATAATAGAGGAAACTGTCACCAGAGGCAGAAATATACAAATCCATATGACCAGCAAATTTTCTCTTTGTAGATGATGTCATCTCCAGTTTTATGGTTCTATGACCATGAACTACATAATAACCAAAAAAAAAATTACATAAAAGAGGAATTAAAAAAACAGGAGAGAGAAAAATCAAATATATAATGGTATTAGTTTAAGATAACTGGTATAGTTTTCTAATAATGGGTTTTGACAATAGTATCTGATTTACTAATAGCTAAGGATCTCCAGTGAATAAGCACTAACAAAACGTGTTGGTCTCTGATATTCTTTTAATATATATCCATATACCCCAACCGAGATCAGGATGGACACATTCCTTAAGATTAATCATGTATGAATTTTTGTCTCTTAAAGCAGAGGTTCGCATTTCAGTCTCAGAATCTCTAACATATCATATGTTAACACAACTAATGCACTGTCCAAAATAAGAGCAGTACTGTTTTACATTTTTGCAAATCCCTTTAATATTTATCTTAATAGAATTAAGACAGTTGGATTCTTCCATTTGCTGCTTCTGTATTTAATCAGATATAATATCATATATCAGATATCCTGTGAAAGAATGAGAATGAAAAAGTTAAATAAAATCTTAGTATTATAATGAAAATAGTTTTCACCTCATGAACCTGAAAAGGTCCTGGAAACTTCTAAGAATTTACACTGTGTAATCTATTGCCTTAAAGTGGCTTTTGGGAGAAGAAAATTTATCAGCTTATAATAGACTGCCATAAAGAATGATATACATAAACCTTAGAGTACCCATGAACCAAAACCCTAAAAAAAAATATACAAAGAACAAAGAGAAAAGAATCTCAACAAAACTCTAAATAAAAACAGCAAACAACAGGGGAAAGAGATAGAAAGAACAGAGCACGATTATAAAAACAAAACAACCTAAAAACAATTAACAAAATGGCAATAAATACATATTTATTAATAATTACTTTAAATGTAAATAAATTAAATGCTCCAATAAAAAGACAGAGTCACTGAATAGATTTAAAAACATGACCCCTTTAATATACTGCTCCGAAGAGACTCACTTCAAATCGAAAGGTACATGACTAAAAGTAAAGGGATGGAAAAAGGTATTCTATGTAAACAGAAATGAAAAGAAAGCTGGAACACACTACTTATATCAGACAAAATACACTTTAAAACAAAAAATTTTTAAAAAGACAAAGAAAGACATTACATAATTATAAAGGGGTCCATCCAAGCAGATATAACAATCATAAACATCTACACACCCAACAAAGGAGCACCTAAATATATAAAGCAATTAATGGACACAAGGGACAAATCTACAATAGTAAAATACTAGAGGATTTTAATATCCCTCCCACTTCAAAAGACAGATTATCCAGACAGAAAATTAATAATAATGATTTTAAATGTTATAAGTTTGACTTACCACGCATTTACAGAACATTTCATCCAAAACCTGCAGAATACACACCTTTTTCAAGTACACATGGAACATTCTCCAGTTTTAATCACATATTAGGTCATAAAAAAAGCCTCAATAAATTCAAGAAGAATGAAATCACATCATATATCTTTTCTGACCACAAACAATGGCATGAAACTAGCAATCAACTACAGGAAGAAAAAAAAAAACACCATAAATATGTGGCGACTAAACAACATGCTACTAAACAACCATTGGATCAAAAAGGAAATCAAACAAGAAATAAAAAATTATCTTGAAGAGATGAAAACAGGTACATAACTTTACAAAATTTAAAGGGTACAGCAAAAGCAGGCCTACCTTCAGAAATGAGAAAAATCCCAAATAAACAATCTAACTCTAAAACTAAAGGAGCTACAAAAAGAACAAATAAAACCCAAAGTAAAAAAAAGGGAAGAAGTAGTTAAGATCAGAGTGGAAATAAACAAAACAGAAATTTTTTAAAAAGAGCAGAAAAGATCAATAAAACTAAGAGGTAGTTGTTTGAAAACATAAATAAAACAGACAATCCTTTAGCCAAATTCATCAAGAAATAGAAAGACCAAATAAATAAAATCAAAATTGAAAGAGAAGTTAAAACTGATACAACAGAAAAACAAAGAATTACTAAAGAATACTATAAACAATTATATGCCAACATATTTAACAATCCAAAAGAAAAAGATAAATTTCTAGAAGTACAGAACCTTCCAAGATCAAAGTAGGAAGAAATAAAAAATCTAAACAGACCAATTACAAGCAATGAAACTGAAGTAATCAAAAAACTCCCAACAAATGAAAGTCCAGGAGCAAATGGCTTGACAAGTGAATTCAACCAAACTTTCAAAGAATTTATACATAGCCTTCTTAAACTATTTCAAAAAATTGAAGAACAAAAGATTCCAAACTTATTTCCAAAGTACACATTTCCCTAATATCAAAATCAGATAAAGACACTATAAAAACAAACAAGCAAACAAAACACAGGCCCAATATCCTTGAACAATGTTGTAAGGATTATGAATAAAAAATATCAGCAAACCAGATTCAACAATACATTAAAAGAATAATACTCCATGACCAAGTGACATTCATCTCAAGGATGGTTCAAGATCTGTACATCAATTAATGCAATACATCATAGTAACAAAATAAAGGATAAAAACCACATATTCATCTTAGATGCAATCAAAGCATTTAACAAAATTCAACATCCATTTATGATAAAAAATCTCAACACAATGGGTACAGAAGGAACATATCTCAATATGATAAAGGCAATATATGACAAACTTACAGCTAACATCATAGTCAATATTGGAAAGCTGAAAGCCTTTCCTCTAAGATCAGGAACAAGACAAGGATGTCTGCTATAACCACTTCTACTCAACATAGTATTGGAAGTTCTAGCCACAGCAATCAGACAAGACAAAGAAATAAAAGGCATCTAAAATGAAAAGGAAGAAGTAAAACTCTCATTATTTGCAGAAGACTCCACCAAAAAACTGCTAGAACTAATAAATGACTTCAGCAAAGTTGCAGGATACAGAATCAATATACAGAAATCTATTGCATTTCTATATACCAATAACAAATAATCAGAAGATAAAATTAAGAAAACTTAATTCATATTTACATCAAAAAGGATAAAATACTTAGGAATAAATGTAATCAAAGAGGTAAAAGACCCACATTCTGAAAACTATAAGACACTGTAAAAAAAACTGAACAAGATACAAATAAGTGGAAAGATATACCCTTCACATAGACTGGAAGAATTAATATTGTTAAAATGTCCTTACTACCTAAATTAATACACGGATTTAATGTAATCCCTATTAAAATACCAATGGCATTCTTCTAAGAACTCAAACAACTAATCTTAAAATTTAGATGGAATCACAAAAGACCCCCCCCCAAAACCAAAGAAATGTTAAGAAAAAATAAGGTAGGAGGTATTATGTTCCCTGATATCAAACTACACTGCTGAGCTGCAATAATCAAAACTGTATAGTACTGGCATACAGACAGATATATGGAGAGCTCAGAAACAAACCCTCACTTATAAGGCCAATTAATCTACAACAAAAGAGGCAAGAATACATAATGGGGTAAAGACCTGAAACCATAAAACTCCTAGAAGAAAACTTAGGCAATAAACTCTTTTTGACATCACTCTTAGTAATATCCTCTTGGATATATCTCCGAGCAAGGGAAACAAAAGAGAAAATAAACAGATGAGTCTATATAAAACTAAAAGTTTTTGCACAGCAAAGGAAACCATAAACAAAATGAAAATATAACCTACTAAATGGGAGATGCTATCTGCAAATAATACATCCAACAAAGGGTTAATATCCAAAATATATAAAGAACTCATACAACACCAAAAAAAAATCCAATTAAAAAATAAGCAGAGAATATAACATTTCACCCACGTACATGTACAGATAGTCAAAAGACATATGAAAAGAGCTTAACATGCCTAATAATCAGAGAAATGCAAATTAAAACCACAATAAGATATCACCTCATACCTGTTAGAATGGCTATCATCAATAAATAAAATAATAACAGTGTTGCCAAGGATGTGAAGAAAGTAGAACCCTTATACACTGTCAATGGGATTGTAAATTAGTATAGCCACTATAAAAAATAGTATAGAAGATTCCTCATAAAAATTAAAAATAGGGCTGCCATATGATTTGGCTATTCCATTTCTGGCTATTTATCTGAAGAAAACAAAAATACTATTTGAAAGATATATGCACTCTTATGTCCATTGTAGCATATTAGTAATAGCCAAAATATAGAAAACACCTGGATGTCCACCAACAGCTGAATGGATAAAGAAGATATGGTATATATATACAATAAAATATTATCCAGCAATAAAAAAAGAATAAAATTTTGCCATTTGAGACAACATGGATGGACCTAGAGGGTATTATGCTGAGTGAAATAAGTCAAAGAAAGACAAATACTGTATGATCTCACTTATATGTGGAATATTAAATAAACAAAACAAAACAGAAATCAACCCACAGATATAAAGAACAAGCTAATGGTTACCAAAGGGGAGGTAGTAAAGGGATAGGAATAAAAAAGACAATTTTACTAAATTTATTTAGCTATAGAAGGTCTTGTGGTGCTCTACTTGAGATTGCTAAGGGCAGAATTATTAAATGTATATATACCTGATAATTAATAGAACATTTTCATCTATACTACACTGTAGAAAATGAATTTTCAAAAAACAAGGAAAAAAACTATTTCAGATTCTAATTTATCATCAGTATTAAAAAAGTAAAAATAGCTTTCCTACTATCTTCTCTTAAAAACTAATTTCTTTTCAAAACATGAATGGTTCCCTGGAGTCACCATTCTCAAATTTATTTTTGCTGCAATTCTGCCTTAAAAATCACTTCTAAAAAATAATTGTTAGAATAAAAACAGTATCTCAGAATACTTCAGTTCCCACCTAAAATTTGTCACATAAAAGATACAATAACACTTTTCAATGAATGACTCAGCTTGTAAGGATATTCTGCATCTAGAACAAAATATGAGTATTAATCCAGAGAGACAAGTGAGCTATGAAACTTCTGGCTGCTGCCTTGAACAGACAGCTTAGAAAACTTTGGTTTAAATGATCACCTGTACAGAAGGGAACGACAGATCAGAGTCCTACACACATAGCTGACAGCAATGAAGGCTACAACCTCAATGCAAAATTGAGCTAAGAGGGGAAAAGAAATAACTCCACAAGAGTCAGTGAGGAAACCTGTCTACTGATTTAGGGTAGAGAGATGCAAAGAAAGAACAGTCTTCCTTGCAAATTCATATTCTCAGGCTGGCCATCACATACTTTGAATGCTGCAAAGTGGGAAAAATCATAAACTGAGAATTATAACTTAAAGTAAACTGTGCTGACAGGACCCCTGAATACCTGATAGAAGTGTAAATCCTCTCTGGATATATTTAATCCACACCATTAAATGTATACAAAGAAATCTGCCTATACTGAGATGCAGAGTAGTTAACAACAAAAATCTCCCCAGAGACATCATAATCAAAAGCTAGTCTTACTACAGGTTTATATTGTGTGTTCATATTATCTAGCTGGCTTGAACCTCTAATCAAGAATTGAGTTAAATGTGAGGTTTGGTAATATTTCTTTTAAAAGAAGCAAATGCAACTTTTAATGTTTCATTTAAAAGAAGCAAATGCAACTCCTGTCTGGAGAAATTAACCTTTAACAAACAAAATTAAGAAATAAAGTCATAAGAAGCCAAATTTCAGAATCAAATTTCTGAACTTCTAAAATTAAAAAATACTGCCAAGAAACACAAGAAAATACAGCACCATGAGAAAGAGCATATAGAAACAAAATATGGCAGAATCAGACCTATAAAGACTTCTGGAATATTAAAATGATCAATCAATAAAAAATAAGTATGTTTAGTATTAAAACATAAAATGTAAGTAAATAATAGAGACAATAAAATAGACCAAACTGAATGGCCAACTTCTAGAAAGAGTTACAATTTTAAAAAAATTATCCAGAATATAGCACAGAGACGAGATGAAAAATATGAATGAGAGGTTAAGAGAAATGCATAAAGTGAGAAGGTCCAATATACTTCTTGTCAGAGTTCTAGAAAAGGCAAAAAAAAAAAAAATGGGACAGAGGTAATATTTAAAGTAATATTTAAATAATAAGTATCATTAGATATTAAATAAAATATTTTAAGTGATAATGGCTGAAAAATTTCCAGAACTGTCAAAATATATTAATCCACAAATGTAATATGCACAAAATATCCCCAAAAGAAAAATAAATATTTCTAATCAGCATCACACTGATGATATGCAGTGTGTCTAGACCTGGACACACCATAGTAAAATGCAAAATGCCACATACTAAGAAAGATATTAAAAAGAGCCAGAGAAAAGATGGTTTACCTATTACTAAAAAGAGTACAACTACTGGTTGACATCTTGACAGCAACAATGTAAAACAAAAACGGGAAAACATCCAAGTATCTGGTATATGCTGAGTGAAAATAATTATTAATCTAGAATTCTAAGTCCAATGGGAAAAATCTTTCAAAAAAATGGGAAATTAAAGACATTTCATATAGGCAAAACATTAAATGTTTGATATCAACAGACATCAAAGTAAATTCTCAATGATGAACTTTATGGCAGAGTAAAGTGATTCTAAATAGAAGATCTGAAAAGGAAGAAATTATAACCAAAGAAAAGTGATAAATATGTAACTAAATGTAAATCAATATCGAATGTATAATTAAATAATACTGGAGTTAAAATAAAATATGCACAATAGAACTAAATTATTTGATTATAATAAATATAAGTTAGAGGGAGAAATTAGAGTAATAAGTTTCTAAGATCCTTATATTGATTAGGAAGAGGGTAAAAAGTAGTAACTTTAAGGCTTAGAAAGTAAAGTATGTACATTAAAATTTATATAGTAATAACTAAAGGAACAGAGCATAACTTTAAGCCAAATGATGGGGAGGAGAACATCGATTAAAAAGAAAGCAAAAAATAAGAGAATAATGAAAAAAACAGACAGACATGAGAAGAAAAATTGAAAGAACAAAAGATAGTAGAAATAAATAGAAACATGTCAGTAATTAAAATAAATATAAATATTCCAGTTAAATCTGACCATATTTACAAGAGACATATAAATTCTAACTACATAAAAAGTTCTGAAGATACAAAGATTTTAAAAAAAGATTGAGGCTAATTCTAAATAAAAAGTACTATATATGTATTAATAGTAGATAAAATAGACATCAAGCTAAAATAATTTCTACAGACGAAAAAGGCCATAAAATAAAAGATTTAATTCACCTATATAAAATTACAAACTTTTATGTAATTACATTGCTTCAAAATAGTCAAAGAAAAATCTATGGAACTATAAAGAAAAAAATATACAAGTCACTATCAGAATATAAGACTTTAACAAATTCCTCTCCATAACTGTGAGGTCAAGCTGACAAACACAATAATAAGTTTGATACAAGACTTTAATGATCAATGAACTCAAGAGAATACATTCTTTTCAAGCATAAAAGACATCTGTGAGAATTATGTATTGAGCTATAGACTTTGATAAATTTTAAATCATTAGCATAATACAGACTATATTCTGTATTATTAAAGAATTACATTAGAAATTTGTAAGAGAAAAGAAAACTAGAAAAATCTAAAATGTTTGGAAGATACACATAAATGACTCAAAGGTCAAAGACATTAACATGAAAATCAGAAAATATTTAGAATAAAAATGTCATAAATCAAAATTTATAGAATACAGCTAAAAAAGTATTAAGAGGTAAATTAACCTAAAAATATTTATATAAAAAAAAGTGAGGCAAAATTAATTAGCTAGGAAAAGAACCACCGAATAAAATTTAAAAGTGGAAAGAGGAAATAACAAGAAGCAAAAAGTAACAAAAGAGAAAAACAAGCATAAAACAGAGGATCAACAAAGGCAAAAGTTCATTCTTTAAAAAGCCTAATAAAATGGACAAATCTGTCAAGAATCATCAGGAAAAAAAAAAGGACAAATACTAATAAGAATGAAAAAGGATGATATAAATATAAATGCTTCGGAGATTTAAAAGATAAGAGGATAATAAACTTTATGTCAAATCTAAAAACAAATGCAATGAACAAATTCCTATAAAAATAAACTTATTCAAACTGACTCAAGAACCATAAAACCTGAATAGCTCTATAAGGTTAAACTTTCTCATAAGCAAAATATTCCAAACTATTTGTCAAATATCTTCCCCTTCCCATTTGTCATATTTCTGTCAACACAAACCTTAACCATGGCAACTAGAACCACTGGCAAAACTGGACAAAATGTTATAAGTTTGTTTAACTTACATTGACAAAGCTTCCTCATGCTTTGTTTTACATATCAATAAACAAATGTAGGAGATAATGAAGATTTGCTGTGCCTAGAGAGCATCCTGGTATATGATGGCAATGTGGCATAGAATATAGAGCACTGACAAAGAAACTGGGATCTGGGATTTTTAGTTCCAAGATCTCCCACTTGCTGTGAGACTTGAGACTTGAATGATCTCCTTCAGCTACAAAACTCAATGATGTTTATTTGCAAAATTAAGTAGCTTTGCTATTAAAGCAAATGATTCATTTTCATAAGGTTTATTTTCCACAAATTTCTATGTAATTGAGAATGTACACTTAGAAATTTCTAGGTATCTTTATGTGAAATAGCTTTTATTCTATTTCCCTCTATTTTATTCTATAAATAATATTTGTCTTAAACAATTTTAATTTCAGAATGTCTTAGAGTAGGGGTTCCCCAACCCCTGGGCCATAGACTGGTACCACCAGTCCGTGCCGTTAGAAACCAGCCCACAGAGCCGGAGGTGAGTGAGCGAAGCTTCATCTATATTTGCAGCTGCTTGCCAAAGCTAGCATCACTGCCTCAGTTCCATTTCAGATCATCAGGCATTTGATTCTCATAGGGGCACCGGTCCCTGGTGCCAAAAAAGTTGGGGACCGCTGTCTTAGAGGACAAAACTAAGCCTCTGAAGGGAAGAGAAAATAAAGGCAATGAAAACATAGCTTTTTATACTGATAAACCACTTTTATTGATCGGAGAGTGAAAAATTAAATAATTTTACTATTATTAATTGATAGAAAAGTTTCAAACCACAAAGTAACTAAAAAAATTATACTGATACAGAAGAGGTATGGGGGCATAGTTATTAAACTAAAACCATCATAAACTAAAAGATATAATAAAATTATTGGGGTGGCTCCATAGTGTAGTGATTAGCACATCTGCTTTACACGCAGAAGGTCCTGGTTCACACCTCAGGTAGAACCACAGACCATACCCCAGGGACACCAGGCCCCTGGTGCATGCCCCAAGCATGTGGGAGGAGATGCCTTCAGAGATCCAGTTCTTAAGGGGAAAATGAAGCATCAATAGGTCAGGGGTGGAAATAAGGAAGGAGGGGTAATTAAGGAGGGGGAAAAAATTAAAGGACTAGAAGTAGTCAATTTAAAAAACTAAATATGAACTAAAAAAACCATTTTCACGAATAAAATTAATAGTGATTAAAAGTCACTATTTTCAATATTATTAAAGACAAAAGTCTATATCACAAATTAAAAATACACAAGTATTTTACCTGACGAAATATCTCTGTGACAAAGTTTACATTACTTCTTTTAGAAGAAAAAACTCTGCGAACTATTTCAATGTCTGTGAGATGTTCTTCATCTATACTACAGAGACTAGATGAGCTGGGTTCTCGCTCTGTTAGAGTGCTTGTATTAGAATGAGATTGTTCTGGTTCTGTAGTTCTATCTGCTTTATCAGCATTATCATTTTTGTTTTCTTCTCTGGATACCAAACTAGCTGCTGCTCTCTAAAATAAAAACAAAAGAGAAGAATATCATAATCATAAACTTGGTATTCTATCTTTTAACAAGTCAACAAATACTGACAGAATCCAAAGCATTCCACAGTAATTTACAGCATTGCTTAAAATCTGGGCACAGTTTCATTTAGAAACCATTCTAAACAATTAACTGGGAATGTAAATAACTCAACATCTAAAAGATACAGTGATACTCATTAATCACCCACCTATGTATAATTAGGTTTGTTTTTCAGTATGTTTACAGTACAAACATGTTACTAATTAAAGCTGGGTGAAAAAAAGACTAATGCAGATGGGCACTTATACATGCAATACAAGGAATAAAAAGAAAAAAACTAACCAAAAAGAGACTCACAAATATAGAGGACAATCTGGTGATGGTCAGAGAGGAGGGAGATAGGGAGACTGGGAGAAAGCAGTGAAGGGTTAAAGAAGTACAAATTAGTAGTTGATAGATGGTTACAGGGATGGGGAGTACAGCATAGGGAATGCAGTCAGCAGTAAGATAATAGCTATGTAGAGAGCCAGAGGAGAGAGAGAGCAAGCAGAGGGATCATTTCATTAAATAAATGTCTGACTAATGTACTGTATACTTAAATAATAATAATAATAATAAATGTAAACAATTAAACCAATAGATTCTGGATTTAAAAGAAAAACTAATGCAGATGGAGTTAGCTCAGACTTCAATAATAACAAGACTGATTGTTTGCTCAATAAAGTCTCAATGTTTAAAATTAACTGTTTTTTACCTTAGACAAATACTATACTAAACTTCTTAAACAAAAAAATCAAAGAAATGGAAGAAAAATTATAACAGAAGTAGAAATGAGGCTAAAAGAAAATATTAGAAAACTCTATATTCTAAAAATAGAATTTTCACCATGACTGATAATGAAAAAGTAAAAGTCCTAAGATGGTGATAAAGAAATTACTACTGTAGTATGATAGGAGTAGCACTATTCTGTGGTATAGTAAATAACTTCCTAATAAGTTAACTCGATTTTTGGCCTCAGTTTTATTATCTATAAAATAAAAGGGTTTGAGTAAATAAAATCAAACATGTCTTCCCAATCAAAAAATCTATAATTTTATTCCATTAATTTCTGGGGCCAGAAAAATAATTTTGCTGAGTTTCCATCTTTAATAATTCTTTGTAGAGAACCTGGAACACAGTTTTTGGAAAGATATACCACAGAATCAGATACAGGTAAATAGAAGGCTAAAGAGAATATAAGCCAAATTTCTAAATGCCAATGAACTAAACATACATTATAACTCCACTTAATTTTTAAAAGATTTAAGAAGTCATATAAAAAACAGTGTAAGATTTTTAAAACTAAATCTGAAAATAGGAAAATAGTAAAAAAAAAAAAAAGGCACTGTAATATAGACAAGCTCAGGAAAAACGTACATTGAGGAAATAATAAAAAGTGAAAATGAGGAAACTTTAAAAATCAGATGTTTAAATATTAGTCCCTCTATAGTATAACTATAATTTTACATAACATTTCTAGACTCTGTATGAGTTGGGGACAAGACTTTAAACCAGCATTCTATAAATGCTACAGAACTATGAAGGTCCTACAATTTGATTGCAAATTTTTTCCAACTGCAAGTACTTATTTGTAAAATTTGGAGTATTTTTATTTGTACAATTCAGGATGTATTTAGTACTGTAAAATTAACATAAAATAGAAATAAATTGGAAGCTGAGGCTCGGATATGACTGAAATTATCTTCATTACCTTCCAAGTTCTATTTTTTTTAAAGAAAATTGGTTCTATAGTCATTATTAAAATTTGTATTTGTAAGATGCATTATACAAAGAAAATATCGCCATTATTTGTTTTAAATATGTTCTACACCTAAAGCAATTGAAATTGGTGGACAAATCCCTTAAGCTATTTTTAACTTTAGCAAGCTATGTGTGTTATTACCTGAATATTCTTTGGCAAGACTTCACCTTCCATCCCAGGAATATGAGGTCCTGTATGTGGCTTTGGCTCAAGCCAGAAAGAAACCAGCCAACGGATAACAATAACACGAGCCTTAATGAAAGGCTCCTTTGTGCAGTATATTGCTTCGCTGGTTTCAGCATCCTTCTTTATCATAACATAATGTGGCTTTGGTCTCGTCTGTGGGATATCTATGCAAGATAAAAGGAAAACAAAAACAAAAATAAGAAAGGAATTATGTCTATATAAATCTTCATGTTTAAACATTTGAGAAAACACTGTAATGATATGCTGGTTTTAGAAGTAGATTTTAGTACCAAAAAATGTCATTTTAAAATAATTTGCTAAATATTAGCACAGAATTCAGAGAGTAAACTATGGCTGATATATAGAAACATAACTTTTTGAAAAATATCATTAATAGGCTCCATGAATCCTAAGTAGAGAAGATTCTAGAGCCATTTAAAATTAATGAGAGCTCATGTCAATTAACCTAACACTGAGACACATATTTTGAAGTCATACAAAACATACGAATTTTTCTTTTAAGAATATTGTTCCCAATGACACAAGGCTTACTAACTCTGATAATTTAAGTCATTTCTACCAGGCCTAATGGTTTTGCTAAAGCTTGTTAGCTGCATAATTTGGCAGAGCTTAAAATATAAATCTTTCAGTAAAAAAGGCACTTCCACAGACTACTAAAGCCTTCTATATAAAGCAGATGTCTGTTTCCAACCCAGGATTTGTCCAGGAGGCTCTAGCTTTAAGGTTTTAATAGACATCTTGGCACAGTCACTAAATACTGGACAAGACATCATCAAAATATGTGACAATGTAATTATTCCGTACAGAATTTGAATAAGACATCCTAAATTGAACCCTTGAGGTATCTTAAAAAGAAAATTTATAATATAGTGAGATCTATCTCATCCAATAGGTTAAGATTCAGTAAGTTTTTAAAAATGTCTTCGCTCTCAATGAAAATTTCTTATTAACAAAATTCTACTTTCAGTATAAATCAAGGTATAACTCTGATGAATATAAATATTAAATATTATCATTTTTCTGCAGGTAACAAATGTCCACTTTACACTGAGGTATGTTTTACTCTTATGTGTGATTTTTTAGAAAGTTCCAAAGACTACCTACCAAGTACGGGATGATATAAACTATTCTCCTTGCAGATGTTTGGAAAAATATAAGGCAAGTAGTATTTCTTAAAATGTGAAAACAAAAATGAAAATCCCCTTTCTTGGTTCTCTTTGTTCTTCCATTCTAAACTTTTTACCTAAAAATACACAACACAATTAGAATTATTCCAGGAGAAAGTTATTATAATCAAGCTTATTAAAAAGTTACTTAAGCAAAATGCTAAACTGTTACACAGTGAGTATATAGAGGTATATACATGTATGCATGTACATGAATATATAAAGAATAAATTTTTTAAATTGGTCTAATGATAATTATATAAGCTATATTTCAAAAATCTTAGAAGTTAAAATGAGCTCTGGAAAACTGTCAGTTGATTCAAAACTCAGCTGTACATTTAGTGACAAAGATATTAATGATCTTTCCACTTTGCCCCTTCTAGAATAATTCAGCCTAAAAGTCATACAAAATAGGCGTATGTGAGAGAAAGTGCAGGTAATTAGAGGCTGACCACAGAAAGCAGGGCATCCATGAAGCGGTTATAGCAAAGGCAGCAGCCCAGTAGGGACTCAGAACCTGAGACCGGTGAGAATAGTGGTCATGAAGTGGGGTGTTTGGGGGAAGGAACACAGGAGGGAACAGAGCAAAATAATATACAGTGTTAGAACTCCAGTACGGTGAAGTGGTTATCTAAGTAGGAGAATGGTAAAGGTAAAAAGTGGGCCACAATGAGATATCACTATACATTCACTTTAGAATGGCTTAAATTACAGACTGACCATATCAACTGTTGGTGAGGATATGAAGCAACTAAGTCTCATACACTTCTGTTAGAATGTTAAACGGTACAACCACTTGGAAAGCAGCATGATAGTGTCTTTAACAGTCAATATAAACTTACTCTACAACTCAGGCATTCCACTAATAGGTATTTGCCCCAGGAAAAACAAAGTTTATGTCCACACAAAGACTTGTTTACCAAGATTCACAGTAGTTTTATTTGTAATAGCCAAAAATGGGAAAAAACTCACATTACCATCAACAGGTGACTGGAAAACAAATTGAAATATGTCCCTACAATGGAAAGCTACTCAGCAGTAAAAAGAAGCAAACAATTGCTACACCAAACAATATGAATGATTTTCAAAAAAGTTTCAGCATTTTTATGCTGGAAAAAAAAAGCCAGACCAAAAAAAAGTATGTGCTATATAATTCCATTTATATGAAAAGTAGAAAATGCAAACATACAGTTACAAAAATCAGATCAATGGTTGTCTGGAGATGGGGTGGTGGAAAAAGATGGGTTATAAAGGGGTCTGAGAACTTTAGGGGTGATAAATAGGTTCATTATCTTGATTGTGGTGATGGTTTCATGGGTGTGTACATGTAATAAAATTCATCTAACTGTAAATTTCACACACTGCAGTTTACTATATGTTAATTATATCACAATAAACCAGGAAAACAATTTTAAAAATCTATGTGATGTACAAGTTTTTTTAAAGGAAACTCTGATAATAATGACAGTAACAAATATTCACTATGGTACATTTACTGTGTCATGCACTTCTTTATCCTAAGTACTTTTCACTTATGATTTAAGCCTCAAACACCAAAATGGAATAGGTATTATTTCTATCTCTATTTTAAGCACAAAGAGGGTAAGGAATTTGTCAAAGGTACGCTACGGCAAGATGTAGAATCAGTATTAAAAAATCTTGGCAAACTTATTCAGGATCCAAATTAACTTCATTAGGTTTGCTTCTGAGGCACAGGGAATTTTTTGTGTTTGGAACAGTTACTAGAAATGTGTATGTGCTAAGGGTGTTTACATCAATCCAGACATGCTCATTTCATATCTAGAGGTGAATAGGTTACTTTAGAAAATACGTATACCTGGAAATTTAAAAAATACTAATAGGTTTAAGTGTAAACTACATTCCCCCACATTCCTCTTGGAAGACTGATTCCTAAATTAGTTATTAGTTTTTCAATTAAAGTATCATAGCTGCTAATTATAAATGAAAAGATTAGCAAGTAAACCCAACTGATTCACATAAGGTATATACATAAAAAGTCTACTTAAAAAAAATTTCTCCTTCCAGCTTCCAAAGTGGTTCATAATATGTCTGATAATTTTCATTCCAGAAAATACATACTAACATATTTTCAAAGTAAAAATTTGTCACTCTGCCATTAGGAAAAGCAACAAATATCTACTATAATAGAATAATGGTAAAAAAGGAAAAAATAAATTACCTACACAGAATAGGAAAGGAGGTGATATCAAAGAAGGTAACCCATACCTGAATTACTATATATTTTAAAAGGGCTTCAAGAAAATAGCTTGTGAGATCTTCTTGTCCTTTATCTCCTGATTGTGGGGGGACAAGAGGAGTGATTTCCTCTATAGTGACTTGAGCTATCCAAAAACAAAGTTTAGCATAATTACCAAAATTAATAATCAATAATATGACCCAAATAACATTTAACTGCAAAACATATATGCAATGAATACTGCTCAAAAACATTTTAATGACTTAATCTTGAAATTAATCTGAGGTCATCCTGATAATCCATTATCAAAAATTCCATCATAATCAATCCATCCTGATAATCCATCATCATCAATCCATCACTACTTAGCACAAAGTAAAACACACTTGTATTTCAATGTATATTCCAATCAACTCAAGGATACAAAGTGATACATAAGAATTAGAAATTAAAGATAAATGTAAATGGTTTGTGTTAATCATGTAGTTCTGTTGTTTTGACATCAGGGGCCTTTTGGGCCCTGGAGAGCATATTCCTCCCAGATAGGCGTGAAAGTGTGCCTTTTATATGCAAACTGACCAACCAACCCAGAGCCCACACCACTACTGCCTCCTCTTCTGGGCTCTCACTCTCAGGCCCACTATTTTTCTGACCTAATTGCCCTAGGGTCAGCTACCAGATTACTAGGGATAGCTCTTAAATCTGAGCACCTTGCCTATGGTACCTTTCTCTCCACTTCCCCACTCCATCCCTGACTAACCCTGGTGCTTCCCTGGTGTGGCATACCCTCTCCTCTTGGGAACTCTGAATAACTGAATATTTTTTTAATGGCAATCATCTCCCGATCTGTTGGCTTCAGCATCATACTTAAATAATAATGAAACCTATATTTTAAAATACAAACTTAGATTATCCAGTGAATAAATATACAGAAATCTAAAAAATATGTTAAAAAATTACACAGAAAAATTTGAATACTAATGGATAAGAGCTTATAAATCTTACTTTCTTGAAGGTTGAGTGGAGGATTAATGAGATTATCTAAAGTTCGAGGTCCATATTCAGATTGTGGTGCTAAAAATCCAGGAATTAAGCATGAAAACATCCAAAGCTGTTCTTTGCTACAGTTATTCTGAAGAGCTTGCAACCATAATAAGAAAAGACGAACACCTTCCCGTCTGATCTAATATAAAATAAAATGAAAAAATGGTATTTTTATTTATAATGGAACTACTTTAAGACAAAAATTCTCTAGAAGATGATCACACAAGATACTTTGCAAGAGAGGAAGGAAAGGAAGAAAAGGGGGAGGGAGAGATATTACACCCATGACATTTTTTTGAACCCTCATTATTTGTAAATCCAAATTCATGGATTTTGAACAAATAAAGAAAGAACATGGCCTCTAACTACTTAAAGCCCTCAGGGTAATTTTATTCTACAATTCCCAATTGTAAAAAATCAGAAAATCATTTCCTTCTTGTTTACTTCCCCCTCCTTTCTTTCTTTCCAGTACCAACAAGTCTTATCCAAGAAGCAAGAAGAGAGAGGCCAATGACTGTTCCTTGCTATAATGAGTTTAGTGAAAGGAGGAATGATTATGGGTATCCTGGTGCACTGCTAACTCTATGCTATTGTCTTTAAAAAGCTTATCACTCTCTGAAATTATATCATTTACTTATTTGCTGCTAGATGCAAAGCAGGAATTTTGGCCTATTACTGAATTCTAAGCACCTAGAACAATGCCCTATATGCAGAATAAATATTTGAATAAACAAATGAATTCTATCCCAGGAAGAGAATAGGAAAAGATTTTTTAAAAATTCAATCTTAGACAAGCAAAACACCAAGTTCTTCACTAACCTAACCTCACTAGTAGCTTCGGAAATTACCCTATAAAAGTTTTGTTAACAGCCACTGTCAAAGCTACTCAACTGCTTTCACTTCATGGATTAGTCAGAGAACAGGATAAAGATGTGGGAAGGCTTATTCCTTTATACTGCTGCACCCCAGCCTTGATGCCAAAAGTACCTACAATATGTGACTTATACAACCTACAGCAAGATTCTTTTGGTCTGGGTAGCTTCTCTTACCATAGCCAACAAGATAATGAAAAAAAAAACTTTTATATAGATCCCCTACTTTCCTCTACATCTGAGAACAGCTATGGTAAAATGAAGAATAATTTGGGTAATGACTAACTTGTCTTCTCGAGACCACAGAGTAAAGTACTTCTGGTGAATGAGTCAATACAGTAGCAAAAGTACAATAATTTTTCAATAGCTTGGTCAACTTAGTATGCCTTTTCATTCATACTGAGTATGTTGCTATATTTTAAGTGAATTCAGTTCAATTAAGTGGACTAAAAGACAACTCAAAATTCTTTAGAAAAAAGCTGATACAAGAAAAATGGCTGTATGTTTTAGTTTTTAAAAAGTCACAGAAAAGAAATATAATTATATTATACCTTCAAGGAGTTTCCTGTGTGGAGTAGTTTCTTTAAAATCAATCCTGAAAAGAAAACATGACTTTAAATATTCACATCTTATTTGTTTCTAAATGTCAGAGTTCTCGGTCAGACTTGAAAACACTTTAAAACAAGTCCTTGGCAACCTCCAAATTATTCTTGGTGACTTTGATATCACTCTGGCCATAATCTTGGGACCAGAGGGCATATAAATAGTCACCTTTTCAACTAATGGCTTATTGCAATTAAACATAATCTATCAAAACAAAACTTAAATCCAAATAATTCAAATAAAGACCACCACAGAAAATTTCCACTTAGTTAAGTACATGAACACCTATAATACTAATATTTCCTAATAAATACTTCCCTGTATTAGTTTCTTTTCAAAATCATTAAAATATTGAAAATCATATTTTTTCTTTTAAATTATACAATATTTTAAATCTACAATAAAATACTGAAATAACATCAACAAACTTCCAGAGGTCCACCATTTGGTCTGAATAAATCTAAGCATAGTCCCATGTTTCTTGTAATTTCAAATTTTCATTTATTTATATTATCTATAATATTTTATCTAACAGTACAAATAGCATTAAAGCCACCTATGCACCCACCCTGAATCACTTTCCAGAGGAAAACATTATTCAGATTTTAGTATTATTTTTATAATTTTTATTAATACTTATGTATAAATCTATAAAATATATAAAATTGATTTATATGTTTAAAATCTTATACCAGTAAAAGGAATTTCTTCCATAGCTATTTGTTCTAATCCTACATATTTTTTATTCTTTCTAGTGATATCAAGAATATGTGTGTGTGTGTATACACACACACAAAATCAATCTTGTGACTTTATTTGGTTAAAGTTCATTTGTCATACAAAAATAAGGTTCAATATGTCAACAAACAGTTAATTTATCTGCAATTCCCTTCCTTATGTTTGATCAAATTCAATTTCTTAAAGCAATACTACGGAAATCCCAGTCATTAGCTCTCCTAAAAAATCTTATGTGCTACATACAGTGTGGTATTCTGGATTAGATCCTGGAATAACAACAACAAAAAAAACCCATAGGTGGAAAACTAATCAAATCTGAATAACTCTGAGGTCTAATGAATAGTAAAAACAAAACAAAATGTCGCATATATGGCATCATACAAAACAAGTCAATTTACTGCTTTTCACATCCAACATTAGCTTCTGAAATTTATCTATACTGACCTATGTAGCTCTAGTGAATTCATTTTAACTGCTGTAAACGATTCCATTTTTTTAATATACTGTTCATCTTCATAATGTTAGGACATTTGGTTTGTCTTCAAAATTTTGCTATTCCCAAGAATACTATAATAAATGTTCTTGTTCATGATTCCCTATATGCATGTGAGTTTCCCCAGGATATAGAAATAGAAACAAAACTATTCACTTTCAACTACATTAAATATTGGAAAATTCTCTGCAAAGCAGTTGAGAAAATTAGCAGTACTATTAGCAATGTATGAGATCACTGTGGTAACACATTCTCGGCAACACAAAAAACTGGCAAATGCTCTAATATTTGCCAGTCTGATTAGTATTAAATATCTTAATAATGTTTTCATTTGATATTTCCTAATGATACTCAGCACCTTTTCATTTGGCCATTAAAGTTTTCGTAAATTGTCTGTTACATCCTCTGTATATTTTTCACTTGGGTTATTTTGCTTTGTTTTAATGCCAGTTCCTTATACATACTGGCTACTAATTCTATGTCAGTTCTAGAACTGGAATTATATTTTCCCTCACAACTCAGCATATTTTTATTGACTAGGAGGGGAGGTATCTTCTGATATACAAAAGTTTTTAAGTTTCAATAGTCAATTCACTGTTTTTCTTTTTTGTACTTTCTGTATCTAGAGAAATAATAACCTATCATAAAGTTATAAAAAGAAACCAAAATAGTCTCTTTGAAAAGTTTTTAAAAGTGTTGCTTTTTCACATTTAGGTCCTTAAATTTATTTCTCTATATGACAATACAGAATTTTTCTCCCCAAATGGATAACCAATTGTAGTACTAACTCTTTCAGGGTTTATAACAAAATGAAACGCTATCTCAATTATATTTCAAGTTTCTAGGTATAAGCCTAGGTCTTTAGCTGACCTTGATGTCCTTTCACATTAATCTCCTTGCCCACACCTACACCAATGATACTGCCTTAATTATTACAACTTTATAATACACCTTATTATTGGGTATAGAAATATCAAACACCATCTTCCCTCTCTCATTTTTTCTTCTTCCAAGTTACTTAGGCTTCAATTTTCCATATGAATTTTAGGATAAACTTGTCAGGCTACATAAAAAAGTTACCACATGAATTCTGAATGGGAATTATCTTTATACTATCAAGACTATCATTCATAAATATTGCCTAAGATTCCATTTATTCAAGTCATTTCTTGTTCTTCAATAATCGTATTGAAGATTACCATACATTAATCTGTTAAATGACTACTAAATATACATCCTCATGAACAATGGAACATTTTCTAGAAGAGACTATAATTTGAGTCACAAAATGTCTCAAAAAATTTTAAAAGATCAATATCATATAAAGTGTATTTTCCAACCACAGAGGAATTGTTAGAAATCACAACAGAAAAAAATCGGTGGTAATGCCAAATATTTGAAAATTCAAAAAATAAAAACACTCTCAAGCTATGAGTCAAAGAAACCAAAAGAGACATTAGAAAGTATTTTCAACTGAATGAAAATCAACTAGAGCCACTGATTTATTTTCCTTTATACCCAAGACAAAAAAAGAAACAAGTTTAGGGTGACAAAGAAAAATGACCATTTAAGTATATTCTTAAGTTAGACATTTATTAGAATATTATTAATCATGACAATTAGATAACCAAAAGGTCCTATGGAGATTTAAGGCTACCTATATTCCACAGGAGTTATAATAAACTTTTGAAGTTCAGATGTCTCAAAAAAAGTTTGTCATATACAGCCTTCAAGGACATATTTATAATTACGAAATACAAAACAGGACTTTATTATTCTATTGAGTACCTTACCATGTTCTTACTAGCAATTCATATGTGTTGTATGGTGTAATGCCTTTTCAACTACTTTGGCTATTTTAAAAACTGACTTATTATTGAGTTGTAAAAATTCTTTATATATTATGGGCATATCATTTTTTAGTTTCAAATTTTATTTAAAAATTTTATTCTAAAAGGCTTTACTATTTTGGACTATTAACCCCTGCATCAATATTTCTCCCATATGTCCAAAGTTCTTTTTGTTTCTAGAACTATTAAATGGGATGGCTTATATTTTGAAAGCCTCAGGAAAGATTTTCATTTGCTATAACTTATTAAGAAATGTAGGGCCTAAATAAATCTATGAGTCTCTTTATTTAAGAGAAACAAATACAATTTTTACAAATGAACGTAAGAGTTACAACATTCTACTTCAACAATGTAGATATGGTGGCTGTCATTATATTCCCCATGAGAACTGAGACATGAGAATCACTAGCATCATCGACATCATTGAGACAGAGAACCAAAGCCAGCATGTATTATTATGATACCTCGAGAACCCTGTGGTGATATTGCAATTGATAGAGAATTAGACTCCAAATCAGCAAACATCTTGGTTTAGTTCCTGGTAACAGAGGAAGTCTGTGACATCCCTGCTAGTTCTCTGACAGTAATCCACAGCAGGGTGTTTCCTTTTTTCTTTTCAGCATAGTTTCATGATCTGGGAAGCTCTATTTTGAACTTTCAAGCAGTTAGCTTAAATCCAGTTCTCCCCCTTTTTTTATGGGGCAAACTACCAACTAACACTGCTTGCTTTCAAACCTGGAGCCCGTTGCTTCTTGCTCTATTTGGCACTTTGAATTTCTTTTCTATTTCTGATTCACAGAGATTTATTTTGATGCTGAGGCTGCTTTAATATTTTTGGTTTTATAGTTTTACCACCATTGCTAATGTATTTCAAGTACAAAAAATAGGTGGAACAAAGGAATTTAACATACCACTTTCACTGGAAATCCTTCGTGTTTTTATCTTATATTCCCAAGTAAGTCTAGTCCTATCCTGTATTGTTTTTACTAAAGCATAAACTATGAATTCATTTCAAATAAAGGAAACACACTAAAGAGCACTTTTATATATTATTATTTATTTCAAATGTGAAAAACATTTAAATTACTTACCAATACTATGAAACTGCCATCGCTGATGAATTCTTTCTGGAAGAAGTTGTAAAATTTTCTAAAAATCAATATAACAAAAAGAATGAAAAGCAAGAAATGACTTCACATTCTGTGCAATGTGAAAAATTAAAGAGCTTAAACTAAGTCTTTAAGAAATTCTTATGTAGAAGAGAGTGCTACAAATACAAATTCGTTTTTGAGCTGATCAGATAGTACTGGTACTATTTCAGCACTGGCATAGTGACACATATTTGAAAGCCCCCAAAACAATAAGCTATACTAACAAGACTTGGAATAGAAAATTAATGAAATTTATCTTTTACATGGATGTGGAAATAAATATATTTCTCCATAGTGATTAATACTAACTTAGTTCAAAATGCTTAAATTTTCTGCATTGTGGGTATTACTGATTAGTTTAAATTCTTTCAGATATTAAGATTTGTGACATTTTCTCTCTTCAAGCAGTTATTTCTCCTGTTTTGTTAAATCTAAGGGAAATATTTTCATTTCACAAAAGTCCCATGAAAATAGCTGTACTGAGTTAATTCATGTGAACCCAAATGTACTTACATGTTATGATGGCTATAGGTATGAGAACAAATTTTTAAAATTCAAGACAGCTATACAATTAAGCTAACATATATAAGTTCCTATTAATTGAGAATAAACACTTTTGACATATAATACTTTCAATATTTTGCCTTTAATTTCCTTTACATATTGCATATGTGTGGATTATTCTTAGGTCTACAGCTTTCTTACTATGCTACTGAACTAATGCTCTCAGTACTCTGCTTGCTGAATGACATTTATGTGTATGTTGTTAATGCTTCTCCTACTACTATTATTATTTTGAAACATCATTAACTGAATGTTTATAAGGGCCGAACACTAGACACTTTTTACAATGGTGTCTCATTAATCCTCGCAACCTTCCTAAAAGGAGCATTTCAAATAAGGAAATGGGTTAAGTAATGTCTTAGGTTAAAAAGTGGAAAAACAGAAATTCCAACCTCGATATGTCTTTCTAAAACTTGTGCTTTAAGACTATTTTGCTCAAAGAATGGTATGCATGTTTTATACTTCTCAATCTTCCCTTTGATATGATGTTTAGTTTACCTCATACAAGATGAAGAAATTACAAAGTTCCTCATAGATAAATGCTGGCCCAACATATATAAACTTTACCTTGCTCTCTCTTCATACTTCTCTCATACCTAGCTAACAATTGAACAATTATATTTATTTTGGTGTGGAAAGAGATAAAATTATAGAAAGTTGAAAAGACAAGTTTATAAACTACTCAAAAACATTCCAAAATCATGACTATTAAATTATATTTTAGATTTAACCCCTTTTAATATGTAAACAAAAATGCCTATATTATTTATGTGGTTAATTTAAAGATGAAAGAAATTATGTGTTCTCTTAACAGCACAGAAAACAGAATATAAATCTTATGTTGTATTATTAATATTACATAATGAGGCTTTTTATTCAAAAAAGAGAAAATCACTTTATTTATAATTTCCTGATTTTTAAAAAACTCATCATTAGTTACTAAAGGCAGAGGTCAGATATTTATTGTCCCCATTATAAGTAAAAAATCCCACCAGCACTCAAGGTAAATATTTTTTCCAAAAGATGAAAAACTAGTATCTAACATCTTTTTTCCTAATAAAATCTAGTATTTTATTACAGACAAACACCATTGTTTGAAGAATAGCAAAAAAAACAATATATTAAATATAGGAAAATAAATATTAATAGGAGGAATACTCTGAAAGAGCTTCTATTAACTCATCAATCATTTCAGTTTCCTGAATATAGAGCAAGCATGAATGTCTGAAGGAACATTTTCCAAGAATTATTATTCTTTCTTAAAACATCTATGTTTTAATATTCCCCTTGTAAATAGTTCAGGTAAACACTTGGGGAGGTAAATATAAAGCAAATTCCTCAGAGTTAATGACTAATGAAAATTAAAGAACAGGTACCAATACCAGTTACTTCTATCTGAAACTCTAAAAACAAAAACCACCTTTCTTTTTTTAACTGTGACTAAATCAACAACTAAAATAACAGCTAAAACAGATATTCAGATTACTCACAGTCCTTTAGACTATATCAAAATACAAAACAGTAAATCATATTTAATTCCCAGCAGAGAGAATAGCTCAATCTTCAAGTCACAAGGTCTAATTCTGGCTTTCTCCAGATTTCTAAAATCTTGATAAAGATCCGAATACTCTTATAACTGTTTGATTTGAAAGACAGAAGGAAGAGCAGAAAGTTATTTTAAAGCAGGTATGAGGGTGGGGGTGGAGACTTCATTTTTATTAGTGTGGCAAAAATAAAACAAATTTTAATAAAGTATCAAATGTTGCTATTTCCTTCATTTTATTTAGCAATAAAGACTTGTCCCACACTAATCCAAAGTAATGTAGAATAATTTACAAAATATTTAAAACTATTTTATAAAAGCTTATAATGAAAAGCAGTAAAAGCAGAAACTTCTTAGGTATACAACAGTTCCATGAAGTTACCTTCTCAGGTTAGAACTTAAAAAAAATTCTCCACTTGTATAAACCTCCCACAAATGAGTACCAATTCTGTCGTTTGTCAAATGAATAAAAACATAATTCTATCTATACCTATAAATAATACATCTAACTCAAAACATAATTAACAATTGTCAGGTATATTTTTAGGTTAAAAAACATCATTCAGTTTTAAAAAGCATGGCAGATTCACAGTATTTTATCATATACTTTACAGTTAAATATATTCCTTTGTATGTTCTAAGAATTATTTTTGGAAAAAAGAAAGACTAACAGTTACTTACCTCAAAAATAAAAAGTATCGCATCTAATTCCTCCCTCTGAGACTTGTGACCTAAAACATTTTTACAAAAAAAATATTTTGAACATTATCATTTTGTTCTCATTGCTAATAACCACTTAAAAAGCTTAAAATATTTCAAGTACTAAAGCTTTTTCTCAGTGATTTCTTAATAAAATGATTAAAGTATATTCTGTTCAATGTATACACAGTATCGCAGCATCTCTAGTCTCTCAACACTGAAATTTAGATTCTACATAATTATGTCTAAAAACAAATCATAATATATTGTGGAGAACTTTAAATAAACTCAAAATAAAAATGTGAATTACTGCTCACATCTGACACATGCCCCTAAGACAGAGCAAAGAAAGCAAGGAAACAGGTAAACCTGACTAGGAAAAAAGCAAATCTTCTAAGCCTTCTTAAATTAATAAGAATAGAACTACTAACCCATAGTGTGAAAGGGGTATCTAAAAGCTGTCTGGCAAAAAGAAGTGAAATAATATTAAAATTTCAGTGTCCAAGAGTCTACTTTTAAGCAATGCATATGACAATTATTTGAAACATCAATATAAACCAGGATTGATTTTAACATCTTACCTTTCTGTTTAAGACTAGCTTCAATAGTCACAAAATTCTCAAAGAACACATAATATATGTGTGAAAAATGTTGGTCAAAAAACTGTTTAAGATCGATAGACTCTGCATTCTCTGAAAAATAAATGAAAACTGTTTTAGTGATTACTATTTATATATATGTTAAATTAAGTTCAGCCAATATTGACAGTGACGAGTTTCCTTCAAATAAGTCAAAGAACTGCTCCTAAAATTCTATCCTATTAAAATTTTTGTGATATGTATTTATGTATCTGTATCTTTGTTCTTATAACTTTAGTTTTTAAAAACTTTAGCTTTAATTTAAAAAACTGATCAAGTTAGGTTATTACAATCTTTATTTCCTAAAAGAAAATGTTTCAGAGATTTATTCAAAATCATTAACCAAACCAAAAAAAAAAAGAAGTCAAATTCTATTTTCAATTCACAGATATGTCTCTCCTAACTTCTCCCCAAGACAGTTTAAAATCAGTAATAACATGTGTAAAATACATTTATTAAGTAAATAGGTACCTAACAATAGGATTTATAAATAAGCACTTTAAGTATTACAAAGCTCAAACACAGATAATACTGCTCTAAAAGAAGTGTCAGTATAGTCCAGGGCACACAAAACTAAACATATAATTGTGTGCATAGTAGAAAGTGTTAGATATTGAAAATGAAGTGACAAAGTATGATGGCATTTAGAAACACAAAATTACTTTCAAGGCTCAATGAAGGGTAAGGGTGAAGATGGGAAAAGAAACTCCTGAGGACATGTTATTTGAAAGAACTTTTAAGGATAGGAAGAATTTTAGACAAAGTGGTACGGTTGAATGGGAAGGGCATTCTAGACATAAAGACAGAATAACATGAAGCATGACAAGATGCAGAAAAATAATTCATTTTGTTTACAGCTTAGAGCATTTGGATAAAAATAAAACTGAAAAGGTAGCCTCAAAATATGTGTAAAATGTTTTGAATGAAAACTAAGGAGAATAGATTTATTATTCAAAGCAAGGTATCTACGTAGGTATATGGGAACTTGTGCATTTTGCTAGGCTTATTTTCTGGGAGAGTGAGAAGGTTGAAGAAAAAAGGGGAATGGATAACTTTTCCTTAATGTATTTCTTACTATTCAAGTTTGTTTACAAAAACTCCATATTTCTTTTATAATAAAAAATAAATTGGAAAAAGACAACTAGAAAAAAAATTAAAGATTCTTTAACCTAATAGTGAGTAGAAGAATAAATTCAAGTTAAAGATAAACATCAATTAATTTCTTGGACTGCTCTAACGCTCAACGGAAGACTTCAGAATAAAGTAGTAACGACATATATATAGCACTTTAAATTCTCCTTCATCTATTATCTTTCCTATGAATATTCATAATAATTCCTCAGTGACATCTAATCTATGGAATTTTCCAAGACTATTTCCCTTCTGCTCTGCTCTCCCAATAGAAGGGATAGATGTCCTCTCTTTTGTATTCCCTTGGATTTCTACATTTCTCTCTTATGGAAATAACTACATTTCAAGTGTTTTCTTTTTTTTTTTCTATGACTAGTCCACAGCTTCTTTTAGAAACTATGTCTACTTTAATAGTCCCAAAACTTAGCACAGTGCTGGATCTCATATGTACTCAAATTTTGTGTTTTATTAATTAAAAAAAATTTAATTTTATTGTATTCTCTCTGTAGCTTGGAAATTTTTATCTTGGAAAAGATGCATAACCTACTAAGAGGCAAAATAGCATTGTTTCATCTTAACTAGAATTAGAACACCCAGATTCCATTCCCACCTGTAACACTACCTGTGTGACTTTTCACAGAACCAGGCAAAAAATGGCTAACATAATTGAGTGTTTCCTATGCTAGATATTCTAAGTGCTTTATAGAAATTAATTTCTATAATAATTATAACAACACTATAAAATAAGTACTATTATTATCCTCCCTATTTTATAGATGAGAAAACAAGCACTGAGAGTTTAAGTATTTTAGCTATTAAAAAATAGAATCAGGGATTTAGATGCCACACAGCCTAGGTCTAGTGTCCATGCTCTTAATTTCTATGTTATTCATCCTCCAGTAATACATCTATAAGAACAATACAAAAGAACACTAGAAAGTTATCTATTACCTGTCTATAATAAGGTAAGGATAGCTATCAAATACTAAACATATTTTACAGACTAGTAAAATAAAAACATACAACTGAGATCAATAGTAAAGTACTCTATTTTTCCCACATAGTTCATTGTTACAAAGAACTGTGGAATTAGAATAAAATAGACTGCTATAATTATCTCTAAATTTCCTGAAAATAATGTTTCAAACAAAACTAATGTCCTAGGGGAAAAGGAAAATGAGAACAATAACAAAGCAAAACAAAAAATAAAAACACACACATACACACAAAACAAAAGCAAACATGAATAAACTCAAGATTTTGGGACATAATTTAGGAGCTAAGATAAGTCTCTCGCAATTTCCTCCCCACAGAGTATATTGACAAAACCTGGAAACTATATACATGCTAATAAAAAATACTGGATCAAAACTAGGCTAATTTGTTTTTCACTCTATATCTAGTTGTAAAGAACTGGTTAGCAAATAAAAATTCTTATAAAATAGTTTTGATCATCAATTCACAAAATTTATATGGTAGGGAAAAAGGAAACACAAAAAATATGGACAAAAGATAGTAAGAGGATTTCATTTATTAAAAACAACTCTCTCTATAAAACACTAACACCGAAGGAAAATGGAAAAGACAAGAAATCCAGAAATAAAACGACTGTGGAAAAACTACAAATTTTAAATCCCAATATTAAGCCTATTCCTTTTCAAAATGGTCCCCTGTAGCTCATTCTATTTTCTCTTTCTGTAAATGCCTCCATTATTTTAGGTCAATATGATTCCCAATTATGTCACATCAGGTGGTATTATTCCCTTGAAGATACCGGTTGCTCATTAGGAGAAAGCACGAGCTGGCTTCCTTTATCTGTCAAAATATTTCAAAATTTTAATCTAGGGGGAATATTTTGCATAGTGCTAATCTGATGGTTGGCATCTAAAAATGAAGTCTAAGGGTTCAAAATTTCTCATTTTCAGAAATACCTGTTTAACGTGTGCTGTTTGTAAATTATTATTTCCTTCAAGAAATTAAGTAAATAGTTCTACCGTAAATTCAGATTGAGGTTTCTGAGGTTAAAAAAAATTTTCAGAAAATGCTTTGTAGACCTTTGAGAAAACTAATTTTAAGTAGCAAAAAATAGTTCTAGACTTCATTTAGTTTCCACAAATAAAATTTCAGATGTCTCTTTAGGATCTTTTTATGAATAAGCTTTAAGAATCCAATCATAACATTTATTTTCTACCACATATTTCTAAGACATCTGATCATGATAACAAATATATAATTAAAATTTCAAAGTTCAGAAGCCTGTGTTCCTGACTTTAAATTTCAGTTATTAAATAATTACTGGTAAAAGTAATCACATATCCCAGGCTGATAGACTAAAAATTCAACAAATTTTCAGTTCTTCATGTATTAACACAAAAGTACCAGTGAGAACTTTTTCTCAAATGATGTCATCATAATACACCAATCTGTGGGGTATATCACAAGTAATCTGCTTCTAATAATAAAGCACCAAACAATGCAAATTATTGCCTTAAAATAATCAATAATGAGGATGAAGACAACAACATGGTAGGCTGTCCTAATACAAAATGCTCCCTTATTACAGACACACAGAAATGCTGGATAAAAATAAATACGAGGTCAAGAAAAAGAGAGGAAAGAAGAAATGGAAGTGATAAAGTAGAAAAGGAGGAAATTGGATGAAGGAAGAGGAAGTATGGGGGGAAGAAGGAGAGTGAGAATGTGGGATGGAGAAAAGGAAGGAGGGGAGAGAGAAGGAGAAAGAAACACAAAATGTAGTATAAAACATAAGTAATATGGAGTCAAGCAAAAATAAAGAGAAAAGGGGAGGAGAATGGTAAAATGAAGAGAGGAGGAAGAAGAAAAGAACAAAGAGAAAGGAGGGGATAAAAACACAAATAGGCTGGATAAATTATAACTGATACATCATCAGACTCTAAAAAGAGGGGTATATGGGAAAGAAGAAATTGAGAAAAGCGGGGAAGAGAAGAAGAGACAAAGGAAGGAAACACAGAAACAGTAACTTGGAAGACAGAAGTGAAGCTATTACTCAGTTAAACAGAGGAATAACAAGACAGAAAATATAAAGACAAGTGTGACTTTATATAAATACCTGAGAAATTCCAGAAACAAAAAGAAAATGTAAGCAATATTCAAAGAAATAGTGTCTGAAAACTATATATAATTGGTGAAATATACAAATAAATCTTCAGACTGAGATATTATAGTAACAACTGACAGCAAGATAATTCCTAGAACTAAAAAATGTAGAAAATAAGAAGGCATTAACAAAGTAATCAAAATGTTAAAGTAATTATTTTTAAGCCTCAGTCAAATCCATAAAGTAATTACTCTCCTTCCTTCAAGGATTCCACAGTAGGCATTGAGGAAGTAGGAAGATATAGTAAAAATATGAGAGATAATCTAATATACACAAAGATACAATGTCTAATTTAAAACCAAAGTTAACTCCATGTTGTATCAAACACTATCCTACAAGCTAAGAACGTAAACATAAGAATAAGGAAAAGGGCAAATAGTTATAATTACTTATGCTTACTTAACATTTTATATTTGCGTAGGTAGCACTTCTGCAGTTACACATACATGATCTTATTCATTCTCCACAAATACATTTTTGAAATAGGCATACTGTCTCCATTTTATAAAGAAAATAAGGCTGGGAGAAGTTAGGTAACTTGTCCAGGTCACACAAAACTATTAAATGGCTCCAAATCAGCTCTTCTGAGCCCACAATTAACATCATCAGAATAGCTGCAATTCAGACGGTAGGCCAGAGCATAAAATAACCTTTTGACCATTTTTCATCAAACACATTCTAAAAGAACAGTACTTTTTAAAGAATTATTTGAAGGACACATAGTTCTGAAGAGGCTGATGTGGATAATGTAAAGTTTTAGGACAGATAGACAGTAAAAAATATCAAAAGTTCAGAGGATTTAGTTCAAGTCGTGTGCATACTAAAGTTATCTCTTCTTAACATTGGCTGATTATATCAACTCATTTCACCACAATACTTAAAATTTCACTAATTAAATACATTTGTGAGAACCAACCATTACACCACATAGTGTAAGAAGATGAGCATCTTTCATATATTAGTATAAATTGGTACCAACTGCTTTCCACACGACATATAGTGAAGGAGGAAAGAAATTCTGATATGGGAGTAAAAATGGGGAGGAAAGATAATATTTACTGAGCAGCCACTATTTTCTAAAGACTTAGCCAAGACACTTTTCCATTTTTATTAATTCTAACAGAAACTTTAAAAGGATAAGTCATCTCTTCACTTAGTTTATTTAAAAAACAAACAGACTAAGAAACAAGCTCACACAACAATGAACAGAATCCAGATGGTATGAAGTAAGTACTGTATCCCTTATTCTATGCTGCTTCTCAAGAAAAGGAAATGGGTTTGATATTAAAGTGCAGGCCTAAACGAGGACACTGAATACTGAAAAAAGATGACACAAGAAAATTATTAAGAAAATGTTAGCAACAATGATCTATTAAAAATTTGGTGTACTCATAAAAGCAGGTGAATACTCCCTTTTCTCCTTTACCTTTCCCATCTCCGTTTTAAATGTCTCTTCCTCTGTACTCTCCTACCTTTAAATGTTGGTGTCTATCTATCAGGAATATGTCCTTTCCCTTCTTTATCCAATACTACAACTTGAACTCTATCTATATACAAATACCTCCCAAATACATAGCTGCTATTTCATGCCCTTTCCTGAGAATCATGCTTATACTACCTATCCAATTACATTTTCCATGGGTATCTCAATCTCAACCTCAACTTGCCTCCAAAATGAATCCACCACTTTCCTTAATTTTCTCCAGCTTTTGTATTCCCTTAATGGGTTGGTAGTATCACCTATATCTTAAGCCTAACAGTTGCAATCAGCTCATCTCTGGAACCTGATAATGTTCCCTTTTTTAAGTAGTAGGTATTCAGTTGTTTGTTTTGTCACTAATTGTTCTTTTTCACATTTTATTCAGTCCTATAAGCCATGTAAAACCCTTTAGATGAAATAAAATCCTTACTAAAGGAAATGTTAATGCAAAAATGGCTTGAAGGATTTGAACCAGCTTGTTTTACTAAGCAAATTAATCTACCGCTATTTATATAAATAACCTCACTAAATCATTTCTTCAAAAATAAGAGTTTCACTGAGATCAAATTAATTTTCTAAAGAGTAAAATTCAAATTACAGAATGTAAATTAAATAATACATACAAATTAAAGAATAGAAAATGTCTAACATCATGTATAAAAGATTACTTATTAATTTTGCACATCAAGCCTTAAAAATATATTAAAATAGAAAGTGAGTTTATTTTTACAGGCAATTTACAGTTTACAATGACTCCTACACATTTTCAGATTTCCAGTCACATCTGTTCCAAGTTGATCTATATCATTTTTAAGTTATTCATTTAATGAGTATATAGTATTTGTTTCTATCCTTATGCATTACCATATAAACTTACTGAACATGAGTTTTGATTTTTCTGATTTAAGATATTTTAATATTATTTTCTTTGTTGAAAGTATTTTCAGATAAGAAAAAACAATCAGATATATTTCACTAATAAATCAGTAATAAATTTCTTATCTAAATATAAAAAAATTAAAAATTGGATCCTAGTTGCTTTCTATGAAGCCAATTTTCAGTCTCATTAAGAGGACCTATTATTATCAGCATCCAGTGTCTTGAAAACTGTTACTTACGTTTCAGGGTTTTGCTTGTTTGTTTCAAGCAAACCCGAAAGGGAACCTTTCCAGCATGATCATAACACTTTGTAAGAAAATTTCTCAAGAGGGCAGAAAGAAATATGCAAAAGAATTAGAGAGAACAGTACAAGATGCTTACAAAAGATCCCAAACAGTACCTGTTTTCAAGAGCTGGGCTACAAAAAAAGCCCCTAATAATTTACAGGGCACTTGAGTAGAATACTTAGGAAGTTATTGCCTCATAGTAGGATGGACTCACTCAACAAATTGTAAAAGCGAGACCTGAAATGATCAAACTCTTCCCAAGCAATATAACTGAATCCCAGGAAAAAAAGCTCAAGAATTTATAAGAATACAAAAATATCTAGAAGCTAAGAAGGTAAAATTCACAATAAAAGACATCTGAAGATTACTCATAATACAAAGAAGGAAAAAACCCAGGATGAAGAGAATAATCAACTAATTGAAACTGACCCAGGGTTGAGATGTTGGAATAACAGTACTAATGTAATTTAAACTGTATTCTGTATGTTCAAAAGTTAAGTAGACAAATAGATAACATAACTTGCATATGTAATATGTAAATAAAATGAACTAGATAAAAATGTCTGATATAAAAATAAACTAGACAGACTGCATGTAGCAAAAGAAAAGACTACTGAACTTGAAAACACAGCAATAGAAACTATCCAAAATAAAACAGAGAAAAAAGAATGCAAAAAATTGAATGTCAGGTCTTTTCCCACTGAGACCTTCCAATATATTAATACTTTCTAATATACTCATCTATTAGTATTCTAATATGCTAATAAATGAAATTACAAAAGGGATGGGAAAAATAAATGGGAAAAAATGACTAAAATATTCCTAAACTTCATGAAAACTATAAACCCAAGAATCTAATAAGTTCAATGAACGCCAAGCCAAAAATATTTTTAAAACTACACCACATATGCTCAAAACTAGTGATGAAATATTAAAAGTAGCTAGAAAAAAAAATGATAGAGTAAGATAAAGATGATAGTGGACTTCTTATCAAAAACAATGCAAAGACAGTGGAGTAAAATCTTTAAAGGACAAAAGGAAAAAGCAATCAAACTAGAATTCTAAACAAACCAAATATCTTTCAAAAAAGAAGGCAAAATTCTTTCACACAAACAAAAGCATGAGAAATCCATCACCGGATCATCATCACAGAAGAAATGGTAAAGGAAGTTCTTCAGACAGAAACAAAATGATACTGGATGGATAGAAATATGCATATGAAGGAATGAAGAGCATTAAAAACAGTACTACGTGGGTAAATATATGCCTTTGTCTTATTATTTTACAATCTTTACAATCTTGTTTTAACAAAATAATAGTGTAAAATTTCTAACATGCAGAACTAAATGTATGACCAAAAAGTATTAAAGCTGGGGGTGGGGGTGGAAGGAGAAGAAGCAGAGAAATGAAAGTACACTATTGTAAAGTTCTTATACAATACAAAAAGTAAGCTCTGGTAAATTAAAGATGTATACTATAAATCACAAAACAATCAATAAAATAAAACAAGATTATAGCTAATAAGCAAACATAGGAGATTTTTTAAAAATCATAAATTTACTCACCTAATAGAAAAGGCAAAAAAAGGAGGGTGGGGTGGGGAAATATGAACTAAGAACAGGCAAGTTAAATAGAAAATAGTGAGATGAAATTCAAAACTTAACCAAACCAATAATGACATTAAATATACATCATCCAGCTTTCAATGACTATTTATTGGCCTGAATCTAAACATTAAGATTGAATTGGTAATCAAAAAGCTCCCAACAGAAAAAAGTCCAGAACCAGATAACTTCTCTGATGAATTCTATCAAACATTTAAAAAGAATACACACTAATCTTTCTCACTCTTCCATACAACAGGAGAGAAAGAAATACTTCCAGGCTCATTTTACAAGGCCAATATTACCCTGATAACAAAACCAGACAAGAAAAAGAACATTACAGTGTCTCTCAAAAACAAAGATACAAAAATTCTCAACAAAACATTAGGAAACCAAAGTCAACGGTACACTAGAAAGATCATAACTATGACTAGGCGGTATTTATTTCAGGTATGCAAGATGGTTCAACACCCACAAATAAGTGTAATTCATCACATTAACAAAAGGATAAAAATCATGATCCTCTCAGTAAGTACTGAAAAAGCATCTGACAAAATTCAACATCCATTCATAATGGAAACAAACTGGGTAGAGCCAGAATGAATCTCTACATAATAAAGGTCACATTATGACAAGTCTAAAGATAACATCACACTCAATAGTGAAAAGCTAAAAGCTTTTATTCTATGAACAAGAACAAGACAAGAATGCTCACTCTCACCACTTTTAATCAACACAGTGTTGGAAGTCCTCACAAGAGCAATTAGGTAAGAAGTAGTAAAAGGCATCCAATCTGGTATGAAGAAGTAAACAGCTCTATTTACAGGTGACATGATCTTGTAATACAGAGAATCCTAAAGACTCCACCAAAAACTATTTAAATAAACAAATTCAGTAAAGCTGCAGGATACAAAATCAATATGCAAAATTCAGTTGTATTTCTATACACTAACAACGACCTATCAGAAAAAGAAATTAAGAAATAGTCCCATTTACAATTATGTCAGAAAGAACAAAATACCTAGAACTAAATTTAACCAAAGAGGCAAAAGATCTATCTGCACACTGAAATCTACAGGACATTTTGACTAATGAATGAAAATGAAGACACAAATAAATGGAAAGATACCATGAACATGGATAGGAAGAATAAAGTTAAAATGTCTATATAAACCAAATCACTCTACAATCAATGCAGTCCCTATAAATATTCCAATGGCATTTTTCACAGAAATAGACTTTTAAAATCCTAAAATTTGTATGGAAGCACAAAAGATCCCATTTAGCCAATGCAATCTTGAGAAAGAAGAACACAGCAGCAGGCATCACACTCCCTGACTTCAAACATATTGCAAAGCTATAGTTACCGGGGCAGTATGATACTGACATAAACATGGGCACCTATATCAATAGAAAAAAATAGAGAACCCAGAAAAAAATCTATTCATATATGGCCAATTAATTTACAACATAGGAGCCAAGAATATACAATGGATAGAGGATAGTCTCATTACTAAACGATGTTGGAAAAATTGACAGCTACATGCAAAAGAACAAAACTTGATTCCTATCTTATACCACATACAAAAATCAATTCAAAATGGATTAAAGACTAGAATATAATACCTGAAACCATAAAACTTCTAGAAGAAAAAATAGGCAGCAAGCTCCTCGACATCTGTTTTGGGGATAATTTTTTGACGGACACCAAAGGCAACAAAACCAAAAATAAACAAGTGAGATCACATCAAATTAAAAAGCTTCTGAAGAGCAAAGAAAACTATCAACAAAATGAAAAGGCAACCTAATGAGAGAAAATATTTGCAAATCATATGTAATATGGGATTAATAACCAAAATATATAAAGAACACACGACTTTATAGCAAAATAACAATCCAACTAAAAATGGGCAGATGCTCTAAATAGATATTTTTCTCAATATATACAAGATGGCCAACAGGTACATGAAAAGGTGCTCCACCATCAGTAATCATCAGGGAAATGGAAACCAAAACCACAATGAGATATCACCTCATACGTTTTAGGATGGCTCTTATCAAAAAGACAAGAAATAACAAATGTTGGTGAGGATGTAGAGAAAAGGGAACCCCTGTGCACTCTTGTGAGTATATAAACTGGTGCAGCCGCTATAAAAAAAAGTACGGAGGTTCCTCAAAAAATTATAAATGCAACTACCATATGATCCAGCAATTTTACTTCTGGGTATCTATCTGAAGGAAACAAAATCACTACTTTAAAGAGACATCTGTACCCACCATGTTCACTGCACCATCTATAATATATAAGACATAGAAATGACCAGAGTGTCCCTCAATGGTGGAATGAATAAAAAAAAATGTGATACGTGTTTGTATATGTACACACACATACATAATGGAATATTATTCAGCCATAAAAAAGAAAATCCTGTCATTTGCTACAAAATTGGTGGATCTCAAGGGCATTATGTTAAGTGAAATAAGTCAGAGAAAGTTCTATACTGTTTGATTATACTTATATGTGAATCTAATAAAACCAAGCTCTTAGAAGCAGACAGTATAATAGTGTCTGCCAGAGGCAGGAGGTGTGAGGGAAATGGATGAAAGTGTTTGAAAGATATGAAATTCTAGTTATAAGGTTAATTCTGGGGAATGTAGCTTTGGACAAAGTTAAAAAATGCACATCACCCAAACATCTCAATTAAGAGATTTCTAGATTAGATAAAAAAAAAGTAAAACTCAACCATATGCTGTCCATAAGAAATCCACTTGAATATAAGGATACAAATAGATTTTAAAAACAGGAAAATGTAAACCCTACCAACACTAATCAACTAAAGTGGAAGTGGCTACATTACTATCAAAGTAGATTCCAGAATAAAGACTATTACCAGGGAGAAAGAGATCATTTCATAATAATAAAGGAGTCATTTTATCAAGAGGAAATAATCTTAAATGTTTAGGAATCTAATAACAGAACTTCAAAATACACGAAGCCAAATATGACATAATTGCAAAAAGAAATAGACCAAGAAAATTCACAATTACAGTCAGAAACTTCAGCATCCCCTCACCCCAGTGAATTGATAAAAACAAGTAAACAGAAATTGAGCAAGGATATAGAAGACTTGTCCTAATTGACATTTTTAGAACATTCAACCTAACAACAGCACAATATATATATTTTTTGAAGTGCATATGGAATATCTATTAAGTTAAAACATTCTGGGCTACCACATTTCAATAATTTTAAAGACTTCAAGTCATAACCATGTTCATATTTCAATAACTTAGAAAAATTCAAGTCATAAACATGTTTTCTGACTATAATGAAATTTAAACAACAGAAAGATAGCTGAATAATGCACAAATATTTAAAACTAAAGAACACAAATGTAAATAACACATGGAACAAAGAAATCAAAAGGAAAGTTAGAATGCATTTTGGACTTAATTGAAAATAAAAATACAAAATACCATCATTTGTGGAATTTATAATAGGGAAAATTTTATATCTCCAAATCCATATATTAGGAAAAAAAGAGGTCTTAAATCATTAACCTCAGTTTGCATTTTAAGAAACTAGAAAAAGGACATATTAAACTAAAACTAAAAAAGAGCTTTCTCATTTGTTCAAAACCCCATGAGATTGCTTAAGAGATAATTTTGGGGAGGAAAAAAACTAAAATAAAGCAGAAAAAAGGAAATGAAGATCAAAGCATAAGTCAAAAAAATAAAAACAGAACTAGAGAAAATAAACAAAGCAACAAGCTGGTTCTTTTAGAAGATCAATAAAATGGGATAAGCCTCTAGTCAGACTGATCAGGAAAAGATGAATTATCTATATATGAAAAAAGAGGGGTGACATTTCCAGATTCTACTGATATCAAAAGGCTAATAAGGGAATATTATGAACAACTCTATACACATAAATTTGACAACTTATATGAAATGAGAAAAGTCCTTGAAAGACAAAGTACCAGTGCTTACACAAAAAGAAATAACCTGAAAAGCCCTCTATCTATTAAAGTAGTTAAAAAACTTCCCTCAGAGAAAACTCCTGATCCAGATGGCTTCACTGGTGAATTCTATCCAATATTTAAGGAAAAATAATACCACTTTTCATTAATACTTCTAGAAAATTTAAAGGAACACTTTTCAACACTGAGGCTAATATTACCTAGTACCAAAACCAAAACACTACAAGAAAAGTACAGACCAGTATCCTTCATGAACATAAATACATAAGTAAAATTTTAGCATATCAAATCTAATAATATAAATGTGACAATACAACATGACCAAGTGAGCTTTAATCTTATGATTGCAGTTGATTTAACATCTGAAAATCAGTAACTATAATTTATATTAACAAATGAAAAAATAAAAAAAAAAAACTGTTCATCTCAATAGAAGCAGTAAAGTATCTGACAAACCCAACATCCATTCCTGATGAAAATTCTCAGGCAAACTAGGAATTGAATGACTTTCTTAAAGTGATAAAGGGCATCTATGAAAAATGATTGCTTTACCAAAATCAAAAACAAGACAAGGATGTCCACTCTCACCATTTCTGTTCTACAATATACTAGAGGTACTAATGAGTTCAAAAAGGTAAGAAGAAGAAAGAAAGGCATCCAGATTAGAAAGAAGCTATAAAACTGTCTCCATTCATAGACAATGCTATTGCTTATGTAAAAAATCCAATGAAATCTATAAAAAATGAATAGAACTGAGTTTAGTAAGGCTCAATATACAAAAATCAACTGTATTGTCTTACGCTAGCAACAACCAACCAGAAATGGATATAAAGATGCCATTTACAAGAGCATCAAAAGCAGAAAATATTTAGGGATAAGTGACAAAAGTTGTGTAAGACTTGTACATTAAAAACTATAAAACACTGCTAGAGAAATTAAAGAAGCCTATACAAATAAAGAAAACATTACCTTGTTTATGAGTCAGAGAATTCAATATTGTTGTCAACTTTCCCCAAATTGACCTATGCACTCATCACAATCCTGACCAAAATACTAGCAAAAAAATTTTATCTATTTATTTATTTTTTAAAAATTATTTATTAAAAAAATTGACAAGCTAATCTTAAAACTCATATGGAAATGTAAAGGACCTGGCATAGCCCAACTCCCCAAGAAAACCTTTAAAAAGAACAAAGTTGGAGAGACAACACTACCTGATTTTGAGATCTACTATCAAGTTACAGTATATTAAAAAAAAAAAAAATAGTGGTATTGGCACCAACATACAAACAAACAAATCACAGGAACAAAATAGAGAGTCCAGAAATAGACGCACACATATAAAGACTGAGTTTTGGAAGAAGTACAAAGACAATGCAGTAATGAAAGGGCAGTCTTTTTCAACAAATGGTGCTGGAACAACTGGATCTCCATATGCAAAAAAAATGAACTTCAAACAATATCTCAAATCATTTATTTATAAAGTTAACAACTAAAGATGGATCACGGGCCTAAATATTGGTCCTAAAATTACAAATCGTCTAGAAAAAAGCATATAAGAAAATCTTTATGACTTTGGTTAAGGTGAAGATTTCAGATACAATACCAAAAGTATAAACCATAAAAGAAAAATTTGAGATATGGACTTAATCAAAATTAAAAATTCCTACTCCTTCAAAGAAAATTTTAAGAAAATTAAAAGACAATCCAAAAACCGGGGGATGGGGGGAGAATCTGATAAAATACTTTTATCCAGAATATATAAAGAATTATCAGAACTGAATAAGAAAACAACTTAATTTAAAAATAGGTAAATGATGTGAATAGACTCTTATTGAGAAATTATATAATGGCACATAAGCACAAGAAAAGCTCAATGTTATTATTTATCAGAAGAATATTTCTTATGGTGGCTAAAATTAAGACTGGCAATAACAAGTGGAGAAACTGGTACTCTCCATACACTACTGTTAAGAATGTAAAATGGTAAAAACAGGATGGCAGTATATTAAAGTTAAACACACAACTACCATATAATCCAGCCATTCCATTTGTAGGTGTTTATCCAAGAGAAAAGCAAGCATATGTATATACAAGTACACCTCATAGGCACCTTTAGTTGCAATAGCTCAAAGTGAAAACCCGTATGTCCATCAATAGGCAAACAGATAATCAAACTGTGGCATATCTATACAAGGGAATACTACTTGGCAATAAAAGCTATGTACTATTAACACACCCCACAGTACTAATGTATTTCAAAATAATAAGGATGTATAAAAGAATCCAAACAAAAAAAGAGTAAATATTGTATAATTCCATATATCTAAATTTCTAGATAATGCAATCTAATCTAGAGTGACAGTAGGTCAGTGATTACCCAGGGAAGAGGGGCTGGTGCAAGTAGAGATGGAAGTAAGGATGACAAAGAGGCAAAAGGAAACTTTAGGAGGTTGTAGATGTACTTGTTATCTTGATTGTCTGGATATGTTCCTAATCCTGATTGTTATGATGGCTTCACAATGTATATATATGTCAAAAATTATTCAATGATATGCTTTAAATATGTGCAATTTATTTTATGCCAATTATACCTCAAAGAAGTTATTAGAAATTCTAGAATGATTCAATAATAATAAATATACTTATTAAATAAGCACTTTTTCTCTTTAAGTCAATTAACACTTAGCCAATATCCACTATATGCCGGGCATTAAGTTAGTCACTTTACATGTGCTAACTTAATATCTTTAAAACTGTTAGTTATTAAAAAAAAAAAAAAAAAGGGAAAGAAAAAGAAAGAAAAACAAAGGGGGGGAGGGTAAGAGGATAACACAAAACTTTAGAAACTAGACAAAACTTTAGACTTTAAAAAATAAAAACTCTTAACTTCCAGTTCCTACAAATCAAATATATAGTAATATCAATAAACACAGCAGATTTAAATCTAAATCCTTCAGAGTCAAGGTCTATAAATTCAGCTGGAATTGTCCTACAGTGGGAACACATGCCAGGAAAAAAGTTCACCCTGAATGTTTAAATATGTTCTCATATATTTGTATCCACTGAATTCTTTAAACACCCTGAGTGAACGGCAGTTCAAGCTAAGGGTTAAAAATATAGTTCAGGCGGAACCCAATAAAAATCAAAATCCTGTGTAATTGACAATACCCAATTACTTTGCAAATCAGTTTCCACATAGTGCTACTTTATGTAAAACTTTTCAAAAAGTATTCAAAGTGGCTCTTCCATCTGCAAAATGAGGCGACTAACTGGTGACCCTCTAAGAAGCCTTTCAGCTTTTGTCATTCCACTTTCTCCCACTCATTTTCTCAGAAACGACATTAACCAAATTTCAAACAAAATAACTGTAACCATTTTAAAATGCAGGATATTTTATTCAATTAACCTATTAGAACCAAGTATAGCATTTAGAGGTCCATCTTTTACTCTATATTTTGACAAGATTTCTAAATTTCAGCACTATTGGCACTTAGAGCTAGAATACAGTTGTGAGGGATTATCCTGTGCATTGTAAGATGTTTAGCAGCATTCCTGCTATCCACTAGATGCCAGAAGCACCTTCCCCATGTTGCGACAAGCAAAAGTGTCTCCAAACATTACCAGCATCCCTGAGGTGGGGCAAAATTGTCCTGGCTGAGAATTACTGTCCTAATATTACTGAGGTGTAATAATCTTGCAACATGGACCTCCTCCACGCACAGGGTAGAGAATCTGATAGCACAATGTTCTCTATTTGACAATTCTAAGGATATTTTAAATGTTTATATACAGTATATGCTCTATTTTTCAAAAGCCCATAAATTACTAAAAAGAAAAAGGGTTGTTTTGTTTGTTTGTTTGTTGTTGTTGTTGTTAATTATTATTTTGTTTTCAAACTCACGAAGCTAGTCCGGACAAAATACGTGACATATGTGACCTGTTATTTCAGACTATGTCTCTCAGTCTCTCAGATAGAAGAAACTTCTATGCCAAGGAAGTATATGTATGTGAACCATTCCTTAAATACTCAATAACTAAAGTACAGTAGTTAACTTAGGAAATGTCAATATTCCATTGGAACTCAACTTTATAGCGCTGCTATTACTCAACTTAGTTTGTCCAAAGTAGGCGTCAAATCCCATTAAGTCTACAATTTCAAGCTGCCATTATCTGATGTATCTTCTATATTCACACATTAACTTTCTTTGTCTCAGCTGTATCTTTTCCTCAATGAGTTAACTCAAGTAGAATGAAGAACAAAAATAAAAATATCACAATCTCCACTATATTTAGAAGATTTATATTTTCTTGAAAACTGAAGCCGGCTTCTTTTTATATCACTAAACTGGATTTAATTTCCACAGGAATAAATACAACTTAACTAGTGATAAAGATTTGTTGTCATAAATGTAGGAAGAGTAAAAAACAAACCAGAGACACAATATCTGGGCTCCAGTTCTGGCTCTGTCCTAGCACCTGGACCACCACTTAAATAATATTCACAAACTTCAGCTTTCTCATTTGCAAAAGATGGAGAATAATGATATCTACCCATAGGGTTATTGTGAAGATTAATTATAATTTATGTGAAACCATTTTGTAAACAGTAAGTACCATACAAATGTTGGGTATTATTAGTTATATGAGTAAACAACATCGTTGAGAAACACACACCTCAAATAAAGGACTTACTTATAGCACTGAATAAACATCACTCTTCAAAACACACAGGAAGAGAGCTTGAGATAATAAACTTTGAACTAGGATTCAGACTTCTAGGTTCACAACTCAGTTCTGCCATTAACTCTCTGTACTGGCAGAGGCAAATCAACTTTCCTTTTAACCTCAAATTTCACCTAAAAAGATCCAAGTACTGGACTAGATGTTCCATAAATATTACTGTAGCCCTTATCACCCTATGAAACGACCAAGTATCCAAAAGATTCATTTAATAATATATCCAAAACTCAGAGCAGTCTTTGGTTTGCCAAAACAGAAGTAGAGAAAAAAGATGGTAAGAAATTTTTAATTAAATAAAAATGGAATTCTATACAAGTCTCTAGAAGCAAAAGCAGCTGTAAACTACCTTGTTTTCTTTAATGAATAGTTCTCCCTCTAAATGACAGCAATGAAGAACAAGGTGTATTAACAAAGGGCGGGGCTCTTTCCTCCAAGCTTTTTGGGAACCACCCATTTCCCAAGGAGGTGAAACTGCTTCCTCCTGGCCCTCATTAGCCAGGAAACTTGAAAAATTAAGGTCTATATTGTCTGAGTGTTTTTTTTTCTTCTACTGGGTTAGGATGACGGCCGTCATCTGACAAACATATCCTATAAACACCACTATCCACAACACCAAGTTTCCCGAAAGTCTAAAAAAGACCAAAGTTTTAAGAGTAACACTCGTTTTTAAAAATGACCGGACTATTAACTCAAAATTAGACAACCCTGTGTTAGTGATTAGTGTTTGGCAACTGCCAAGTTTTCCCCAAATTAACGGCCCACCAGCGTCCCTGCAGAGGCAACGCCTCGCCCCCAGCTCCCGCACCGCGCCAGGACCAGGGGGAGTCCCCGGGGACTCCCAGAGGGTGAAGGCCGGGCAACCCAGGCCTCTGGGTGCCGCCGCCTCTGGTTCCTCACCAATGACGATGCGCAGGTGCTTGAGGCGGGTCAGCGCGTCCTTCTTGGCGTCCAGCACCTTCTGGGTAGACTTCTTCACGTCCCCGTGCGGCTTCTTGGAGAACATCTTGCCGCTGCCGCCGCCACGGCCGTCTGCAGTCCCCTCCCGGCCCAGTCCCGGTGGCGGAAAGTGGGGAAGTGGGCGGGGAGGAGACTAGCGTGAGCAGCTCATTCACTCCCCAGACTTGCTGGCCTAGGCGCAGCCGACTCCTCCCAGATCCAGGCCAGGGCCGCCACCTCCACCCGCCTCGCGCCGCGGCTGCAAGGCACCTTCGGCTCTGGCTCCAATATGGCGGATCCCTTCTCCCAGCCCCGCACGGGGCAAGGGAGACCCGAGTGAGTCGCCCGTCGCCGCCGCCCTCTTCCTGCGGCCGGCCCTCGCCGCCAGAGGCCAGGGCCCAAGACCTGGAGCCGCAGAGGTGGATCTCTCCGTGGCGCAGCCCAACTCCTCTCTCCCTGAGGCCCCCTTAAGGTTAAAGCGTCTTAAACAGCTTAGACCCTGCAGACGCCGGAACGGAGACTGAGGGTAGTGATGGGATTTCACGACTCTGCCGTCAGTGGCGAATGGTCCCCGTGGCAACCGCCTTCTGACGTCAAGGTTTCTTGATGTCATGCCAGCGTGAGATCATCTGTGGCATTACGTCTCCTCCTTTTGGTTTCCTGTGTAAGCAGCCAAAGGAGGAGCCCAAGAAAGTCAGGGAAGGTAATTACTGTGTGCGTTATTGTAAGCAAAGTAATTCCTAGCCAAACTCCCAGAGTAGTATCCCATACTTTTTGTTTAAAAAGATCTTTCATCTCCACTATTTACTATTTGTAGTTACTTAAGAACATAGCTCCAAAACAGAAAAAGAGATGAGCAGTATATTTTAGATAGCAATTCTCAAGGCATTAGTTGTAACAACCCATTCATTTATTAATTTGAATTTTGTTTGTTTTGCAAAGTGATGATTAACAATTTACTGTAGTTTAGAGATTTGTAGGGTTATTTTCTTGGTTAAAATTATCTTGTACAAATAAATGAATTATCCCAAAGCATGCTGTGACAGAAAAATTACAGACAAAAGAAATCTGGAGAACTTTAGGGTGAATTTTCCTAAAATGAAAAGAGTTCACAAATCCAGGAGGAAATTAAGGCACAGGTAGAAAATTAGTAGAGAACATAGAAAAATCACAGACGTGTGTACTCATAACAAAAATGTGTGAAAAATGTTCACACTCATTAGTAATTTTTTAATTTATTTTTTATTACGGTGACATCGGTTAACATCGGTTAACGAAATCCAGTAAGTTTTAGGTACATAATTCAACAGTAAGACATATAGCTATTGCACTGTGTTCAACGCCCATAGGTAGATTTTTTTCTGTCACCACATATTTAACCCCTTTTACCCCATATACCTCCCCACTTCAAACTCGTTAGTAATTTTTAAAAATCAGATTAAAACAGTATTTTAAAACAATTTTTAAATAACTTTATTAAGGTGTAATTAATATGCAAAAAACTGAACACTTTTAAAGGGTATAATTTGGTAAGTTCTACATTTGCAACCATGAAAACATTACCACAATGAAAATAGTGAACATATCCATCATCCTCTAAAATTTTCCTCTTGACCCCTAGTTATCCATCCCTCCCACTGTCCCATCCCTGGTCCACAGCCATCCACTGAGCTTTCTGTCACTTTGGAGTATGCATTTCTAGAGTTTTATATAAATGTAAGCATACAGTATAGTCTTTTTGTGTCTGGCTTCTTAATATACATAATTTATTTTTAACAATAATGTAATGTTTTATCAGTCAATTTAGTAAATATCGTTTTTAAATTAACCATCTTACTGCTGGTAAATGTGACAGCAGACACTCCTATTGCTTGCTAGGAAGAAGCATTAATGACTGCAAGCTTACTAGAAATTAAAATTTAGCATTATATGTCAAGATACTTAAAATACTTATATACCTTGATTCATTAGTTCCATTTTTAGAACTATTCTTAAAAAAACAGAAATGAGAAAGATGTGTAAAAATATTAAAGCATAATATATAACATTGGAAGATGGGAAACAATATGAATATCTATTAGGAAGGAGATAATTGTCTAATAGATGGAATGTTATACAACCATGAAAATTATTAATATGAAGACTTTGTAATGACAGAAAATACTCAGGACGATATTAACTGAAAAAGCAGTTATGTATGTTATCAAAACATTATGTGTGTAAAATATAGTTAGGAAAAAAGATGAATAGATCCTCCAAAATTGTGATTATATCTGCAAATTAGAATTAAAGGTGATTTTCACTTCCTTTTTTATATTTTGCTTAGTTTTTTCCAACAAAAAGCATATATTGCTTTTAGAATTCAAAAAACAAGTTTTTTAAAGAAAATTAAGTATATCTAATGTATAAGTTTTAAACTCACAAAGTAAATTAAGATGAATATATAGAAACTCCTTAAAATGAGGGCTATTTTTTAAAAAAATTATCTTTATATCCTACTATGGCACAGAATAAATATTCTTTGATTTTTAAATTGTTAAGCTTAAATTACAAAATTGTTTCTTCTGATAGCAGAAGAGTCATCAAATCCCATTATTCTATCGTTTATTTGGTTAAGACACTTGTGTCCTCGCCTGTAACCCAAGTCTGTTTTCTGAGACAATAATTAGACCTCACCATTTAGATTTCCACAAGCTACTCAAATTTAATATATATGCAAAATTGTACTTAATGTCTTTGACTTGCCTCCTATCAAACCTTATCTTCCTTCTTTATCAAATATCCTTGTTGATAATAACCATTGTCATCCCAGTTTTTCAATCCAGAAACTAGTATCTTAAGGATTCTTCTTCTTCTCTCTTGTCCAATAAGTTACTAAGACCTGATAATTCTACTCCTTAAATATTTCTTGTTTTGGTCCTCTTCTCTCCATTATCATAACCTTTATTTAGGTTCAGGGTTTCATCATTTCTAGCTGTGTGTGCTAGAAATGGCAGTGATTTTCTCTTCACCCCCCCCCCACGTCTTATCAAGATTTGAGCATCTACTCTTTTCTAAATAAATTTTAAGAGTTAAAAAAATTCCCAATAGTCTTACCTTCTTGCAGTCAGTACTTGAGTGTCTGTATTAATGAAGAAAAGAAATGATAAGGATAAGTCAGGCATCATTTCTTTTTGAGGGATGGGGGAGTATGGTTTGTGGATATATATTTGTTTAAGAATAAGTCTCACAGTTCAGAAATGCATAGCACTTCAGATCAAAGAATAAAACCCACACTGAGGGACTAACTTCATGGAAGCTAGAAACATGTCCATAATTGCTCTCACTTCATGGCAATTATGACCAGTATCTCTTAAGTCTGTTAAGATGACAGAGGAAAAGTAAACCTAGTCTCTTGCACTTTCTAAAGAGCATTTATTAAAGTGGAAATGAAATAAAAAGATAATAAGCTACAATGATTTGTAGTAGATTTTATTGGTTTGCCTGCCTTCTTCTAGTAATCATACCCAAATTTTCCTTTGGAAAATCACCCCTCTCTTGGTCTCATTTGATCTCATGTCCCACTGCCCCATATAGACTTCGGTATTCCAACACCCTGGGCAAAGCAAGTGTGTTAGGGATGAGCACATAACCAGATCAATCCAAAAAAACTCATTTCTACAGAAAAGATTCTGCTGGGGATAAAGCCAACACTTCGAGAACAGAGGAGATAACTAGAAAAGAATATAGCGAATCTTGAGAATATCGTTTGGCATTTAGATCCAACCTACCTGAAGTACTATGATCTTTTCTGTTTCACAGGCCAATAAAATCCTTGTTGTTGTTGTTGTTGTTGTTGTTTTGTTTAAGCCAGTTTTGGTTCCTTGCAATAGGAAAACTGCTGACTTACACATTTTAAAGATATTCTGCTAGGCTGAATAGGGATTAAAAAATTTAAAAAAAAACACACTTGAAAATTTTGCGAGCCTCTTCTGCAATTCTGCAGCAGTACTTCTTTTGTCTGTCATGACATTCACTACACTCTGTGTTGTAGCCACTCTACGCTTCATTCTCCTTATATTAGACTAATCTCTCCTTAAAACCAATTTTTGGGTTTTATTTTCTATGTTCCACCATCCAAAGATTCAAAGGTTGTTTTCTCTCCCTTCTTCCTTACCTCTCCCTATTTTGTCTTCCTTTCTCGGTTTCTATGTCTGTCTCTCTTTTCTCTGCCCTCACCTGGCATGTGGTAAGCACTCAATACATATTTATGGAAAGAATGAGTAAATACTAGGCACTCAACAAATGCTTACTGAATGTATGCACATATAGTAGAATTGCTGTTTTTGCTGTCAATTCAGGAGCGGTAGCCTGCTTGGGGGATGGGGTTTGAGGGGACACAGAGGAGCAGAGAGGATGGTGGAAAGAGGATAGAGGCAGGAGAACAATGCTTAATAGGGGCAGCCCAAAATGTAAGCAAAGCCAATCTTTTACTTTCCAGGCTTTGATTATTGAAAAATGTGTTCTACGCTTTCCTTAGGGTTTGAGGTGAAAATTTTTTTAAAAAATCTTTCATGTTGATCTACTTGAACTGTGAGGGTTAAATTGCTATTAAGGTCTTAAAATGTTATATAAGGTGTCAGAATGTTGTATAAGGTTGAAACAAGAATAAAGATATGAAGAATAGAAGGAGAAGAAACAAAATATTAGTCTTTATTAAATATTTCCATGATTTATCCATGAAAAAGAGCATAAGTTGTAGTCACCAGAGACTCAGGCAGTAAGAAACTTGGAGACTACAGTTTGGGCAATTCATTCTGTCCTATATCTTTTACTAAGAATATTTTCATATTTATGTGTTTTCCTTCCCATATTCTTTTCTATTTGCTGTATAGTATCCCAGTTCTGTGTTTTGTTTTGGTTTTATTTTTGTTTGCTGCAAACAGCTTGAAAACAAAAGACTTTTAAGTAGAACTGTATATTTTCTACAAAATTAATCTTGGTTGACTTTTCTATTGTATTTTTTTAAATCCTCTTTTTCTTATTTGCTTATAAACATGGATGTTTTCAGTTTTTCCTCTGTAAAGAAAAATTCAAGATATCCTATTACATTGATGGAGTCACTCAAAGAATTTGCAATAGCTGAAAAATATTAGTGAAATTCTGCATGAAATAAATTGAAATTGTTTTTAAAAACTTTCTCCTATAAAATAATTTCATTCAAAGGGCTCCTGCTTGTTTGCAGAATTGCTTTTCTCCTACATTCTTACCCGTAGCAATAGCCCTTTGCAAAATATGATTAAATGTTTGAAAAATTTTTTAATTCAGCAAAGAGAGCTGTTAGACTTTTTTAAAAAAATACTTAATAGTAGCTTATCTCAATGGCAAATGTATCTTTTAAGTTTACAAAAATGTATTCAATTTCCACATGCATGTCTTGTAGGTTTGTATCTCAAAGTTACTAAGCTTGTTTTGAGGAAGCATTATGATATAGTGGGAAAATAAATGAATTATTTAAGAGATTTAGGTTCCAGTTCCTCTTAACACCAGTTTTCTCTTTAGTAAAATCAAGATAATGTCTGCCCTTCTGAGTTTTGTAAAATTCAGGAATTAATACAGTGTTTTTCAGTCATGATCTTTAGAATTAGATAGATATGAATTAGACATTTAGTTTCAGGACTTACTAGTTCTGTGATCTCTGGCATTTAGTTTAATCTCTCTGAGCCTCATTTTCCTCATATGTAAACCACATCGGTACTTTTGATAAAATGCTGTTGAAAGTTGCTTCTATAATGACTGACACATAATTTTTCTGTCCTTCACAGACCTTTAATAGAGCAATTTAATAGAGCAATTGCTTAAAGACTTACTCTCCCACTAGACTATAAACACTCTGAGGGTAGAGATCATATAGATTTTGTTTAAAGATATATTTCAGTCTTGCAATGTTCCCTTTACAAAATGCCCTCAATAAATATTTTCTGAGTAGAAGAATGAATGTCACTTCCCTTTCCTTTCTCTTACACAGACATTCAATAAATCTTTGGTGACTTGTATGTTTTAGAATATAAAAAATGTAACATGTCATTAATAATAATTATATGGCTGGCATACCTGAAGAAAAAAGGAAACACCAGTGCAAAACAAACTGGCATATAATATGTAATTTATAGCCTGCCCAGCTCACTGCTTGATTTTCATTTCCAAATGACTTAAATACTAAAATTCTTTGAAAGTATAAGCTCTTCACACTGGAGACATATTTATTATGAAAAGAAAAACCCAGAAATTTTTCTTCAAAATAGTTCTTGTGAAAACTAGAATTCAAACTTATGTTTAAATCATGAACATCTCAAGAAAAGTGGGTCATCATTAATCTCCCAAATGTAGACATGTTACATTGCTATTTTTATAAGATCAGGTTTATTCGAATTTCAGAGATTTTTAAAAATAATAATAGATTAATCTTTAAATTTATTAATTAAATTTATTGGGGTGACATTTGTTATAAAATTATTTAGGTTTCAAGCATACAATTGAATGATTCATCATTTGTGTATCACATTGTGTATTCACCACCCAAAGTCATGACTAGAACTCCCTCAAAGTGCTTCTTCTCAAGTCCTGAAATCGCAAATCTTCAAGGACATGAAGTGTAGCTAATTTACCTGCCTTAACTGACCCAAAGTGGAGGTTTTATTTTATTTTTTAAATAATTTTTAAATTTTTTTAATTACAGTTAGTGTATGATATTATAATAGTTTCAGGTGTACAATATGGTGATCAGACATTTATATAACTTACTAAGTGATCACCCTGATAAAACTAGTGCCCATCTGACACCATACAGTTATTACAATATTATTGACCATATTCCTTATACATCTCCATAACTATTTTGTAACTACCAATTTGTGCTTCATAACCCCTTCCCTTTTTTCGCCCACCCCTCCAATGCCCCTCCCATCTGGCAACCATCAAAATGTTCTGTATCTATGACTCTGATTTTATTTTGTTTATTTGTTTTGTTATTTATATTCCACATGTAAGTGAAATTATATGGCATTTGTCTTTGTCTGACTTACTCCACTCAGCGCAGTACCTTCTATGTCCGTTTATGTTGTTGCAGATGGCAAGATTTCATTCTTTTTATGGCTGAGAAACGTTCCATTGTATATATGCACCACCTCTTCTTTATCCATGCATCCACTGATGGGCATCCAGGCAGACTCCTTATCTTGACTATTGTAAATAACGCTGCAGTGAACATATAGATTTTCATGTTCCTTTGAAGTAGTGTTTTGGGTTTCTTTAGATAAATACCCAGAAGTGGGGTAACTGGGACCTTCTTTGTCTCTTGTTTATTTATTTGTTTGTTTGTTTGTTTATTTATTTCTGCCTACAGCAACTGGTCTTCGTAGGTGGTCTCCAATCCTAGTACTAACCAGGCCCAACCCTGCTTAGTTTCCAAGATCAGACATTGGGCTTGTTCAGGGAGTCATGGCTGTAGACTATGGACTGTGGCTCCACTGGGCTGTGGACCCAGGACCTTCTGCCTGTAAAGCAGCTGTGCTAACCACTACACTATGGAACCATGTTTCTTTGTCTCTTGTTATAGCCTTTGTTTTAAAGTCTATTGTGGCTAGTATAAGTATTGCTACACCACCCTTTTTGTTCCTTTTTTCATGAAACATCTTTTTCCATCCCTTTACTTTCAGTCTGTGTGTGCCTTTTGATCTGAAGTGAGTCTCCTCTAGGCAGCATATGAAAGGGTCTTATTTTCTTATCTATTCAACCACCGTATCTTTTAATTGGAGAATTTAATCCTTTTATATTTAAAGTAATCATTGCTAGATACATAGTTATTGTTATTTTGTTGTTCATCTTTTTAATTTCTTTTTTCTTTTCTTCTTCTTAAAGACGTCCCTCAAACATTTCCTAGAATACTGGCTTGGTGTTGATGAACTCCTCTACCTTTCTCTTGTCTGAGAAGCTCTTTATCTGTCATTCAATTATAAATGATAGCTTTGCTGAGTAGAATAGTCTTGGTTGTAGGTCCTTGCTTTTCATCACTATAAATATTTTATGCCAAGCCCTTCTTGCCTGCCATGTTTCTGTTGAGAAATCAGCTGACAGTCTTAAGGGAGCTCTCTTGTATGTAACTAACTGCTTTTCTCTTGCTGCTTGAAAGAGTCTTTCTTTGTCTTTAACCTTTGGCATTTTAATGATGATGTATCTTGGTGTGGGTCTCTTTGGGTTCATCTTGTTTGAGACTCTCTGTGCTTCATGGGTTTGTATGTCTATTTCTTTCACTAGGTTAGAGAAGTTTTTTTGTAGTTATTTCTTGAAATAGGTTTTCAATTCCTTGCTGTCTCTCTTCTCCTTCTGGTACCCCTATGATGTGAACATGGGTACACTAAACCGTTATCCTAGTGGCCCCTTAAACTATCCTCATTTTTTTGGATTCTTTTTTCTTATTTTTCTGATTGCTGTTTTTTGCTACCTTATCTTATAAAACACTGTTTCAGTCCTCTGTTTCATCTAATCTACTCTTGATTCCTACTAAGGTAGTCTTCATATCAGTTATTGTAGTCTTCATTTCTGATTGGTTCTTTTATATGTTTTTTTATCTCCATTTTTATGTGTTTCCTCTCTTTGTTAAAGTTCTCACTGAACTCATCTACTCTTCCCCTAAGTTCATTGAGCATCCTTATAACCAGTGTTTTTGAACCTTGCATCTGGTAGATTGCTTATCTCCATTTTGTTTAGTTTTTCTGGAACTTTGTTTTGATTTTTCATTCAGGACATGTTTCTTTATCTCCCCATTTTGGCTACCTCTCTGCATTTGTTTCTATGTATTAGGTAGAGCTGCTATGTCTCCCAGTCTTAGTAGAGTGACCTCATATAGTAGCTGTCCTGTGGGACCCAGTAGCACAGTCTCCCTGGTCACCTGAGGCAGGTGCTACAAATGTGTCCATTGTGTGGGTTGTGTGTGCCCTCCTGTGTGTGTAGTTGAGCCTTGGTTGCTGTTTGCTCATTAATGGGAGAGAATGACTCTTAGGTCGATTAGTTGTGAGGACTGGCTGGTGACTATAGTGGAGGAGCTGCTGTGCAGAATTTGCTTTAGCAGAGCTATGGGGCCTAACCAGTCTGCCCTTTGGGTGTGTTGTCTTCAAATGTGGCTGCAGGTTGAGCCCCAACCATGGGGCATGCCTTCACCTGTGCCCTGCCTATGGCCACCTGATATGATCCATCAAGCAATCCACAGATGGCTGCTACCCATGCTGGCCTTACAGTGCCTCAAGAGGCTGCTGCTAGTTCTGGGCTTTAGGCTGCTCAGCAAGAGGTATGGGGCACACCAAAGCAAGAAACTACTTGCTTAAGTTTTGTGAACCTTTGATAGATTTTAGGAAAGTCCGCAGTGTACACTAAGACAGGCCATTTGTATTGAAAATCCACTGGAAGTGGCTTGAATGGGCATTGCAATTTGGGTGGGGCAGGGTCTCAGGGCAGAGTGACCAGTGTTAGCCAGGTTGATGGATCCTCAGATATGGTGGCTGCTTGCATCTGCACATAGGGAGTGGGGAGGGCTCAGCAAAGGAACAATGCCCTTTGGCAGCAGTTCTGTCTAGAAGAAAGCTGCTCCGCCAGTCCTTGCTCTTAAGCCAGATAACTCAGTTCCTTCCTGTATGTCCCTGGCAACTTTTGAGCTACTGCCTCTGCACTGGAGCTCAGAGTGAGTAAGTCCATCAGTAATCCTGCATGTGCGGGCCCCTTTACAGGAATGTCTATGACTTTAGCGGCTCTCCGGCTGCCTCACTCAACCATAATCTCTGCTGGTTTTTATAGCCAGAAATTGTGGGTACTTCTCTTCCTGGCCCTGGAACTCTGAGTTTGGGAGCCCAGTGGAGCCAGGACCTCTTGCTCCTCAGGGGGTAGGGAGGACCTCCACAGTCGAGATATCCCTCCTGATTCTCTACCGCCACATGTTGGTATAGGACCTACATCGCAGCCCCTTCTACCACTCTCACAGTAGTCTCTTCTCTGTGTCCTCAGCTGTAGAACTTCTGTTCAGTTAGACTTCAAGCAACTCCCCATTGTGGCTGTTCTTTAGTTTTAATTTTGACATGGTTCTGGGAGGAGGCAAGCACAGGGTTTACCTACTTTGCCATCTTGACTGGAAACCAGATTAATTTTTTAATAGACTTTATTTTTGTAGATCAGTTTTAGGTTCACAGGGAAATTGAGAGAAAGATACAGAGATTTTTCTATAACTCCCTGCTCCCACACATACACAGCCTTCCCCAGAATCAACACCCCCCTAACCAGAACTGATGAACATATATTGGTATATAATTGTCACCCAAAGACCATAGTTTAGGTTGGGTTTTGTTTTTGGTGATATAAATTTTATGGATTTGGACAAATGTATAATATGTGTCCACTATTGTAATACCACACAGACTATTTTCATTGCACTAAAAATTCTCTATGCTCTACCTATTCATCCCTCTGCCTAACAAATGGCAACCACTGATCTTTGTCACTGAATAGACTTATTTTTTAAAACTACTTTAAATTAACAGTACAATTGAGCCAATACTATGGAGAGTTCCCATAAGCCCAACTCCCACATAGTTTCCTCCTATTATTAACATCTTAGTTATTTAGTATAATAGACTTACTATAGTTAGTGAACCAATAGTGATCTTATTAACTAAACTCCATAGTTTATTCATATTTCCTTTAAAAAAATCTATCCTTTTTCTGTTCCATTATCTTATCTAGGATAAGCTATTTTATTACATTTAGTTGTCATTGTTCCTTAGGTTCTTCTTGGCCATGATAATTTCTCATATTTTCCTTAGTTTCAATGGCCTTGAGAGTTCTGAGGAGTATTGGCCAGGTTTTTTGAAGGATGCCCCTCTATTGAAAGTATTGCTTATCAAGTTTCTCCAAAGTAAAGTTTTTTGGATTAGTCAGGTGGTTCGTTGGTTGGGGTGTTTCATTTGTTTGTTTGTTTGTTTGTTTGTTTTGCCTTTTTCATATTGTACTGTTTGGACAGAAATCACTGGTTGCAGCCATTATTGCTTAGTTGCCTGAATTTTATTATATAGGCTTGTATGTTTACTTCTATTATGTTAGACATTGTATCTTAGTTTCATTACTTGTGAATGGGAAGGTTGAAATTCCAACTGTGTTGCAATGGTAAGAGCAGAATTCTTACCAAGTGAATCCTAGTGAAATATAAATGGCAAAGACCTGAAATTAGCAGTTAGAAAATTAAGAACTTCTTTTAGTGATCAAGAGATAAATCAGTAATTCTCAAAACTTTGGGTCTCAGGATTAAAATTATTGAGGGCCCCCAAAGACTTTTTGATAACCTATTATATTATTAAAAATTAAAGGTGAAGAAGCTATAAAATTCTGATGAAAGAAATCAAAGCTATAAATAAATTGACAGATATTTGTGTTCATGTAATGGAGCATTCAAAAAAATTTTTTAGGATGTCAAATCTTCCCTTCTTGGTTTATAGACTCAACACAATATCAATCAAAATCCCAGTAAGCTATTTTGTAGATATCAATACAGTAATTCTAAAGTTTATATGGAAAGGTAAAAGATCCAGAAGAGCCAACACACACTGAAGAAGAGCAAAGTTGCTACAATCTGATTTCGGCTTTAACTGTACAGCTATAGTAATCAAGGTATTGGTGAAAGAATAGACACAACAATCAATGGAACAGAAAAGAGAGCCCAGAGTTAGACCTACACAAATACAGTTAATTGATGTTTGACAGAGGAGAAATGGCAGTTCAGTGGAGAAAGGATAACCTTTTCAACAAATGATGTCTAACAAGTGGACATCCACATGCAAAAAAAAAAAATAACCTAGACACAGACCTTACACTTTTCACAAAAGTTAACTCAAACTGGAGCATATACAAAGGTAAAATGTGAAACTATAAAACTTTAAAAGAAAAATTAGGAGAAAATCTAGGTGAGGTTTCATTTGGTGATGAGTTTTTAGTTATAGCACCAAAAGCTAGAACCATGAAAGAAAAAATTGCCAAATTGGATTTTATTAAAATTTCTGTTCTGTGAAAGATACTGTCAACAACATCACAATACAAGCCACAAACTTGGAGGAAAATCTTTACAAACACATATCTGAAAAAAGGATTTGTTTAAAATAGACAAAGACTTTTTAAAACTAAACAATGAGGAAACATGTGCCCTAGTTAAAAATAGACAAAAGACTGAACAGATACCTTACCAAAGAAGATATACAGGGAGACCAGATGTAGATGATAGAAGCTTCATTCATCCCCTCCTGCGACCACATCAAAGTTGTGATGGAAACATGGAGCAAAGAGCAAGCAGAGTTGCCTGGGGTCTGGATAAATAGAAGCCCTACAACTAGGGAGATAAATAAGAAATCATCTTGCAATGGGTTGGAGGTAGGAGGGAGTGAGGCTACCTGGTCCTGAGTGGCTGAGTGGGACAGAAGTTATGACAACTGCAGCCAGACTTTTTTTTTTTTAAAGGGGCCATGTCTGTAATCAGACTTTCGTGGTGATGGACTTGGTTGCTCTGAGCACCAGTACTGTGTCTGCTACTCGGCGGGCAGCAGGGACTTACAGGGAGACTCTGAGTTGTTAGAGCGAGAGCCGGAGGTGAGGCTTTCTCCTGGGCAGAAGTGCTGGAGGCATCTATTGTTTTTCTGTTGGGCCCTTCCCACTCCCATGCTGACACAGTGCTTCCATAGTGGAGACATCATCAAACTGAATAACAGAGGTCGCTCAGCTCAGATGATTCCCTGAAACTCCGTCTCCCCTAACTTGCACTTTACTCAAGCCACATTCAGTTGTGTTCTCAGCAGGTCCTATGCCACTTGCTGAGCAACACCAAGATTCAAACTAGTGGCAGCTGACCTCGGTTTCTGGCATGGTTTCTTGAGGCAACAATAAGCACAGCATCTGTGGATTACTTGCTGAATCTTAAAAAGTGGCACTGGAAGGTCACAGGCTGAGGCTATAAATGGCCTGCTGCTGAACCCCTCCTAGGACTATGTCACTGGACACCTACTACACAAAGACACACTAATAAGACCAGGAGACTTAGGGGCTTGCCTTAGTAGATAGAAACAGATGCAGAAAGACAGCCAAAATGGGAAGATGAAGTAGAAACCATATGAGAGAACAGAATAGAGATCCAGGGAAAATGGAATCAAGCAATCTAACATGCAGAGTTTGAAACACTGGTTATAGAGATGCTCAATGAAGTCAGGGGAAGTATAGAGGAACTCAGTGAGAACTTTAACAAAGAGATAAAAGATATAAAAATGGAACTTACAAAAGGGAACCAGTCTGAAATGAAGAACACATTTTCTGAGACAAAGAGTATATTAAAGGGAGTCAACAGAGTGGATAAAGAAAAGTATTGAACCACCAATATAGAGGATGGAGAAGCCAAGGACAACCAATCAGAAAGACAAGAAAAAAGAAACTAAGGTTATAGAAATAATTTAAGGAGTCAATGGAACAAAATTAAAGGTTACAGCAATCTGTGTCATTGGGGTACATGAAGAAAAGGGAGAACAAAAAGTTGAAAATCTATTTGAAGAAATAATGATGGAAAACTTCCCTAAGCTCATTGAAGGAAACAGACATACAAACCCAGGAAACTCAGAGAGTCCCAAGAAAGATGAACCCAAAGAGGCCCACACCAAGACATATCATAATTAAAATGCCATAGGTTAAATACAAAGAGAGAATCTTAAAAGCAGGAAGAGAAAAGCAGGTAGTTACTTACAAGGAAGCACCCATAAGACTGGCAGCTGAATTCTCAAAAGGAGCTATGTAGGACAGAAGGGCTTGGCACAAAATATTCAAAGTGATGAAAACCTAGGATCTGCAAAGCTATCATTAGAGTCAAGGGACACATAAAGAGCTTCCCAGACCAAAAAAAAAAAAAATGCTAAAGGAACTTATCTTCACTAAGCCAATATTACAAGAAATGTTGGAGGGACTTTTTAAGAAGGAAAAACATGTATAAAAAACATGAATAAAGACTGGTAATAACTACATATCTATCAACAAGTACCTCAAATGAAAAAGAATTAAGTGCTCCAACTAAAAGATAAGGTGGCCGAATGGATAAAAAAACAAGACCCCTATATATGCTGCCTACAAGAGACTCACTTCAATTGAAAGACACACACAGACTAAAAGGAAAGGGATGAAAAGAGGTATTGCCTTGATGGACATTGAGGGTGTTGTGCTTAATAAAATCAGATAGAGAAAGACAAATACCACATGATTTCATGTACATGTGGAATCTAATGAAAAAATTAATAACAACAACAATGGATACAAATTCATAGACACAGAGAATATTTTGAGGGCTTCTAGATGGGAAGTGTTGGAAGGGGACAGTGAAAAAGGGCAAAGGGTTTAGGAGTACAAATGGATAGTTACAAAATCATCATGGAGATATAAAGTGTAGCATAAGGAAAATAGTCAACAAGGTTGTAAAAAAATGTAAGGGGGACGACTAATTTGTGAGTTTATAGATATCTAATCACTATGCTGTACAACTGAAACTAAGATATTATTAGATGCCAACTATAATTGAAAAAAAACCTTGAATTGTACGATGTAAATATGAAAAAAGAAGATATACAGATGGCAAATAAACATATGAAAAGATCCTTAATATCATTTGTTTTTAGAGAATCAGAAATTAAAACAACAGTGAGCTACTACAGCATGCGTGTTAGAATGACTGAAATTCAAAACACTAGCAACACCAAATGCTGGAGGGAATGCAGAGCACAGGAACTTTCATTCATTGCTGATGGGAACGTAAAACAGTACAGCCCATTTTGGAAGACAGTTTGGTAATTTCTTACAATGTTCAACATGTTGTTACCATATGATCCAGCAATTGCACTTCAAGATATTTACCCAATTGGTTTGAAAATAAGTCCTCACCAAAATCTGCATATAAATATTTACAGTATATATATTCATAACTCCAAAAACTGGAAGAACCAAGATGTCCTTAAATGGGTGAATTAATAAACAAATTATGATACATCAATATAATGGAATATTATTCATCGATGAAAAGAATTCATGCCACAGAAACACAAGGATGAATCTTAAATGCTTATTACTAAGTCAAAGAAGCTCATCTGAAAAAAGGTATATAGTCTATGATTATAATTATATGACATTCTGGAAAAAGCAATATTATAGCAACGGTAGAAATCAGTGGTTGCCAGAGCCTTGGTGGGAAGAAGAGAGGTTGAAAAAGTGAAGCATAGGATATTTTTTAGGGTGGTGAAATTATACTATGTAATACTGTAATTGTGGGTACTTAACTCTAAGCATTTATCAATACAAGTAGAACTTTATAGAACAAAGAGTGAAACTTAATATAAGCAAATTAAAAGAACTCATGTAGGAGTTCATAGGATCACAGATTGGAACACAGAATATGACAAATAATCTAGCTGTATTACAAAGTATAAAACAACTTCAATGAAGAAGGTTGGGGGAAAGGTATTCATTTGGAAATGAGTGGCATCTACAATACTAAAGTCTAAAGAAAATGTACATAAACACTGTACTGTATTTGTTAAAGTTGTTTCCTACGGGATTATGGGTTAACAATTGATACTGCTATACATGTATACATAATTAAGTAAATGGAAGGCAGATGAGGGGCCCCAAGTTTCTCACTGTTAGAGTGGAAGTTTTTCAGATAAGCACAGGGAGGAGGATAGAATGATCCATCTGGTAGTGGGTTTGAGTTGGACACATCATTATGAACTCATGTTTAGCTTAGTATAGATACAGATAGTTACACATAGAAATATTTATGGATATGTGTATATAAATGGATTAGTAAACAAGAATATATTTTCTTGCTCTGTTAGCTGAGAGGCTTTAGAAGTAATGACAACCTAGTAGCAGCAAGCACACCTAGCACCCAGATTTGCCAATAAAATGAACCAAGGTTCTTTGGAATAATGGTTGGTTCGAGGACTGGGGTATTTTGTAGTGCCAGATGTTGGGAAGTGCTACACACACACACAAGTATGTCAACTGAAAGAGCACCCAATGCTCAAAGCTGCAAAATGTGAATATTACAATAAATAAAGCAGTTTTTAGATTATAACCCAAAATATAACAAAAATATCCATGAGTCCATAGTGATAAATGAGAGAAGAGACAAATCTCCCATGCAAAAAGAATTCTAATCAAGGAGATGGAGAATAGTTCCCTACTTCTTAGGTGTGGTCTGTGCGTAACAAATTCCTTCCAAAGAGTACAGTATGGGAGAGGCAGGGGGAACTTTAGAGTGGAGAAATAATAAACATTACCTCAGCCAGGTGATCAAGGTTAACACCAACAGTAAGAAGTCGTATTGATAGTGCATACCCTCGATATAATGTAATACAAATGGCACTTCACCTCTGTGGTCTTCCTCCCCAAAACCTATAACTTAAGTCTAATCATGAGAAAAATATTAGACAAATCCCAGTAGACCAGTATGCCTCAAAATTTTCCATATTTATTTTTTCAAAACAAAAAATGTTTAGCAAAAAAAGTATCATTGTTTTGCATTTTTTGCAAATCTCTTTAATGTTTGTCTTAATAGAAGACAGCTGAATTCTTATGATGCACTATAATCTTTTGATTGAAGCATATAAAAAAATCTAGCCTCATAAAATATGTAATTGGAAAAAGAATATGTTAATAGCTTTTTTCAGATAATTGTATATACTTTACTAAAACTAAACTAAACTGAAACTCAACAAGTGGTAGTTTCTTAAAGATTGGTTGCAATGTGTTATATGAAAGAATGGCATTTTGTATTATATTAAAATCTTGCACTTTAAGTGGTCTTTTTACCCATGCATAATTTTATGACCTGGATTTGCCATTTGAGTTATATAGATATTCCAAATGTTAACACATTTCATTAAACAATATAAATATTTTTTTGAAATCACACACATCAGAAAATCTTTTAAGTGTTAGAAAGTTGCCATGCTCACCATTGTAGATAGATGTTTTCCAAATTCCTAATTTTCAAATTGAAGCTTAAATTTTATCCTTGATGAATAGTCGATTGTTTTAAAAAGTGACAGGCTCACTTTGTTCATCTGATTTTTTGTAAAAATATTTTCCAAATATCTAAGTCTGAATAACTATAGTTTTTCAGTTCTTTCAAGTAAAAATGCTATTCCTTGACTCAAGTTGCTAAGTCAGCTCACAACTCAATTGCACAAGTGTTTTGCCTTAAGATCACCATTGTATTTCAGTATAAAGCATTAGTATGCCACTTCCAATTTTGCCCAGAAAATATTAAAAAGATGTGTACTCAATGCTTGGGATTTCAGAAAGAACAATTGTTGCTACTTCATCAAGGACATTCACAAATGAAGCTGGCAATGAAGAATACAAAGAGCATTAGCAGTTTGGTGCCACTGCCTTCATGCTAATGTACCAACTATTTTAGCTATCATTGCTTTTGTACCATCAGTTCCAATGACAATACATTTTGTAATTTCTTTCTGTTGTAATTTCATAGATTATGATTTAACTTTTAGAGAAAATAGGTAATATTAACCCACAAGTCAAGAAGCATTAGAAGAAATATTAGATTAGTTAAGGACAGAGAGAGCTGAAAATCATAAATAATGAGTACAGAACTTCTTAAGTGAAATATGTTTTTAAGATTTGTTGACACAAAGACTGCTGATATTAGTATAAAGAAATGAATCAAATTCAAAGAGAAGCTAGATAAGAAAACCATGTCCTATATCCTCCCTCTCATGCTCCAAATTTAATCCATTACTAAGTTTTGTCGATTTTGTTGATTTTACCTCCCAATTATCTCAAATTTGTTCATTTCTTTTTACCACATAGCCTCTCCCTGTCCAACCCATTATCTTACCTCATCATCTCATTTATTCACTTCCCTTGTTTTTATCCTAACCCATTTTCTACTAAGCAACTAGTGATCTTTTTGAAAGATCTGATCTTAATGTAATCATATCTCTAACCTAATTCTATCATCCCTTCCTACAAAATTTCCAATGGCAACCCACTGAATTTAGAATTTTTAAAAAAATCAAATTCATTACCATAATGTACTAGGCCCTGTGAGATGTAGCCTTTGCCTATCTCACCAACTACACTTTGCATCATTTTCACTCTTGAATACTAATGACCATTGATAGTGGTCTCTTAATTCTTCAAACATGAACATACTCTCAGTTTATAACATTGTACCTTCCTGTCTGAACTAGGCAACTCCTACCCATCTCTCAAGTCTTAGCTGAAATATTATTTCTTTAGAAAGGCCTTAACCTGATAGCTACTCTCTAGCTTAATCAAGTCTGTGTGTTATACTCTCATAACACCAGCAGAAATCATACCTCAATTTGTATTATTATTTACTATTTATCTCTCTACTTTACTGTAAGCTCTATACAAGAATAGGCTGTGTCTGTTTTGTTCACTAATTAATATCTTAAAACCAGCATAGTACCTGACATAATATACATTCAGTAAATAGTATATGAATGAATATAAAAGGGTATTTTTGATAGGAATACATAAGGAATTATGATGGGAGAGTTTAGAATATTCATTGCTTCCATTTGAAAAATATGCATTTTACTTTATTTTTTATTAGGTTTATTGGGGTAACATTGGTTAATACAATTATATAATATTCAGGTTACATTATTATTTGACATCTATATATTCTATTGTGTGTTTACCACCCAAAGTCCGATTTCCTTCAGCTACCATATATTTGATCCCCTTTACCCACTTCACCCTCCCTATATCACCTATATTTGACCCCCCTACCCCATCTAACTTCCCACTCCTCCCCATCCCCTACCCTCTGGTAACCACTAGTCCATTGTTCATGTCCATGAGTCTCTGTTTCTTTGTCCTGTTTATTTGTTGCTTTTAGATTTATATCCCACATATAAGTGACATCATGTGATTTTCAACTTTTTCTGTCTGGCTTATTTCGCTTAGCGTGATTATCTTGAGGTATATCCATATTTGTCGCAAATGGCAGTATTTCATCTCTTCTTATGGCTGAGTAATATTCCATTATGTATATGTAACACAGCTTCTTTAGCCAATCATTTATAGTAGGACACTTCAGTTGTTTTCATGTCCTGGCCACTGTAATTAATGCTGCTATGAACATCAGTGTGCAAATACCTTTTCAGATATGGGTTTTCAAGTATTTGGGGTAAATACCCAGTAGAGGGATTGCTGGATCATATGGTAGATCAATTTTTAATTTTTGAGGAAACTCCATACTGTTTTCCATAGTGGCTGTACCAATTTGCAGTCCTACAAGCAGTGTATAAGTATTCCCTTTTCTCCACATCATCTCCAGCATTTGTTCTTACTTGTTCTGTTGATTATAGCTATTCTAACAGATGTGAAATGATATCTCACTGTGGTTTTGATTTGTATTTCCTTAATAGCTAGTGATGTTGAGCCTCTTTTCATATATTTCTTGGCCATTTGTATGTCCTATGGGGAGAAGTATCTGTTTAGATCTTCTGCTCATTTCTCACTTGGATCATTTGTTGTTTTGTTGTTATTGAGTCATATGACTTCTTTCTATATTTTGGATATTAGGCCCTTATTGGAGGTGTTGCTTTCAAATATATTTTCCCATTTGAATGGTTGTCTCTTTACTTTGTCGACAATTTCTTTTGCTGAGCAAAAGCTTTAGTTTGATGTGGTTCCATTCATTTATTTTTTATTTTACTTCCCTTGCCTTTGAGGTCAAATTCATAAAATCCTCTTTAAGTCCAAGGTCCTTGAGTTTAGCTCCTATGTTTTCTTCTATGCATTTTATTGATTCTGGTCTTATATTCAGGTTCTTAATCCATTTTGAGTTAATTTTTGTGTGTAGTGATAGACAACAGTCTAGTTTCATTCTTTTGCAGGTGGCTTTCCAGTTTTCCCTGCACCATTTATTGAAGAGGCTTTCCTTTCTCCATTGTATGTTTTTGTCGAAAATATTGCCCATATAAATATGGGTTTATTTTGGACTCTTGATCCTGTTCCACTGGTCTGTGTGTCTGTTTTGCTGCCAATACTATGCCGTTTTGATTATTGTTGCTTTGCAGTATAATTTGAAGTCGGGCAGAGTGATGCCTCCAGCCTTGTTCTTTTTTCTCAGGATGGCTTTGGCAATTCAGGTCTTTTGGGCTTTCATACAAATCTGATGACTTTTTTGTTCTATTTCTTTAAAAAATGCGAATGGGATTTCGATGGAGATTGCATTAAATCTGTATAATGCTTTAGGTAATGAGGTCATTTCAGTTATGTTGATTCTTCTAATTCAAGAACACGGAATACCTTTCCATTTCTTTTTCAATTTCTTTTAATAGGGTCTTGTAGTTTTCATTATATAGGTCCTTCACATGTTTTGTTAGATTTATTCTTAGATATTTTATTCTTTTTGGTGCAACTGCAAAAGAATTATTTTTTCTACTTGTTTTCTGACACTTCATTTTTAGTGTATAAGAACGGTATGGATTTTTGAACATTGATTTTGTATCCAGAAACTTTATTGTATTTGCTTATTGTTTCTAATTCTGTTCTTGTGGAGTCTTTAAGGTTTACTATAAAAAGAATCATGTCATCCACAAATAGTGACAGTTTGACTTCTTTGTTTCCTATTTGGATGCCTTTTATATCCTTCTCTTGTCTGCACTCTCTAGGACCTCCAATGTTATATTGAATAAGAGTGGCAATAGTAGACAGCCTTGCCTTGTTCCTGATCTTGGAAAGTTTTTAGTTTTTCACCATTAAGTATAATGTTGGCAGAGGGTTTGTCATATGTGGCCTATATTATGCTAAAATACTTTCCTTCTATACCTATTTTGTTAAGTGTTTTGATCATAAATTAGTGCTGTATCTTGTCGAAGGCTTTTTCTGCATCTATTGATATGATCATATGATTGTTATCTTTTAATTTATTTAGTAATAATGTAATACGTATTACATTAATTGATTTGCATATGTTGAACCATCCCTGTGTCCCTGGGATGAAGCCCGCTTGATCATGGTGTATAATCTTTTCAATATGTTGCTTTATTCGGTTCACTAGTATCTTATTTAGGATTTTTCCATTTGTGTTCATGAGAGATATGGCTCTGTTTTCTTTTTTTGTGTAATCTTTACCAGGTTTTGGTATCAGAGTAATGTTAGCCTCCTAAAATGAATTGGGAAGTATTGTTTCTTTTTTGATTTCTTTGGAAGAGTTTGAGGAGAATAGGTATTAAATCTTCTTTGAATCTTTGGTAGAATTCACTGGTGAAGCCATCTGGTCCCAGACTTTTACTTTTTGGTAGGTTTTTGATGATTGTTTCAATTTCCATAATGCTGATTGGTCTATTTAGATTTTGTAGTTCTTCTTCAGTCTAGGAAGATTGTATTTTTCTAAGAACTAGTCCATTTCTTCTAGATCATTAAATTTGGTATTATAAATTTTTTCATAGTATTCTTGTATGATCTTTTGTATTTCTGCAATATCAGTCATATTTTCCCCTTCTTTCTTCCTTGATTTTATTTGTGTCCTTTCTCTTTTTTCTTTAGTGAGTCTAGTCAGGTGTTTGTCAATTTTATTAACCTTCTCAGAGAACCAGCTCTTTGTTGCATTTATTATTTCTATTGATTTTTTTTGTTTGTTTCAATTTCATTTATTTCTGCTCTAATTTTGATAATTTCTTTTTTTCTGCTGACTTTAGTCCTCATTTTTTCTTCCTTTTCTAGTTTCCTAAGATGAAGAATTAGATTTTTTATTTGGGCTCGATCTTGTTTTTGGAAATAGGCCTGTAATGATATGAACTTTCCTTTTATGATCGATTTTGCTATGTTCCAAAAATTTTGATATGTTGTACTATCATTATCATTCGTTTCTTTGTATCTCTTGATCTCTCTCTTTATTTCTTTCTTGACCCAGTTGTTCTTCAGTAGCATGTTGTTTAATCTCTATGTATTTGTGGTTCTTCCTGCTTTCTTTTTGTGGTTGATCTCTAGTTTCAAAGCATTATAATCAGAGAATATGGTTGGTGTGATTTCAACCCTTTTATATTTGTTGAGGCTATTTCTGTGTCCCAGTATGTGGTTGATTCTTGAGAATATTCCATGTACCTAGAGAAGAATGTATAAGCTCTTGTTTGGGGATAGAAGGCTTTGTAAATGCCAATTATGTCCAGTTGGTCTCATGTGTCATGTAAAGATGTTATTATTATTATTATTTTATTGATTTTCTGTTTAGATGATCTGTTTATATCTGACAATGGGGTATTTAGGTCCCCTACTACAATAGTGTTTGGTCTGTTTCTCCCTTTATTTCTGATAGTAATTGCTTTATATATTTCGGGGCTCCCTGATTGGGAGCATAGGTATTAATAAGTGTTATGTCTTCTTGTTGTATGATTCCTTTTATCATTATGAAATGTCCCTCAATATTTTTCTTTACTTTTTTGATTTTGACATCAATTTCATCTGATATTAGTACTGCTACTCCTGCTTTCTCTGAATACCATTTGCTTGAAATATCATTTTCCACCCTTTCACTTTAAGTCTATATTTGTCTTTGGAGCTGAAGATGTGTCTCCTAGAGGCAATGTATGTTTGGGTTTTGTGTTTTGATACATTCTTCAACTCTGTACCTTTTTTATTGGTGAGTTCAGTCCATTTACAGTTAGGGTGATTATTGAAATATGAGGTCTTCTTATAGCCATTTTTTCTTTTGCTTTCTGGTAGCTTGGTGTTTCCATTGCTTCCTTGTCTTTGTATTTCTGGTTTTTAAAAAATTTTGTTTGGCTTTTGTGGGTTTTCCCTCTGGTCCTTCTTGTTTTATGTTATATACTTTGGTTCTAAATCATTGGCGTGTGGCTACCATTATGAATATATAAAGAGTATATATATATATACTCTCTCTCTCTCTCTCTCTCTATATATATATATATATATATATATATATATATATATATATATATATATATATACAGTCATTGCCTTTTTTCTGTGCATGCCTTATCTCCATTCCCCTTTGTGAATTTGGATCTTTGAACTCTCCCCTTTTTAGTCATTGTTATCTTAGTTTGTCCCTATGTATGCTGAATGTTATCTCGCTATAATGTCCTTTTCTTAGTAAGGGTTGCACTCCTCTGCTTCTATATGCCTGATGGTCTCCTTACTCCTAATTACATTTTTTTTAGTCATTTTCTTTTAGGTAAGCTGACCCCTTTTAGTATTTCTTGTGCAGACCTCATAATGAAGAATTCTGTCAATTTTTGTAGTCTGGAAAGGTCTTAATTTCTGTTTCATATCTAAAGGAGAGCTTAACTGGATACTTTATTCTAGGCTGGTAGTTTCTTTCACTTAATGGTTTAAATATTTGATTCCATTTCTTTCTGGCTTATAAGGTTTGCGCTGAGAAGTCCAAGGATGATCTAATGGATTTTCCTTTATAAGTTACAGCTTTCTTCTCCCTGGCTGCCCTGAGAATTCTGTCTTTGTCATTGATTTTTGATAATTTTAATACAATGTGTTCTTGCTGAATGCTTTTTTGGGTTGAGGTAGTTGAGTGTTCTGTTGACTTCTTGAATTCCAAGCTCCGGCTCATTCCTTAGATTTCCGAAATTCTCATCAACTATTTGCCTGAAAATGCTTTTTAGTACTGCTCCTTTTCCTTGCCTTCAATAATGCCCATTATTCTTATGTTTCCTCTCCTGATGGTCTTGAATTTCTCTTTCATTATTTTTCATTCTTTAGTTACTCTCTTCTTCCTTCTGATTTATTTCTAGATTTCTGTCTTTGATATCACTGATCTTTTTCTCCATTTGGGTGACTCTATTTCACAAGCTTGCTAATTCGTTTTTCAACTCTTTCTGTGTGTTTTTTATTTCCAGAAGTTCTATTTGGTTCTCTTTGAGGGTTTCAGACTCCTTGCTCCACTCATCTAGGTGTTTTTTCAATTTCTGAAAATATTGTTTTGGAACTCACTGAGTTTTTTCAGAAGTACCATCCTGAATTCTCTGTCATTTAAGTTGCATATTTCTATGTCTGTAAGCTTATTTTCTGGAGATTTTTCTCTTTCTTTCTGAGATACTTTGCCACCTTGGTTGTTCATGGTGTTTAATGGACTGTTTCTCTGCCTGGAGATTAATGGAAGTGTAGTCTGCTGTTTTTCCAGAAAGAAGATTTATTATATGAAGGTCTCTCTTTAGCCTACTGCAAAGAAGGTGCTTTTCTTTTGGTTTCCAGTATATGGTGTCTAAACCTCTTAGATCCCTGCCTTAGATAAATTCTTAATAATGCCTTTATTTTCTTGTAGATATTTAATCACACTCGCTACCCTCAGTTTTCAGTTCCTGTCAGTGTTAGTGACAGTTTCAGTAGTGTTTGCTCAGATTCCTCTGGGACTCCTTGGTGATTGGTCTTGGAGGGTATGGGGGAGGGGCCCTCTTGGTTGAGATTTGAGGCCTGCAGCTCAGCCTTGGTTTTGCAACCATGGCCAGTAAAAATCAACTGTTGTTTTTCTGCCATTTCGCTCTCTGCTTTCTGCCCTGATGACTGGGCCCTGCCTCCAGCTGGCTGCGTGGAACTCACAGCAGTTCCAGGCAGGGCTGTTCAGGGAACTAGCTGCTTCTTTACCCCTCCCCTTTCTCCTGCAGGGAGTTCTGGAGGCTGCTAGAGGCAGCTTCTTTATTTCTTCCAGTCCACCGCCCAACATTGAGGGTTCTGAGCTGTGGTAGTTCTTATGTGCAAATCTCACTCTCAGACATGCTGGTGTGCAGTTTGTGTGTTTTTGTTCAATTTTAGTGTTCAGCTTATTGTCATTTCAAGGGGAGAGATCTGAGGATGTCTCTCACTCCTCTGTGTTTTTGAAAAACACATGCATTTTAAAGAAAAAATTCATTGCCTGTTTTAGTCAGAACTCTTTCAGCTGAAGGTAACAAGCATCCAATCAAAACAGCTTCAATATAAGAGGAATTTATTAATTCATGTAACTGAAAGTCTAAGGATTATCACTGAACTTGTATGGAGCTAGGTGTTTAAATAATGTCATCAGGATTCTTTCTAGTTCAGCTTTACTTTTCCTTTATATTGGTTCCCATCCCTGCTTTCCCCTTTCCCTCAGTCTCATGTAGAAGGAGAAATGGCCCTAGCAAACCTAGGCTCACAGGCTTAATAGAACTTTAATTTCAAAACATGAGAACACCTTCCTGATAGTACCAATAAAATTTCTGGCCGTGCCCATTGTGCCTAGCTTCATCCACATGTGAAGCTGTCTATGAAGCTGGATAATATATTATCATTAGTCACTTGAACCATATTGCCTGAATGGAGCAGAGGAGGTTCTCCAAAGGAAAGTCAAGGAGCTGTCACTTTAAAAAGGGGATGGATACTGGAGAGGCCAAAACAGGATATCCACTATATTAAGTATACAGAAACATTATCTGAAGAGGAACACTACAGATTAAAAATAAAACTGCATGTAAAATATTTGCCCTTGAGAAAAATTTTAGAGAAAAGGATATTTCTCTACTTAAAAAAATTAGATATTGACTACAGAACAGGACATGATAATTTGAGCCACGAGATAGTGAAATAACAATAGCATAAATATACTAACAGAAACGTTATCCAATTCATAGTTGAATTAGTTACTTTCAGTAACTAATTACTGAAAGTAGAGAATTAATGCAAAGATGGGTCCTGTACCAGTCAACAGGCTATTTCAAACAGCTTTAGGTTAATTCTTAAATAATTGAAATCATGGTCTTATATAATTGGAATAATTCTTAATATGGTCTCATCAATGATTAAAATGTTTACCCTGATTTTGTGAACTACTTAGTAGTCACAGCCTCTGGTCTTCTTGCCTTTGTTTTTCCAGCTGCTAGCATTACTGGGTCAATCAGTAAAAGCAAGATTTGTTGATTTTACAGTTGATGTCTCAGCTCCACCTTGTGGTGTTAGTTGGAATTAAGTTTGTTTGCCTTGGGAGGCAAGATATGCTGATTTAAACAATTGAGCACAACAAATATAATGAACAAAATCAGAGTAAAACGTAGACTTCTAGCTGCCTTCCTTTATGTACTTTGTTCCAAACAAAGATTAAAATAAAAATTATATAAGTGGAAGTTTTAATATTTTCTTCCTGCTTCCTAGGATATACTCCATGGATTACATATGTCCCACTTTGGAGATTATTGACCTAGAGAAATCTTGCTACAGGTGCCCCAAAATATACATACAATAATGCTAATTGAGGCAACTATTTTTATGATGAAAAATTTGGAAGCAAACTAAATTTCCATTAGCAGGTAAATGAGTAAAAATGTTAATATTTATTCAGTGGAATACATGCATTCAATGGAATATCTTATAGTGGGTTAAAATAACTAGATTAAAGTTATTTGTATCACAATGGATATATCTGAAAGACATTGTTGAGGAAAATGGAAGTTGTAGCATGATCTGTGTATATGAGGCCACTTTAAAATATGATCACTTTAAAGAATGTTAAACAATACTACATATTATTTATGGGTATATACATACACAAAATAGAATATACACATGCATGGCAAGCAAAAAAAACACCAAAGTCAGAACAATGGTTACTCTGGAAAGGGAAGGAGAGAATTGGGATTGAGGGGGATCTGGAGTCAATGTGGTAAAATGCTAAGATTTGACAAAACTTAGAGGCAGGTACTGTGTTGGATATATAATATTCTGAATATCTTCCTATATGTTTAAATTTTCATGTAATATTAAAATATTCAATAAAACAGATTAGAAAAAAGTTATCCCAAAGAAGATATTGGAGGAAATCTAAAAGGAAAAAGCCATAATTATTTCATATCTATTTTATAGCAGAGCAAAACCAGTAGAAAATCATCTACATGAATATTAAAATTACCAATATTATCTCTATTGGAGAGAATAATCCAAAATCTAAAATCTGCAAATAATAAAGGAGAGTGACTTAGGAGAATGTAGATGACAATGGAGATAACTGTGTGGTATATCCTGATGACAAACTGAGGGGTTTTAGGGAGGTGAGAGGGACGACTGTCTGGAGGGAACAAGGAGGACAATGAGCATACCTACTCCATGACAAGGCTCAGTGGGAGGAGGGATGCAAGGGAATCAGGGCCTTAGGGGAGAGTAATTTTTTCTTTAGGACAAGAAAGGTAAGGCACCACTCATAGAAGATGAAGATATAGTGGATTTTGCTGATGACTGACAATGAGTTTTAGAAGGCTCTCAATAAATGACTAAGTATGAATGGATTAATGAAAAGTGAGGATTAAAATATATCTAATGATTGTATGTTCTATGTAAAATGTAAGACGCTACATAAATGTAAGGCTACCTCTTTGATTGCCTTGGGGAAGCTTCATACTGTTTTCATGGTTTACACTTACTTGTATTTTTTAAATTGATGATATTATTTTCTAGCTTTATTTTTTCCTTTATGGTTCCTCTTACAGTCTTTACACATATTTTCTAAAATCTGGGGAGAGGATAGAGAAACTTTCCTTTGAAGCAAAACACTGTCTTGCAACTCTAATTGTATAATCTGTCCTTCTGCCTTACTTAAATACAAAAATAATGATTAGTGCTGAAAGAGAACTTAAAGATAACATAATGAATCCTTATTTTACAACTGACCAGAGATTATGTGGTTTGCCAAATTTAATTGGTTGTTTACTAGCAGAACCAGGGGTATCATCCATTCAACTTCCTTCTGTTTTTCTTTGAACAGCAATAACATAGAAAGCACTTCTTAAAGGGGCACTGTATGCTGTGGTTGAGTGCAGGCTCTGATGTCAGATTACCTAAATTCAAACCTAACTCTTCCACTTATTAGCTGTGTGACCTTGGCCAAGTAATCTGACTACTTTGTGACTAAGTTTCCTCATCTACAAAATGGAAGGCATAATCGTATTTACTTCATAGAGTTGTTTTAAGGATTAAATGAATTAATGTACTTAAAGCACATAAAAAGAGTGACCAGAAATCTAAGCTGTTGTTACTGTTTAGCACATGTTTTACTAGCCCTTGATGTAACAGAGATTAACAGAGGTTGGGATTTTACACTCAGCTGTTTATTTTGATATGGAATTTAAGAAACCAAACCAAGCCAAACCAAACCAAAACCACACTTGAGATAATGTATACAAATCTGGTTATTTTTACATAGAGATCTAAATTTTCATTTTCTCTTGAAAATGGAAATATCTGACATCTCAGCCAGAATTCTGATTTAATAACAATTGACTGGAGTTAAAAGCAGCAGCTGCCCCTTTTGGTCCACATCACTCAAGTCATGTATGTTTATGTACTCACACCCTTCCAGTTTCCATCTTTTAAATTGTCTGCCTGACTACTACATGCCTTTGAAATTGCATCCCAGACTAAGATGATGCCTGCTCTCAGGGAACTGACAATCCAGTAGGTGAGATGCATCTGCTAAATAATTCACAATACAGTGTGATAGAAATAAGAGCAAAGTTGAGATGTACAAAGTACTGCAGTAGACTGAAAGAACATGAGTATGTACTGAATGGTGGAGGTGCTGCTGGTGATGTATGTTGTTAAGAAAGTGCCTTGAAAAAGAAAAGGAATGGAATAGGGTTGCAGAGAGAATAGGCTGTGCAAAGACATTGAGATGGGAAAATTTGTGTGCTTAGCTACCGAGGAGTTCAGTTTTGAAGAATATAGAAATCAGAAGAGAATAGGCTAATACTAGATAATAAAGGCCCCTTAGTTTGGATTTTACCCTGTAGGAAGTGGATAGCCCTTTAAATGTTTTCTGTCACTAAATTCTAACTTTAATTCAGTTATGCCTGGATACCCTTACCACCTTCCATCAAATGTCTTTGGACCTCGTGTTTGGGAAGGAAATGTTGTAGTCTACAATAGTCAATAAAATATCTTTCTATAGCAAATTGCTACCTTGTGATGAAGCCTTATCTTTTTAATGGATAAAATAGTTTTTAGATTTGTCTTCATTGGAGTTTTGTCATCTGTATTATTTTTATGTTTATTAAGTCTTCCTTGTGTATCATCCCTCTCATTGAGAAACATAACATTTCATTAAGTCAATATGTATTTTTCATTGAAATGTTATACTGGTGGCATCTTTTGGCGACACTTGGCATATATGCCAAAAAAACTAGGTGAAATGCCAAGATAAAACTTCCTTTTATATTATCGATTGCAAAAATTTCAAGAATAATGTAGAGATTTTTGTGTAACATAGAAAGTGCAAGTTGTCGTCTGCAGTTACTAATTCAACATAGTTTATTTGTGGTAACAAAGGTGCTTAGGTAATAGAGACGTTTCTCCACTTCTCGCAGGCTCAAAGAGGGAAAAACAGGCAAAAGACTTTTTCATATCTGATAGTAACATCTCAGACAATCACTTGGCGGGAAAAGAATAAATACAGACTAAATTCGCACAATCTGTTTCTGTTTAGTTTATAAACTGTGGTCGAGTCTGTCAGCCTTCGTGCCTTGTGGGACTTGAAGTCCAGAGGCAAGAAGTGATCCGGACCGTTGAAGCTTGAAAGCCAGCAGCCCCTGCTGGTCTGAGAAGTAAAGACTACAACTTCCGAAAGGCCCCGCGGTGATTACGGGCAACCAACCGTACCAGAGCTGGGCAAGCCCCACCCCTCAGCTCGGAGGCTACGTCCACCAATGGCAGAGCTCCCAGTGCAGAGCCTGCGGGTTAGGTTGTGAGGCTCCGGCCAGAGGCGGGGAGGAGCTGAGAGGTTCAGAACGAGCTCGGCCGCTGCGTGGGTCGGGGCGTCCCGCGCGCCCTTCATTGAAGCGGCGGTGGCCGGGCTGGGCGCCGGCAGTGGAAAGCGACGGCGCGGCTGGAAAATGCCAGTCCATTCCCGAGGGGATAAGAAGGAGACAAACCATCACGATGAGATGGAGGTGGACTACGCCGAAAACGAGGGGAGCAGCTCCGAGGACGAGGACACGGAGAGCTCGTCGGTCTCCGAGGATGGAGATAGCTCAGGTGCGCAGTCCAGCGGGGCTTGGACCCTGAGTCCTAGCGCTGAGCTCGCGACAGGCCGCTCTCCGCACGCCGGGCAGCTGCGTCCTTCTGGGAAAGCGGGGCGGGGAGAGAGAGAAGGGGCGGAGACTGACTCCCGGCCCTCGGCTGCACCCGGACAGTCGCGAGGCACTGCTTGGCTCCAGGCGGGTCCGGATTGGCGGGGCGGGACGGACGCGGGCCTGGGCTTGCCCAGCTCCGGGACGCTGCGCGTTTCTGCCCGTGTTCGGACCCGCCCTTGGGACCTCTGGGTGGTGCCCGGGGCTATCCACCAAAGTGGAGATTGCCTCCCAACTTGTCTGGGAAAACCCTGGGAATAGCTCATCTCCCCACGGACTTCTTTCCTTGTTTTTCACCTTTGCAACCCTTGCTTCTCAACAGTCGGCCTGTTAATCAGCGCTTGGCATCAGTTAGTGCTCTTGCTGGGGCTGATTTGAGAACTGCCCTGTTTACAGCATCTGTGAAGTTTTTGAGAAGAATCTAAGATCAGGGGTGATTTTGGATCTTCATATGCTAATACATTGGCCGAGTTTTGGCAGCTTTGAAATTCTCCAGATCTTTTCTTCCCGCAATCATTTCTAACTTTGGGCTGTACAAGTGGTGGGTTTTGTTGTTGTTGTTGTTTATTTTACCCCTGAGGAAGGCCTGGGGTTGGGGAGGGGAAGCAGATTAACACTAGATATCAATTTTGCAAGCTTTTAGGAATGTTTTTTTTTTTTAAAAAAATGGAATTTGCGATTACCTGGATTCTTTTCTTTCTATCCATATGATGAGGATAAGACTTTTTCTTGTCTTGATTTTGGCCATGTAAAGCAAGGATTGATGCCAGTTTGATGACAGCCTGTTATCACCATGACTCCCTCTTTTTAGGTTTCCCTTTGAATGCAAATCTGTATAGAAGAGAAGTATGTAATTTCAATCAATAAATTAGCCGTCCAAAAATAAGTATTTATGAGTGACTTCCTTGTGCAACAATGGGCACTAATTGTGTGAGGTATAAATAAATAGTTATGATCTGATTACAATTAAAGAGCTGTCATAAGTCATCACTTGATTAAATTGCCAGAGGAATGCTTAACTATCAACAATGCTGTAGGAATTCAGAAGCAGAGGTAATCTTTTCAGAATAGGATGGTCAGCAAAGGCTAGTTGAAGAAGATGGGATTACTTTCATTATTTTGAAGAATGGGTAGAATTTGAATTGGAGTGGTAATGGTTAGGTGTTTCCATAAGGGGAGGAATGTAAGAAAAAGTGCAAAGGCCAGAGTTTAAGCTTATTCAAAAGAATGAGAAAACCAACTTGGTTGGGAGAAGGATTTGAGCTAGAAAATGAAAAGGAAGGTATAGATGTGAAATATTTTTTTAAAAAGCACAAAACAGGATTGACGAATGCAAGTGTAGGAGTGAAGGTAAGAGGAAAAACCCAGATACAAGGAAACTGGTGGTAGGATGAACAGAAATAGAAAAAGATTTGAGATAAAGATGGAAAATATAGCGTTTCAGACATGTTTTTGAGGTGGTTGTTGGTGGTATATTTGAGTTAGAGTGCCCAAGTGACAGATGGAAACATGGCATTGGACCCTGCCTTGGTTGAGAGGCGGAATTTGGAAGTCTGGCAAGCCATGAGAGAGGCGAGATTTCAAAAGTGAGGTATACGGAGGAAGAACATCTAGACTCTACGTGAATACATTTTCTAGCTCTGGAAAGTATCTTCAAGCGTGTTTTTTTGTTTTTTTTTTGTTTTTTTTGATGGGAGCTAGAATCTCACAAAATGACATCTATTTGGTAAAATTCTGATTTTCATGTTTACTCTTGTGACTTTTCACTGGTTTTTATTTTATCTTTGAAAATCATGAACAACTTAATTTGTGAAGAATTTAACAATTGAACTATAAGTTAAATTTCTAAGTGCAAAGAAATTTTTAAAATAAAATTTACAGTTCTACATTTTGTAAAAGCGTCTTGGCACTGACACTTGGTAAAAGTACTCCAACCTTGGTACTGAGCAGGTACTAAGGCTAAAGGAAAAAACTCTTCCATCCAGAGATGTTGGAGAGTGAGTCATTCTGAGGGACCGTTTTAAATAGCCAAGGAGTAAGCTATTAAGAGCAAGACATAATTTAAATCTGTTTTAGAAAAGTTAAAAAAAAAAAAAGAATCACACTTTCTTATGAAAATAATTGAACCTAATTTTTAACTCTTCCTTGTATTTTGACCTTTATTTGATGGGCAGCAAGATGCAGATAATTTTATTCTTCAGCTTTTGATGTAAAAAAATAAAATAAAAGGAATATAGGGCAAACCTGGTTATTAACAGTTGCTTTCATAAAATTTACTTGTTTTTCTCCTCATTTTCCTCTTTCTCCCTGATTGACAGTAATTTAGGGAGAGGGAACAATGGGAGTATAAGAGTAGGAGACAAGATATCTTGTAGTAAACATATGAGATTAGTTCTTTTTTGTATGACTGGCAAATCAACCATGTGAGCAGTTCTGGAAGAAGAATTACAAAAATGTTTTTGAGCAATATTAACCTTTAAAGGACATATCATTTTGGTGCTTAATTTCTGCTGAGTTGGAAAAGAAACTAAAATATTAATTACAGTCATAGCTTAATGTCGTCCCTTTAAAATGATTTAAAGATGAATAAAAGTAAGAATGTCTAGAGACTGCTATAGTTTTTTTTTCTTAAAATTATTTATTTAAATTAGTTTCAAGAATACAGTACATTGGTTAGACATCTATATAGTTTGTAAAACAATCCCCCCAATTGCTCCCTCCCTCCTCTGTCTCTCCATCTAGCCATCATATGAATGCTAACTGCATTCCCTCTTCTGTGCTCCCCATCCCCGTTACCAACTATCAGCTACCAATTTTTACTCCTTTAACCATTCTCCCAATTCTCCCAGCCCCTCAACACCCCCTCCTCTCTATCTCCAAATTGTCCACTATATTTGTGAGTCTGTTTTTGATTAGTTTGTTCTTTTTGTTCCTTAGATTCCGCATATAAGTGAAATTATATGATATTTATCTTTGTCTGACTTATTTCATTCAGTATAATAACCTCTAGGTCCATCCATGTCATTGCAAATGGTAGAATTTCATTTTTTTTAATGTCTAAGTAATATACATTGTATATATGAACCATTAGCGAATATCTTCTCCCAGTCAATTGTCTTTTTGTTTTGTTGATGGTTTCCTTTGCTGTACAAAAACTTTTTAGTTTGATGTAGTTTCATTTGTTTATTTTTTCTTTTGTTTCCCTTGCCCGAGGAGATATATCTGGTAAGAAATTCCTGTTAGTAATATCAGAAAGTTTACTATCTATGTTTTCTCTAAAAGTTTTATGGTTTTGGGTCTTACATGTAAGTCTTTAATCCGTTTTGAGTCTTTTCTTGTATGTAGTATAAGAAGGTGATCCAGATTCTTTTCTTTTTTTTGCATGTATCTGTCCAATTTTCTCAACACCATTTATTGAAGAGACTGTCTTTACCCCATTGTATATTCTCATCTCTTTTGTCATATATTGAGTGTATATTTATTTTAAGTGAGCATAAGTGAGCATAGATTTATTTCTGGGCTCTCTGTTTGGTTTCATTGATCAATGTATCTGTTTTTATGCCAGTTTCATGCTGTTTTGATTACTGTAGACTTGTGGTATGGTATAATATCAGGTAGTGTGATACCTCCAACTTTGTTCTTCTTTTTTAGGATTGCCATGGTTATTCAAGGTTTTTTATGGCTCCATATACATTTTAAGATTATTTGTTCTAGCTCTCTGAAAAATACCATTGGTATTTTGATAGGGATTGCATTGAATCTATAGATTGCTTTGGTTAGTATGGCCATTTTAACAATGTTGATTCTTCCTACCCATGAAAAGGGCATATGCTTCCATTTATTTGTATCTTCTTCAATTTCTTTTTTCAAAGACTTATAATTTTCTGAAAACATGTCTTTTACCTTCTTGGTTAATTTGATTCCCAGGTATTTTATAGTTTTTGACTCAATTATAAATGGGATTGTTTTCTTAATTTCTCTTTCTGAAAGTTCACCATTGGTATGTAAAAATGCCACTGACTTCTGAATATTTATTTTGTAACCTGCTACTTTACTGAATTCATTGATCATTTCTAACAGGTTTTTGGGGGATCTTTAGGGTTCTTTATATATAGTATTATGTCATCAACAAATAATGAGAGTTTTACTTCTTCCTTTCCAATTCAGATGCCTTTTATTTCTCTTTCTTGTCTTATTGCTGTGTCTAAGATTTCCAATACAGTGTTGAAGAGGAGTGGTGAAAGTGGGCATCCTTGTCTTGTTCCTGATCATAAGGATAATGCTTTTAGCCTATCTCCATTGAGTATGATGTTAGCTGTAGGCTTGTCATATATGGCCTTTCTTATGTTGGGGTGTGTTCCCTCTATTCCCACTTTGCTAAGAGTTTTTATCATAAATGGACGCTGGATTTTGTCAAATGCTTTTTCTGCATCTATTGATATGCTCATATGGTTTTTATCTTTCGATTTGTTAACGTGGTGTATCACGTTAATTGATTTGTGGATATTGTGCCAACCTTGCGTCCCAGGAATAAATCCAACTTGATCATGTTGTATGATATTTTTAATGTACTGATGAATTCAGTTTGCTAATATTTTGTTGAGGATTTTTCCATCAATGTTCATAAGAGATATCAACCTGTAGTTTTCTTTTTTTGTAGTGTCCTTGTCTGGTTTTGGAATTAAGGAAATGGTGGTCTCATAGCCTTCTTGAATTTTTTGGAATAGTTTGCGAAGAATTTTGAGAAGAATAGTTTTAACTCTCATCTGTATTTTAGGTTAAAATCTAGAATGAAAATTATTTTTGGATAAATGTTTATTTCTTTAAGGCATAATATAGGCCTTGTATATCTAACATCATATTACAGGTTTTCTCTTTCTCTCTCTTTTTTTTTAACCATTTGAATTAACATTCAGATATATTGGAACATAAAACTAACTTTGTCTTTGTTATTTGTCTTTTTATTAACAGAAATGGATGATGAAGACTGTGAAAGAAGAAGAATGGAATGTTTAGATGAAATGTCCAATCTTGAAAAACAGTTTACCGATCTCAAGGATCAGTAAGTAGTGACTTTAGAAGGTCATTGTCACTGAATCTCAATGATATCAAATGTATACTAGCACAAGAGAAATTATATTTACTCTGAAGTGATTTTGTGTGTGTGTGTGTGTGTGTGTGTGTGTGTGTGTGTTCATGAGACCGACATATCTGAAAGAGGTTTCAACTTTTTGCCTGCTGAAGACCTCATTAACTAAACTGAGGATTTTGAGGCAAGTGTTTTGGGGAGGAGTATAATAAAATTTCTATGTAGATGTTGTTAATTAAAATGTTTTCCCTGGGATGTTACACCCTTGGGTCTTATCTGCTTCATTCATTCCTTTGCTAAATAATTGGATGAAGATAGTGTTTTTAAAATTTGAGAGTAAGAGAAAATACGTTAGTTTTTCTTCTTGCAGCAACTCTGTAAGGTTGAAAAATAGTCTAATTTCCATTTTACCTGTGAAAAAATTGATGTTCAGGGAAGTTAAGTGATTTGCCCATGGTTCATCAAAAAGTGATAAATTAAGCAAGGCTTTTTGCCACCAAGTGCAAAATCAATCCACTATGTTTCCTTTGGAGAAAACATAGTGGAGTAGAAAGGGCACACGCTCTACTCCAGATTAAAAGGGTATAATAATAGCTTCTTTATCTACTATAAGGATTAAATAGGCAATATGTAAAATTCTTAGCCATTTGCTTGGCATGTAGTTGATGCTTGTTAGTTTTCCCCCTTCTTTATAATGCCACAACTCTTCTGTAAAGTTCGTAACACAAGAATGGACCACACTGATTTGTGAGAACAGAATAGATTCAGATTAAAAACACCTTAAAGGTGAACTTTCTCTCTGAAACTTGCTGGCAAAGTCATGGAGTATATAGCTATATATCAGGAATTGTAAATGAAAGAAACTTTCTGAAGATATAGATACCTTATTTTTTTCAGAAGCTGGCTCTTTAGTTTGTGAATTCTTCACAGTTTCGCTGCTTATTCTTTTTCTTCTACTTCTTCTCTAGACAGGCCTAAAGAAGAGATGAAAACCCATTTGACATCTGGAATTGCCAGACTAAAATGGGACAGATTTGTTTACTGTATGAATCTTGCTATTTATGCCATTTTTGGTCTTAACTTTCATTTGTCTTGGAGATAAACAACAAAATAAAATAAGCAATCCAAAATAATCCAAAGTTTACAATTTTGGCTTTTAAAACATGGTATCATTTTTTATTTTAAAGATTTTCATTATTAATTTTAAATTGAAGTGGGTTTAGATCTCTCAAAGAATTATTTAGGAAACATGAAGAGTTCATTCAGGATCATTATGGAAAAAAGGAAGCAAAATTGTGTTTGTATTTTAGCACAAGTAATTCATGAATGAATAAATAATGATACAATTAATTAAGATATACCTGTTGGCTTTTAAACTTTATTTTATGGTTACCCAAGAAATGAAAATTACTGTAAAACTCTACTATAATAATATTACATGAGAAAACTTTGCAACTAGTCGTCATTAAGCCTATCTTATTCATCTTGGGGCTGGCAGTTGCATTGATTTTTGCTTTCTCATGGCTCAATATGACCATCAGCCAATTACCCCTACTAGCTTTATTCATCTCTGAAAGTATTAAAATTAGGCCCTTTACTAGAATTGGTATCTAGAAATACGTTATAGAAAAAAAAATTAATCTTTGCATCTGGTTTATAATTATCTTATTTTTTTGTTTTGCCCTAATTCTCATGTTTGTTATTTTTATCCTATTATACTGTATATCTCTTATATACTGTAAGATATCTTAAATCCTCTTTAGAAGAGGTAGAAAATATACTAACATAATAATAATAATGCCAGTAATAATATAATTTTCTTGCTTCTCCTGTTCTATCACCGCAAGGCTTAGTAACTCCTTTCATAAGGCAGAAAATTTACCATTTGCAGTTTGTATAAAGGTGAAGGGTGAGTTCTTTTACCTCCTTAAAAAGAGAAGTGGAAATTATATCATCCAAGTTTTCATTTATTTCACTATTCAGTATACAACAAACATTAACTGAGCACTTACTCTGTGAATAGTATTGTGAGTACTGCTGAGGGACTCATGATCTTTACTTTTAATGAGTTTATATTTGAATTCCAAGGTTGTAGGAATTATACCAGTTTTGGGGAATCTATTCTTTTAAAAGGGTAGTTAATTGACTATTGTTAATTTGCATATCCTCTTCATTCAAGATGCTGTTCACCTATTCGGGATACCTTATCGATGTTTTGTGTAAGTTTGATGTTTTCAGGGGCAGTCATCCTTTTATCACATTTTTAGCATTTTACCTAAAGTTATACAGTAAGTTCTCACTTAACAGTGTTAATAGGTGCTTCAACTTTAAGTGAAACGACATATAATGAAACCAATTTTACTATAGGCTAATTGACATAAACAAGAGTTAACTTTCTGTGGCATCTCATCGGCATTGTAACAAAATGACATTGAACGAAACTGTCATTTGAGGACCTGCTGTATTTGTAATTTCAAAAACTGTATCATGTACTTTTCTGACTTTACACATTTCTTTATCATTGTATTTTGAGTTTTATAAAAATTTAACCCAGACACGATAATGTACTGTTTTGACAGTTAACTCAGATAATTTTTTCCCTTTCTGTTTTTTTTAAGAATATTGATTTTATTAACATATAAACTTGCTTTATTCCTTCAGAATTATCATATAGATCTTTGTGCTAATTATAACGGTCAATTGTAGACAACATTGATTGTCTTAATTGTATTGCTTTATATTTTCAAGAGGAAAAGGCAGAAATTTGTATGAAAGCTAGGTACTAATTAAGCCAACTTCTAATTAACTAACCTACAAGCTTAATCATTGGTTTCTTTTGTAAGTTACTACATGACATTCTTGTGACATATTATGACATATTCATCTGTGATAAAAGCAATAAATGGCAAAAAAAGAATTTACAAAATGATCTTAAATTGTTAACAGCTTTGAAAATTTTAGGATATCCTTAAAATGTTGCAAAATCAGGATTAGAAGTGCCTTTCATAAAGACTTATGATGTAAACATTTTCCTGTTAAAAAGAATTCTATCCTGCAGAATTATTGCTAAAAGTAAATATTGAGTTGTCTCATGTACCCTGCCTTTGATAATCAAGCTAAAGGTATTGGTATGATAGCTGGCAAATTAGGGTATTTGTTTGTGGACCCAGAAATATAGCAACAGGGGTCCCCTATCCTATTTTTCATTCCCCATTCATGGAACAACTCATTTTGTTATAGCATTTTCAGTTGCAGTCCAGACGAACTGTGTATGCCAGATCACAAGTTATATAGTTTTTCTATTTTCTCTAGTAGTTCTTTTGGTTTTATCTGTGTGACTCTACTTCTTCTTTGTTCTTTTTAAAAATCAACTAGGCTAAATATTGTAGTACTCACTTGTTTTCAGGAATGGTGGAGAGAAGCCGGGGAATTATTTATTTTGACAACTAGTAATGTCTCTATCTAAATTGTTCAAAATGATTTTTTTTCTTTTAAATTCAGTGCTTAAATGACTTTTTCTTTTAGAATCAGTCTATTGTTCTGCAGTTAAAACAAGATAAAAAATCTAGAATACCAAAAAGTAGTTACTTCAGTTTTGTTTTTGTATTGTGAGTTAACTATTAATATGTGATATATCTTAAAAAAGATAGAAAAATATTTATTTTGTAATTATGTACGTGAAGTCAAATAATGTAATTTTTAAACTTGAGATCCAAGTAAAAATACCTGTGGTAGGTTATTAGAATATGAATGATATTAGGAAGAGAATGTATAGAAATGGTAAATTGTTAGCCTTTGTTGGGCTTTTAAAATTAATATCTTAATTTTTGCTTTGTTAAGACTTTATAAAGAACGATTAAGTCAGGTGGATGCAAAACTACAAGAAGTCATAGCTGGAAAAGCACCAGAATATTTGGAACCACTGGCAACCTTACAAGAAAATATGCAAATTCGTACAAAGGTAGCAGGTAGGAAAGTGAAACATCTTTTTTATATAGTAGAATATGAACTCTTCAATAGGTTTCAAAGGTGTTTGTCAAGTGAGTGTTGTTAATGGAATTACAAACATATTTAGACAGACCAGAGTGGTTCACTTGCAGTCGGCCCACAGTTATTTATTAAATGCCTCTTGCTTTACTTTGCTGCTGTGGGATAAAAAAAAAGTCCTCAAATTACTCACGGTGTTATTGAGAAGATACTTCCACAAGTGAAACAATTAGAAACCATGATATTTTCATTAAGAGATAGTGTTTCTATCAGAATTTAATTTTCTGTTAGGTAAATTAAGATTCAATTTAAATATCCTTAGTATTTTTCATCTGTAAGAGTGATAAGGATTTTATTTTTTTATAAGAACATTTAAAAGTGTTTGATCAAGATATATAGAATAGGGACTTAGCTTTCAACCAGATAATTTAATGATAATTTTTCATTTTGATAAGATTGTTTACTCATTGTGGCTATGAATAAATGTATTTACATTCATATGGTTAAATTTCAGTCTTCTGTTTGTACTGGGATCTAGCCTTAGACTTGGAACTTTGCATTCATAAATGGATATGTTTATTTAAAGATCACTTAACAGTTTTTCATAGTCAAACTAAAAACTGGATTTAAATTAATGGAGATGCTGATTGTTTTCTTTTGGGGGGCACTAATTGATCCTCATGTGCTTGTTGATAGGCATTGTTGATAAATAGCTTCTTTTGTAATAAATCCACCTTAATCCAAATTTTATTCTTGAGTGATTCATAGTAAGTGTATATGATGTGGTACTTAACCTGTTTTTGCATCTTGGTTTAACATACCCTTAAAAGTAAACATCTCCATAATTTTCTTTGACATTCTGAAAACTAAGTGCGACTTACTGGATGTTTAGGAAATATTACATGAGTCAATTGCTCATGTAATACTCTATGGCCTTTCTTTAGTTTTTGATTATATAAAAAGTAGTGTGTGTGAATGCATTGCTAATGACATCGTTCCAGATATCTGTCCCTTCCCTTTAACATATGAGAAAGAGAATTACATTTTTAGGACTAACTGTGACACAGAGTTTAGTGTATACATCTAGAGCTCTTTGCCATTTTTGTGGTGGCATATTTACATGGCCTGTTGCCTTGGTACCTCTAAGTTAAACACTCTTGAGCATCCATACTCTAGGTAAAGCCCTGTCAGGAGCACTCAGACATAGATTTTGTTATATCGATTTATACATTTGATTCTCTTGGAAGCTTTGGACTCCGAAAATTAATAACAGTTTAAAAATAGTGGTTTTTGATGGCTATGGTATCCACTTGTTACTTTGAGTGTATATGATTAATGAAACCAGAGTTTATTGACTCTTTCCGTTAAGAGTCTTCAGAAATTATTTTTCTTAGGAAAAGAGCTTTATTTTTATTTCGATTATTATCTATGAAACATTTAGGATTATTCTTTTGAAAAATGGGTAAGAACTAAAATTTACAGTATAGTTTCTAGCTCTTAAAGTCAGTTTTCTAATCTTTGATACATACTTTATTTTTACATTTTAACGATGAAATTAGAATTACTTGTCAATTTCTTCTCAATTCATCTTATAAAACACAGGATAATTCCTGTAGGGAAGTGATGATGAAACTCTTTGTTGCTAACATAATCAGAATAATTGTGTTTGGTTGCAGGAATCTATAGAGAGCTCTGCTTAGAATCTGTAAAGAACAAATATGAATGTGAAATTCAAGCTTCTCGTCAGCATTGTGAGGTACTGTTATTTTGCTTAACTTTTAAGTTAATTTCATCTCTAGGAATTTTGAGTGCAGAGGCTAAAAAAGTAAATAAAATAAGTAAAACAAAAATGAAATAATTAAATAGTACTTTAGTTCATCACTTGTATAATTTTTTTAAAAATACAGTTGCACTGGAAGCTGTATTGGAAGTAGGAAACAAAGAAAGGATCATAGAACTGAGATAATTTTAGAAGTTTTGCAGCTTTTCCCTTAAAAAGACTATGTAATGATTGTCATCTCACATCAATGAAAATATTAGTATAATTGGTATAGTATGTAAATTAAAACTCAAATATGTATATCTGTAGTGTAGTTAGAATGTTGGACTATATTATGAATTTCTGACTCTACATCTATTTCCAAATCTTTGGGCAGAATTCCCTATTTACATGAAAAAATAGATTTACTTTTCTTCATGTTCTTTTTATTTTGAATAGGATTTAAAAAACATATTGTTAACATATTTTGCAGATAACTTTTCATAAAACCTGAACAATGCTAGTGGAAATAAGAGGGCAAGTTCTATAATGATTCTTATCTTACTTTAATATACCATATCTTAAAAATCATGAAAATACTCCGAGTAAATAGGTATAAAAATGGTAGAGCTCCTTGCTTCATTTTTTTTATTACACCTGAGATGAAACATTTTTTTGATGTTTACTGGCTGCTTAGATTTTCTTTCTCCTAAGAAGTATCGATTTATATCTTTCGTCTTTATATTGGGCTGTTAGTCTTTACCTCATTGATTGTGGAGATTCTTCATATATTCTGGATACTAATGCTTTGCTGGTTATATGTTATGCAGATATTTTTACCCAAACAGTCTTTTTATCAAGTCATCACGTCTTGTTCACTCTTTGAAGATTTGACGAACAGAAGTTTTACATTCTAATGTAGTTGAATTTATCACTTTTTCTTTATGATTTGTGCTTTTTGTATCTTAGCAACTCTGAGACAAAAGGATGTATTTTCCTTTAAAAGTTGGAATTTAATATACCTTAATGATATTAAAAATTTATAGATGGGAAAAAAGTTGAAATTTTGCTTTTTAACAGATTGCTAACTTACCTTTAATTACTTTTTGTGTGTAATATAAAGTATGGATCTACTTTTACCTTTTTTGCATATGGATAGGTAATTTCAACACTCTTACATACTCCATTGTTTTCTCACTAATTAGCGATTGAAACTCTTCTTTTTTCCCTGTCATATTTTCATATATATGTTGGCTGGTTTCTAGCTTTTTCATTTGTTCTTTTGGTCTGTTTGGCTATTTCTGCACCAGTATCACAATATTTTTTTTACAGCTTTTAGTCTAGGAACCTTTGATAACTCAATAACATAATTTTATCTTGTTCTTTTTTTTCTCACAGTTGTTATTGTTAAAAATTCTTTTGTTTGATAATATCTTTTAAAAATTACTTTTTATGTTGTCATATAGAAAAATAATCTTGTGTATTGATGTTATATACAACCTTATTTACCTCTCTCTTAATTCTAATTAAGATTTTCTATGTAGATAAATGTCATTTGTGAATAATGGCTGTTTGTTTCTTCCACTCTGATATTTCTTTTATTTGTTTTATTTGTCCTGCTGGCACTGATAGGACCTTCAGTATAGCATGAAATGGAAGCAGTGAAAGCAGATCATCATGGTGTTCTTGAATTTAAGGGAATGCTTCTAACAGTTTTCCAATAAGTATGATATCTAGTTTTAGGTTTTGGTAAATATTCTTTAAAGCAAGTTAAGGAAATTTAGTTTATTTCTTGTTTTCTAAGAATTTTTACCATGAATAGTTGTTAGATTTTATTAAATGCTTTGTCTGTATCTATTGAATTAAGTCATGGCTTTTGATTTTAATATATTGACATGGTGACTTACATTATTAATATATTTTCTAATGTTAAACCATCCTTGGATCCCTGGAATGATTATTTTTCTTTTGCATTACCAGATTTAATTTTTTATAAGTGAGTTTTAACTTTTAATTCTCATTTCAAGATTTATAAAATGAATTAGGAATAGTCCATATTTTTCTCTTACATAGAAGTATATATTTAAAATTGCAATCATCAGTTCCATCAGTGCTTTAATAGATCTTGTCTTTATAATATATTTTTTAACAGTCTCATACTTATAGAAAAATTGCAAGAAAGCACAAAGAACTTTTTCAGTGAACATGAGAATGAGTTGACAACATGATGCCTCATCACTTCTGAATACTGTAATGTATACTTCAGTCAAATGAGGGACATTTTCTTATATAACCACACTACAATCATCAAAATCAGGAAATGTACATTGATATGTTACTATCTTCTAATCCTCAGTCTCCATTTAAATTATAGCAGTTGTCCCAGTAACACCCTTCATAGCAAAGAGCCATGATTAGTTATTTTGTAGAATGTTCCTCAGCTTTGAATTGGTCTGCTATTTTTTTTCATGGTTAGAGTCAGATTTTGCATCTTTGATAGGAATATCAGAGCAGTCACACCATGTTTTTCTTATTGAATTCTATCAGGCAGCTCACAATTTTGAATGTACCATTATTGGTGATGTGCATTTTTATCACTTGTTTTAGTGTGTCTTCTAGGTTTCTCTGAACTTACTTTTTTTCTCATTGTGCTTTCTGAACCTAGGAATTTGTTTTCTGTTAATTCTGGAAATTTCTCAGCTATTTCCAGTATTGCCTCTCATTCATTTTATTTACTTCCTTCTTCTGGAACTCTAATTAGTTGTATGTAAGTCTCATTCTATCTTCCATATCGCTTAATACTTAATTCATATTTTTTATTCAGTACATCATTGTCTGAAGTTCTTCAGAGTCTGATTATGCTGTGTTTTTATTTTTTCCAAACCTCATGGCTTATTTTCTTATTTCATGATTCTGGACTATAGCACAGGCTTATAATGAAAAATAGCAGTCCCCTCTCTAAAGTCTAAATTCTGCATCCTAGTGAAAATTATCTAATTCTTTTAGCTACTGCTTCTGGAAATTAACCTTATATTTTTAAATAACATCAGTTTTAGACATTATCTATTGGTTTTTTTATCATGGAAGCTGAAGATTCTATAATAGTTTTCCTTATCCCATTTTTCTAATATCTTTGTGTCACAATTTTTGTTTTCATTGTAACTGTAAATGTTGCTCACTGAGCCAAGAGTTATACTATGCTTACACTTCTCTTTGAATTAATTATTGTTTATTCTCTATGTATTTATAAATTCAGTGTTTATTAATTCTCTCTGTATTTATCAGTTCTTTCCAAAGACTCGAGTAGATCTGGGAATATTCCTTCTGCTGTTCTCCATGTGATTGAATATGTTGGGTAATCCACAAGTTCTGTTTTCTTTGGGTGTCCTTTCTGGAAGCTACTACTCCACTTCTGGATCCCCTTTCGTCCCACTTCATTCTGCTCCATCCTTTAGATGTTTTCTAGGCCAACTGCATCTCTTTAGTCATAGTGTGTCTCTTCACTATCACCCTGAATATTCCCTTTAACTCTTCCGTGCTAGACCTTGTTTTCTTTTTGAAGTTCGATAGAGTCAATTCCTGAGAAAAGGTATGTAGAAGTCAGTTTTTTGAGACCTCTTGTATTGGTTGTCTCATTGCTCTGTAATAAATGACACCAAAACTTTTATTATTTTGTAGTTTTTGGGGCTAAGAATTTGGAAGCAATTTGGGTGGTTCTGGCTTAGAGAATCACATGAAGTTGCAGTGAAGAGGTCAGCCAAAGAAGCAGTTATCTGAAAGCTTGACTAGGGGCTGAAGGATCTGCTTCCAAGGTGATTCACTCACCTGGCTGGTAAATTGTTTCTGGTTGTTGATTGGAAGCCTTAGTCCCATGGGCCTCTCTACAGGCTGATTGAGGGCCTCCATTACCTGGTGATGGGCTTCTCCCAGAGTGAGTGGTCCAAGAGAATAAGACAGAATTGACAGTGTTTTTCTATGACCTAGATTTCTGCTACATTCTATTCATTGGAAGTGAGTCATTAAGTCTTTCTACATTCATGAGGAGAGGAACTAGGCTCTGCCTTTCGAAGGTTGGAGCATCACAGATTTATTGGACTTGTTTTAAAACCTCCACATCCTTCATGTCCAAAAACAAACAACTGTACTCTCAAACTTGAATATGGACTTCTAGATGGTAATTGTGTTTCTCAGAATTTTGAAGGCATTATTTCATTGTTTTCTAGCTTCCATTATTGCTTATGAGAAGCCTCTTATCATTTTGATTCCTGATACTTTGTATGTTTTCTTCCTGAATATCTTTAAGAACTTTATCTTCGAACTATGGAATAGCAAGATAATGTGCCTTGGTTGGTCTCTTTTCATTCATTATGATGGATATACAGAGGAACCTCTTAACCAAGAAGTTCATATCTTCAGTTCTGGGAATTTTCTTATATTGTATCTTTGATATCTTCTCCATCATTTTCTGTTTTTGGAACTCTTATTGATTGGGTGCTGGATCTCTAAGATTCATCTTTGAATATGGTTATATTTTTGTTTTTCTTGTCGCTTCCTCCCTCCTTACTTATTTTTTTCAAGTGTATTCAACTTTCTGTTCCAATTCTTTTACTGATTACTTTATTTCTATTATATATTTAGTTTCTAAGAGCTCTTATGTCCTCTGATTACTCATTTTTTTATAACAACTTGCTCTTTTTTTATGAGTGTAATCTCTTTTCTGTATGAGTATTAAATATAGTTACTTTGAAATATTTTTCTGTGTCTTGTCTCTGTTTCTTTATATTTTTTTCTGCTTGTTTTTTTCTCAACCTTTCATTTTGAAGGCTTTTCGCAAATATCGAGTTATTTTTAGCCATCAGTCATGTTTGAGAGTGGTCAGTAAAAATCTGCCTGTGTGCAGAACTTATCAGCTGCTGAGTTCTAGAAGTTTTTATTTTTTTAAGAATGTTTTCAACTTTTATTTGTGAGCGTAAAAAGGGCTTTTTGCTCTCCGGGCCTTCCGTGTATTTTCCCCTGGACTGCCTATCCAGATTCTCCTTCATTCCTTTTTAGATTTGGAAGTAGTACTCAGACTTTTCAGAATATTTCCTCTCTCACTCACATTTTTATTTACAAAGAGCACACTTGTATATATTATGCATCTTGGGTTCTATCTTAGTTTCATTACCATATTCAGAGATTATGACAGAAATTTGCCCCTCCCTTTGTTTGATAAAGTGCAGGTGTTTGCTGATTTATTTTGTACATATTTTTTGTACATTTCATGAGGTCTTGGGGAAGAGAGTTTGTGATCTAGGTTTATTTGCAATCTTGTCCTAGAAGTCTCTCCCTACATTTCACATTCTGAATTGTTAGTGTCTGTGGAGCAGTAATATGGATGTCTAATAATTTAAGTAGCCAATATTCATTGATTAGATTTTACTTTGTTCTTAATTTTATGTATTGCAAGTACTGCTATTGTGAGCATCTTTTTACATATAACTTTAACTGAGGTTATTTCCTTAGAATGGAATCTCGAAGTGTAATTACTTAGATCAAAGGATACAATCATTAAGATCCTTAATACTTGCTTCTAAATTGCTTTTCAGAGTATTAGGTCAGTTTATATACTCAATATCAGTCAACATAGTGGATTATAATTGAAAAAAACCAACCAAGTTTGCTAAGGGAAAAATAATATCACATAATGCACATTTTAATTTGCATTTGTGTTTTCTCTCCCTCCCTCTTCCTCTCTCCCTGCTTCCATCCCTTTTCCTCTCTTTTTTGACTGGTTTTGGTAGTGTGGGATAGGCAACATTTAGATTTTCTTACTGAGTTATCTGTGATTGTTTAATGCCATCTTTTATGGTTTTTGAGCTTTTATCATGTTACGGGTTTTTTTGTATTGCCTTCCTTTTTACTTTTATTTGTTTTTTAATGTGATTTGAATTTTTAGATGATTAAATATATTAGTCTTTTATTTTAACTTTTTATACTTTAAAAGGCTTCCTTTATTCCATCTTTCATTTAGTTCTTTTAGATTCCATTTTGTAAATTTAACTCTTTAGTCCATTTATTTATATGTATAATGTGAGGCAAAGAATCCTGAGATTTTTCCTCTATGTAGTTAAACTCATTTTTCCATTATTTATTATTATCGAATTTCCAGATGATTTGAAAAGTCACCTTTATCATGTACTGAAATTTCTCACAACCAGGGTTTCTGAGCTTTTAAGTTATTTTCTGCTTATCTTTTTATTCTAGTGCAGTTTACTTTTAAAAAATGATGATAGCCTGATAATAACATTTCACTTTCTGGTAATGCTAGTCCTTCAGAATCTCTCAGGACTCCAGTCCTGAAGAGAGTTGAGAACTTCAAGGTGCCTTATGTCAGGGAACTGCCAAAGGGAAGTTGGTTCTGAACACAAGTCAGGGTGAGACCAGTACAAAAACGGAACCTTGGAGCCACTTTCCTAGGTTCCTTGAAGCTTGCCTGATGAGAAACTACAAAGGTGTCAGCCTGGGAAAGGGCTCAGTGAGGAGTATCACTCAGTCTAGGCATAGAGATTGGAGGGCTGTGGGGTCTTAATGCCAACAATGTAATTATAAGTAATACTTTTAAAAGCTAAATTACCTGTTGAACATAGAAGCCTACACAGTGGTCCCAACCTTTTTGGCACCAGGGGACTGGTGTTCCTATGAGAATCTAATGCCTGATGATCTGAGGTGGAGCTGAGGCTGTGATGCTAGCGCTTGGAAGCAACTGCAAATACAGACAAGGCTTCGCTCCCCTGGCCCGCAGCTCACCTCCTGCTGTGTGGCCCAGTTCCTAACAGGCCACTGACCTGTATGAGTCTGCCGCCCAGGGCTTGGGAGTCCCTGCACAAGCACTAAAACTTGGCAGTTAGGATTCCCCTTTCTTTTTCAGGTGTCCTCTAGCTGCTCTATTATTATGTTTTTTTTTTTTTTCTCTTAAGGAAGCCTTTTGAGGATCTGACTGGGCTGACTGGGGTGGAGATAAGGGAGAGAAGAACAAAGAAATAAGAATGAAAATTGACTGACTGACTGGGCTGACTGGGGTGGAGATAAGGGAGAGAAGAACAAAGAAATAAGAAAGAAAATTGATTCAAGGCAATTCTGTCTGTATACTTTAAAGCACATGTATAGTATCTTTAGAAATGCCTTCAAAGCTTACGTCATTGCAGTTCCATTGTGGCTTTTTTTATATTATAAAGAATGATTAGCGGATTTATTTTAGATTTCTGCTTGCCTGAGGGCAAATTTATCAATAGAAAGGAGAGAACACACCAGTTAAACTATTACAAGTCTTAAGCAAAAGTCTTACCACTCCAGTTCTATATTCAGTCGTCTTTGGTTGGAGACTCTGGATCTATTTAGAGCTGTCACCCTGTCTTGACAGTGGTGAGGTTCTGCTCTCCCATTTTCTCTGACACTTAACATTTTTCATTTCTTGTAGCACAAAGTAGATAAAGCTGGAATATTTCATAAGACTTTACCAAAGGCAGGGAACAAATTAAAGGAAGTAGACAGAGAGAGTAGCCTGCCATGAGGTCATTTTGCATAGGAAATCTAGTTTTAGACTTTTTTAGCTTTGCTTTATCTCTAGCTCATGGCTTGCTGCAAATTGACGAAAGTCATTTTCTTTTTCCTGCCACTCAAGAACCTTGAAGTGTATGTAGACTAAATTTCAAACCCAAAAGAGAGGACTTCATGATCAACACTGGGAATGCTCCCTACATGTGTGTGGCCTATGCCTTATACAAACAAATCATATCTATCTATTCTAAGAGCCTCTATAAGACAGTTTTATCTAGCTGTAACCCTATAGCTTATTGTCCTTACTAGTGATAAGTATATGGTAGATGGGTTGGGAATCTGTCATAATGAATTTTATATAATGAATATATACATTATACTTACTTATATTTTATGGCTTTTTAAATAAGAGGTACAGTGTTACATAAAAGAACAGTGGACCAGAACTAGTAGACTTGGGTTCTGGTCTGATTTGCTAGTAAATAGCCTTGTCTCTTAGCAAGTCACTCAATCTTCCTATAGTTTTGTTGAGAGATTTGGATATAATTAGTCTATAATTTTGTCATTTTGACTATAATTGAAATTTTTTAAATGTTTATAAAATTGGTGCTTGAATATTTTTCTTTGTGACATATTAAGGGTACTTTAATATGATGCTGAGATATGTATGAAGAATAAAGGTCCAATTATTATTCCAGTGAAAAAAATATGGTACATTTTATAATGGCCTACTTTATCGGACAGGTTCTCCATTATGGTGACAGGTGGTCATATTTATTTAAAAGGGGCCATGGGAGCTTACTATGAATTTTTGATAATAAAGTAAATATTTACCTCTTTATCACATATAAATTAGATGTTCTTAAACAGTTTAATTGCATATAGTTAAACCTATATTTATATTCTATATTTACTAATTTTATTTTTTTCATAAATGTGACCTTTCATCTTTCTAATTTTTAGGTTGAAGTAAAAAAACAAAAACATCATACATTAAAGTACTTTAAGTTATTAGTACTCTCAGTTTTTTTTCTTTTTACTTATGTGTAATCTGTTTTTTTTTCAGAGTGAAAAACTTTTGTTATATGATACAGTCCAAAGTGAACTGGAGGAGAAGATAAGAAGGCTTGAAGAGGACAGGCACAGTATTGATATTACCTCAGGTAATGGGAATGACGTGATTGTGATGTTTGATTCAAGTGATAATGAACCTTTGGTTTACTGTAGTGTCTCATAATAGTCTCCTAATATAAATGTGATGTAAATGAAGTATTCTAATAAGAAGGGAAACGGGAGACTTCTAAAGAATTTGATAAGATTGTGATTGTAGTTTTGATTTGAACTCAGACTTCAGAAAGAAGAAAATGGAGCACATGAAAAAAGACGAAATAGAAGTGTGACAGGAACAATAAAAATAATAATATAAAAATGGTAAGAATATTATTACAACATGAGACTAGTAGTGGAAGACAATAGGAATTGTCTTTGAAGACAGCTATCATATATTCTTCTCTCTAAGTCTTGAAAAATTGTCATGTGGAAGAAGGAATAAAACTCTTTCCTCTTTGTTACCATACAAACTAGGACAAATGAATAGAAGTTACAAAGAGGCAGATTTGTGTCTCAAAAAAAGGAAAAACCTATTAATAATTAGATCAGTACAATGTGAAATTGGCTTTTTAGGCTTTCTCCACTGGGTGGAATATTTACTGGATTATCCTACAGTTCTTGCATATGTATTGTTTTTATACATTTTTTTTCTCTCATACAGAGTAGGCATAGTGGAGTCCGACGAGCTGAGCTCTAATGCCACTACTTCGTTACCTCCTAGTTTGGTAACCATGGGTGACAGTCACTTTAGTGTTTCTAACTTGGTCTCTTCGTCTGTAAAATTGAAGCAGTGAGAATACCTACCTCAGAGGTAGTTTGAGGATTAGTTGTGACAATTCATGTAATGTGTATTTAACAAAGTTAATGTGTATTTGACATATATTTATTAAGTGTCAAATTGATTTTTACTTTAGTAAAGGCAGAGAAAAATTGATAAATACATAGCTGCTCATAAAGTTATAGGTAGTCGTATGTATATATACATAGCTACCAATGAAATTTCGCTACCCAAAATTGTATATAGTGTTTTTTTCCTCTTTTGATCACCAGAAATCAGCTAATGCTTAATTTTTGTTTACTTGCCAGAGCTGTGGAATGATGAGCTTCAGTCAAGAAAAAAGAGGAAGGATCCTTTCAGTCCTGACAAAAAGAAGCCAGTTGTTGTTTCAGATATCCTTTTTTAAATTTAGGGTGTTTTTTTTTTTTTGCCTTGATGTACATTTTTGCATTGGTTATACCTTTCTGACTTTTATTGGTATATGTTATCTTTGTTTGCAAGATCCTGTAATAAGCAAAAGTTGATTTATAAAACTGATTAAAGGCAGAAGGATTAAGGATTAAAGGCAGTTCAGCTTAAGAGGGTTAGGGGAAGAGTAAAAATTTAGTTACAATCTCAACTTCAAAAATTAATATGGCTTTATAGTTCCCAAGCGCTTTGATATGAAACATCTATTTAGTATATAGAATGATTGCTTAATTCTTGTGTACTTTTTAACATAAGAAGTTTAAAGGTTTTTGAAGAATAATTTGAAGTCAGAAATTCAGCATTCCAAGGGATTATGTCCAGAAATCATTGTTCCATTCTCTGAAAAACAGAACTTTGGAAGTATAATTTAAAGTGTTAAATTCTTCAAGTAAATTGACCTTGACTTTTCAACGCCCATATATAGTTTATATGCTACAAGATCTTGATATTCTTGAAGATTGGACAACAATTAGAAAGGTATGGTTAAAGATCAGTGGAATACAAGTACATTTTTATAGTCTACTTTAAATATTGATGATTTTTTACTAATACATCAAAATATGATTATTGTAAATATGCTTTACTTTGCAACAGTCTCTAGGGCAATTAATACTAATACAGATAACAGTGGATTGCAGGAGTATTTTAAGAGAGACATGTCAGCAGTTTGACTGTTTTTTCTTGTAATAATATAGTTAATAATTTGTGCAAAAGTACAGAAAAGCATTTATTTAGGTTGCCCCAAAATAATAAATAACCATTTTGTGCCTAGCTTTTAGCCTGGTTCTAGCTCACAGAAGGCACTCAATAAATATTATTGGATAAATGAAAGTGAAAATTTGAACCTGTATTATTTTTCTTACATTCTGTCATTAAAGATTCAAGAATTCTAGGATTTTCTATGCTCGTTTGAAAGTGGAGACTCTTGTTTTCCTTAATTTTTTCATTTTTAGAAACTTTTTAGTTGAGAATTATTTCAGGTATTGATAACACCTCCTGGAGCAATTGTTATTCTTTATATATATATTCTTATGGTCTTAGATATTAACAACTTACTAGAACAGCTAAAGATTTTATTTTACTGTGTTTTTTATTGAGTTTATCAGTAGTCACTATAGATATTAAATAGATGCTAAAATATACTTTGTCTATGAACTCAGACAATGTCTTTCTTTTACTTCTTCTTTTTCTTTTTTCTTTTTCTTTTTTTCTTTCTTTTTTTTTTTTTTTTTGATTAAGGCAATGGCTACACTGGGTCCACACAGAGTGAAAACAGAACGTAAGTCATTTAGTCTGAGTTAAATTTTCTTTATAGAAACTTGTTGAATCAGGATTGTTAGGTCATCTATATACTAAAGAGGTCCCCCATCAGTGGTTTCATTCAATCAGTGAACTCTATACCTGGAATTATGAAGAATTCTGGAATCTTTGCCCATGTAAAAGTTTCAAGATTTCTGAATGAAATGTGTTTCTTTCAGTGTTTCAGCTACATTACTATTGCTAATAATGGATGAGTAATTTAAAAATACTTATTGTGTTTTTTATGGATCCAGTAATTCTCTAGGGGAGATATTTGGAGTCTGTGTATTGCCTTCAGGGAGCCTGTGAATCCTCTGCAATTGTGAACAAAATGTCTTCTGTGCTAGCATTTTCTCTGAGAAAGATTAGAGTGCTAGCAGTGGAGTCCATAAAATAATTTACACACCACTAAGAATTACTCATTCTGATACACCTTAGTAAAATTCATTTCAAATTTTATTTTCTTGACTTTTTTTGGAAGTCTAAAATCACTTCCAAAATAGTGATGGACAGTGTTGTCTGGGTAACTCTCTGTGTCTGTCTTCTTTCACTGTGCCTGAAATTTCTTAAGTCTCCTAAGAGCAATGAAACTAGATTTTTTAAAAAACATATTTTAAATACTAAGACAAGTCACAGTCTACAGATAAAATAATCTGTAAGAGAGTAAATCATATTTTATATTTAACCTAAGGATTTCTTTAAACTTTATATAATGTCCTGAAATTGTAGCAATATTTCTACTAGACTACTTCCCTTAGGAATTAACTAGAAGGGTAACTACCTAAATCTTGAAGTTAACATTTTGAGTCATGGATTCTTTTGAGAATCTCACTATACTATTGAATGGATCTCCTCTCCAACCCCTGTATCTTTAGCATTATCTTCAGCATTGTGTCCTACTTGTTTTCTTCATGGCACTTACCACAATTTGAAATTTTTAATTTATTGTTTACATGTTTATGTGTCTCCTGACAGGACTTTAAGATCCACAAAGGTCAGAACCATATTTCTTTTGGTCACAGTGCTCAGCAAACATTTGATGAATGAATGAATGAATGCTTATTGAGCATCTTCTACATACCAGATACTATTTGAGGCTCTAGGAATACCACGATGCAAGAGATGGACCTCTTGGAATTTGCTTGGGGGAGGCAGAATAATATATATTAAAATAAATAATTAACAAGATAATGATAAATTGTAATAATTGCTATGAAGGAAATATGAAATTATGATGAAGATTAACTGAGGAGTGGGTAAGGTGGTTGGAGAAGACCTTTCTTAGTTGGTGACATTTGAATGTTGAAGAGGTGCCTACTTGTTGGTATACTTTTGGCAATGTGCTTTCATAAAGAACATTTTTTTCTCTGTATTACTTTATCTGATTAATGCCAAACCATTTCTAGGATTTAAAAAGGGAAGTTCTACTTAGGACATTTCCTGTTTAGAATCAAAGGCCTGGGGAACTCTTGGAGTATATATTAAATTCTGCTTCTTTGGACGTGTCAAGAAGGGAAGAAAATGTGAAAAATATAATTTTCAATGGAAACATGGCAATTGATATTTTAAATCCTACTTAAAATTGGCACTAGTATAAGTTTCAATTGATAATTGATAATTTTCTGCTTCCCCTTCTGGCACTTGTCTATTTAATTAATGATTTAGTATATATTATTTAGCTTTGTTTAGTAGTTACAGTAACAATTTAGTGAATTATATTTAAAAAGTAAATGCTCTTCTTTTAGATTTGGGTTTGGTATTTAAGAAATATTTTTAGTGGTTTTTTTTCACATATATGCATAGATTGGTGTTACTTCTTAATAGTCTGTACTTTTCTTCTGACAATGTCTTATTAATATAACAGTTTTTGAACTGATCCCTTTAGCACCTGTGAAACTGGAAAAACATCTGCACAGTGCTAGATCTGAAGAGGGAAGATTATATTATGATGGTGAATGGTATATACGTGGACAAACAATATGTATTGACAAAAAGGATGAATGTCCTACAAGGTAAAAAGTTTTTATCATATTAGTGTTTCTCAGTATTAGAGTCGACAACATTGTTGTTGATAAATATTTGGTGCCTCCATTGTGTGTTCATAATGCATCACTAGTTGCTTGTGGACCCTTTTTTTCTCTTGACATATGATTTGATTAGCATACGTGTGTGTGTGTGTGTGTGTGTGTGTGTGTGTGTCTCAGCGTTAAAATTTATATACCAGAGATAAATCTTAATCATGAGCACAAGTATTAACGCTAGTGGAAATTTTGGAACTATTCAGCCAGGGAAGAGATCCTGTTTGTTAATTCTTATAGAAAATGACTTTTATGATACTAATATTATGACCTTTAAACCACAGTGTTATGAATTTGACAGTGTGCCTCCATAAGGTATAGACCTGTTAATCCTTTACTTTTTTGGTATGTGACAGTATTTTGTATAAAAAGAATTTGGATCAGTTAAAGTAGGAAAGGAATGGAAAATTAATGAAAACCTTTAATAGTCACAGTAACTAAAGTATAACTTGAAAACTGAAAATTTCCTTTTGAAAGATAATCTGTCTAGGCTTAAAGTTTACATAATTAAAATAATTTTAAAGTTTATATATTTATATAGCCTAAGTGTTATCTCATTGTGGCCTTTGAAAAATATTACTGTTAATCACTGCTTAATTGCTTCAGTAGGTTAGTATATAATTCTCAGAGTAGTAACTTTCTACATTAAGAAAATATTTTTTTGGGTATCAGAGGGTAAGTTAAATGTTTACGTTTAGTATATAATACTCATTTTTCCAAATACAGTGGTTTTAATTGGATTGTAATTTCGTCTTCAAATTTTTAGGATACCAGGAGCATTGCATATAGTAACTTTTCTCATAGAAGCTCACTGAACTAATTCCTAAATTATATATGATATCCTTGAATTCTTGGCTTTATTGTACTGCTTTTGAAGCATTTTACTACAAGTTAGCAAAATCTGAAAAAGAGATGACATAGCATAGAAGAGGACTAGATAAAAAGTTTTTAAAAAGATTTCTATGTAAAGATTAATAGTATCCAAAAAAACCTGTACAAATACCATAGATGCTTGACACTGGGAGTTAGGGATTGGTATTTGAAAGATTTTCTACAGCCGAGACTAATATGAATTGGAGGTATAGTACCATATAAGTAGTGGTTTTAGCTCCACTCTGCCTTTTTTGGGGGGTATGGGATCGGGAAGGAGTAGGAATATTCTTCATTTAGTAGTTCTAATAGTAAATTTTACCAACTCTAATAACAAAAGAAAAAAATTATTAAGTGTTGCTGAATGATGTTTTAGACCAACATGCCCAGCTGATAACATTCTGTTAAAAGGCAATTACATAGCTGAATCTACTCTCATAGTCCAGGTATTTTGATTTTATAGCTAGTATTTGAAATGAATAGAGGAATCATATTGTAATTCATTCATTCCTTTTTCATTTTTCTTTTTAAATTTTTTTTTAGTGCCATAATTACAACAATTAACCATGATGAAGTTTGGTTTAAGCGGCCTGATGGAAGCAAATCTAAGCTTTACATTTCACAGCTACAGAAAGGAAAATATTCAATTAAACATTCGTAATCATGATTTAAGTGTTATCTAAATCTACCTTATTAGTGTTACGAAGTGTAATGTGCCATGGGAGTAAAAAATGTATTCAGTAACTTAATATTCTCATTGAATCATGAGACTGTGTTTGTAGGTAGTACTCTGAGTAGACTTCATACTGATACGTTATTAAAAGAGACAGTAAAAAAGTTTAATCATGGTCATTACATTTGTTTGCCTTTTAGGTCCGTTGACCAATAGGTGTATGGTAGGGGTTTCTTACTAAACTTTTTTCTTGTTTTTTATGCAAATCTATGTTTAGTGAACTATGTTGCTAAATGGCTACTTTTATCTATATTTTATTTTTCCATATCTTTGTCATTCATCAGGTGTTTGTAAATAAGTCTTATAAAATGTTTCCTATAAATGGTTTGTACTAGTACATTAGTGTTTAATCACAATTGAAATTTAAACATATATGTGAGTATGTATATATGGCATCATCAGCTTATTTAGAACTGATGGCCTTACTTTACAATCTTGTTTTACCCCAAATTATGCTATTGGGTTTGAAAGCTAAAAGGAGCACTTTTGTAGACTAGCAGCTTTCTTTTTCCTCTTCCTTGATTGTATGGTGGTGACCTATTTTTATAAATTATACTTAATGTTAATTAGTAAAATTAGTGTCAAGTAATAACATGCTTCTACCTGTATTTCTTGTGAATCTTTAGAGGGCAGGTATTTTTATGCCTGGTATTTATGATACAGTATATAAGTGGTGAACAGTAACTGACAGTATTGTGGTGCTTGCTGTACATGTCTGATCTTTGAAACAGATTTTTAGTAAGCATTTTCCAGAGGTAAAGCTAGATTCTTATCCTAATTTTATTGCTAGGACAAAATAGACAGGGAAATTTTCTTAAATCTATTCTCAAATTAATTATTTTATCTTTGGTGTTTCTACACTTTAAAGCCACTCAGTGCAATTTAGAAAATGCTGGCCTCTCTTCCCTTAGCCACATTCTAAATTAAATTCTAAAACCTCAGGAATAGTACAAAGAATTGAAACCCTCAATATGGCAGCACAGTGGCTGTAGTATATATTAGGGTACAACCAAATCAAGTACTCCTGGTGGTCTTGTGCACTTTAACTTCTGGTAGAATGAGACTCAAGAGGACGAGGAAGAGATCTACTTACGAATAACACTTAGGGCAGGAATACCTGCATCATTCCGTTTCTTACTATTTTACCTCTGCAAACATCTTCCTGTGTAGATCACTTCTTCACAGTTGCCAAATGTTAAAAAAATTTGACATCTGAAATTCGTTATCAGCAAATTTATGTACTTTGTTCTGTTTCTAATTAACATTAGCAAATGTATATAATGTCATAATCTAATAGTATTTGGCAGTTCTTATGTATACAATGTTTCATAAGCATTTTTAATAAGATTTGTATTTTTAAATTTAGTATATAATAAAAAGATGTGTTTGAGTGTCATTTGTAATGTCTTAAATTACTTGTGCATAAGTTCTTTTATTATTTATAACCTATTTCTAAGGACGATTTGAGCCAATTTACATTAGTAGATATGAAGTGTCAAATGTTTCTGTTCTAAACTACAGTTCGGTCTCTATTGGGGATATATTTAGAAATTTAAGACAGCTAAGTTATGTTTAATTTAAAAATATACATATATGTTATATTTTAATAAAAATGTAGTATATAAGTGCTGAAATTCTAAGTTTTTAATTTAAAAACTGATTTAGCGCATTTACTTTCAAAACTATTATTATACCGATATTGATTCATATAAGCAAATGCTTATCTATGATTAAAGTACTGTAAAATATATTTTGTTATTGGCAGTTTGCCATTAGACTTCTGGTCAAAAGATTTAGTTTAGGGGCATTGTTAGAATATGTGAAGTATGATACGATAGCTGTTGCTACTGCTGATGTTGTTATGTTTATGATCAGCCTGTGTCTTAGGGTCAATTTAAGGGCCTTTACTGTCACAGCTCCCAGTATTTCCTGGTCAGTCCACCCCCGTCCTGCTATGTCTCATTAAAAAAAAAAAAATAAAGAATTCTATCATCACTGATTCAATTTATCACTAACAAGCATTATTGGTACACTCCTCACTCTGTCTCTGTCCTCGCTGTTCATTTTGGTTGGCCGGTCACCAGGTATTTTTCATTGCACCCTTCATGTAAAAGTTGTTCTAAGATATCGTTACTCAGGACTCAAATAGCACTGACTGAACCATGTACATCTCACTGATAATTATTTTAAAAAGAGGAACAAGGACACTGGCTATTATTTCTAATATTTTGTTTTGGATCCACTAAGTCCTGCACACTAAAACTGAACTAAAATGAAATTATAAGGAAAATGGATCTAGGATGAATAAATAGACTAATTAAGATTTATGTAGTCTCTTGCGAAATTGGAATGTAAACTATTTTAATTGCTAAAGATAAAGAAATCTAAAATACTTTTTAAAGAACATGAAAGCTTAGAATGGGTTTAGAGAAAATAACATGTTCCTTTTATTGTCTTCGTGGATGAATTACAGGAATTGTGGCTTGTATATCAGGTAGTATTAACTGAGGCAGTTTCCTACTTTGGTTGCTGTGGCCCAGAGTCTTGCCCTTTACTTCACAGGCCCAGAAACTTGAATTTTGTATGTCCTGTTATAGGCTGAATTGTGTCTCCCCCAAATTCATACACTGAAGCCATCACCCTCGGTACATTAGAATGTGACTATATTTGCAGATAGAGCCTTGAAAGAGGTGATTAAGTTAAAACGAGGCTGTTAGATTGGGCCCTAATCCAATCTATGTCCTTATAAAGAAGAGACATTTGAACACTAGACATGTATGCACACAGAGGAAAGACCATGTGAGGACACAGCAGAAAGCCAAGGAAAGAGGCCTCAGAAGAAACCAAATCTGCTGAAACCTTGACGCTGCACTTCTAATCTCCAGAACTGTGAGAAAATAAGTTTCTGTTGGTTAAGCCACTCAGTCAGTGATATGTTATGGTAGCCCTAGCAATCTAATACATACCCCAAGGTGACAGCTCTGGGGAAATTAGACTGACCAACTCACAGAGTATTGAAATGATAGCTGAGTGTCAATAATTTACATTGGGAAGTATAACTGAGGAGAGCCGAATACTCAAGTCAACTAGTTGGCATATTCCATCCTTCTACGGAAATCTATGTGAAAGCAGACTTGTCATTAGAAGATTTCTTTGTTTTGATAAAACTTCAGTCCTCTGGTGAGGATACCGTCTTCCTGGTATTGTGCTGGACATATTGCTATAATCTTACTCATCACTTTTTTCTTGGTGCCTTGCTGACCAAGAGATCTTTTCTGTCAATGTGCTGTACAGGCCTTGCCTACAGCTCTCTCTTAAGTTCTTCCTAAACCATGTGCTTTGCCGTTCTGGCCAGTTTATTGGACCAGTGTGTCCCCTGACTCATGGGCAGCCAGTGATAATAATACTTAAAAGAAAATTTTTGTCTAAATTATTGACAACAGTTTTTTATTTGAAGCTTATACACTGTGGTGTTAACTTATATTTTATCAATGTACTTATATATGTGTATATAATAATAGTATCCACAACTCAAGGGCCACCTTGGTCTGGGCCTCTCCTACCCAAGGGTTTTGTTGGGGGTCTCGGGCTTAGAGGAAGTAGAGCCCAAGATTTGTATTTACTTAACCACCCTCCCCCTCTTTAATGCTCTCTCCTTCCTCCTGCTGCGGCTGCTCAAGGGAGGTCTCAGTGTCGGTTGTGGCCTAAGCCCACTCTGCAAGTTTGCCAAGGAGGAGACCCAAGAAGACGAGGTTGCTGCTTGGCTGTTGCCTACAAGATGCTCCTGTGTCCTCTCCTGGTTCTCTAGACTTCTTTTTCTACTTCCATTTTGAGCTTTAAAAAATTCTTTAAGATTCTGTTCCCTATATTGGTTGTTTTCCTTATTCTGTTGACAGAATAAGGCATAGTAGCATCTATTATTTATGCTAAAGGAATATTATATGTATTCTACACTCTTTCTTAACATATCTTGTGACCTTTATCAGTCTCCACAATTCTAAGTCATTATTAATGACTGCATAGTATTCATTTTTATGGTGTAGTCACATAGGGTTGCATTATGGACTGCCAACACAATATTGATGGATATTTGGGTTCTTCTTTCGTCCTTCCTTCTCTTTCTTCCTTCTTATCAAATGAGGCTGAAGTGAACACTCTTGCATATACACCTTTGACCATTGGAAAGTGCATGTTTATAGCATAAATTTCAAGTAGACTTGATTGGTCAAATGGTGGGGGAATTTTATATATTATTAGACATTGCCAAATTTCCCTGCAAATAAATTGTACCAATTTATACTCTCAGTAATAGTGTATAAGATGCCTTTTTCCCTTATCATCAGAAACACTGATTCTAATTAATTTTCAGGATTGTTCTTCTACCTTCTCTTTAATTGTTTCCTTCAGGCTGCATGCTAGGCCCTCATCGAAGTCCTTTGAGAAATTTTCACTCACTTCATTGATTCCAGCTACCAGCTATGTCCTGAAAATCGCAAATCTAACCTCTGCCCTCATCCCAGTTAAATATTTCAAGTTGTCTGCTGTGTATTTGCATTGGTTTCTCACACTTTGAAAACACTATACACAAAACCAAATGTTATCTCCTCATTACATCCCTCTCCCAACCGTATGTGTACTTCTCTTTTGTTTTCACCCTTGATTCATTGCTACCATCCATCCAAATACAGACCTTGGGGAGGCTGGGGCAGGTGGTTAAACTCATGGGCTTCATGGAGTTTGGAGCAAGACTAACTGGGTATGAACTCTGCCACTTACCAGCTATATGACCTTGGACAATTTCTTAACCTTTGTGTACCTTACTACCCCCATCTGAAAATGGAAAGAATAATTTAATACTTTATAAGGTTGTGGTGAGGATTTAATGAATTAATATATGTCATGTTCTTATATGTCTGTTGATAAAACCTATGTAAGAGCTATTTTTATATTTTGACTCCTCACATTTATTGAATTATCAAGTCCTATAAATTTTAACTCTGAAGGATTTCCTGAGATTGCCCCTTTTTTTCCTAGTCTCCCTGATGCTGCCCTAGTTAAATCCTCTAGTATATTTTACCAGGATGATTGTAATGGCCTAACTAGTCTTTTTGCCTTTTCCCTCTATGGCAAATCTCATATTTCTAAACCCCAGAACTGATTTCTTTCTTTCTTTTTTTTTTTTTTTTTGCTCCCTGGTGGACTTCAATTCTCTTGCCTACCCAGCACTCCAGTTCTACTTTTTCCAGGACATGCTTTTCCCCAACCATGTGGTTCCATTTCTCTAATGCTCTGCCAGTCTTGGTCATAGTTGTTTAGATTAGGTGGGCATGTAACTCAGGCTGTCTCAGTATCCTTCCCTGGGGTATTTCAAACTATAATTGTGAAAGGAGAGTTTCCCTCTTGTGTTGAAACTGGGAAGACAACAAAGTTTGAGAATTATAAGCAAAGTTTTCTGCCCTGGAGAGAATGATGACACAGAACTGAAGAGGTGAGAGATGGACAGGTAATTTCTTGTCATTTAAATTCCTGTTTCCAGCTCAATTTCACCCTAATCTTCCTCATGTCACACGGGCTTCCTAATAAATTCCCCTTTTACTATTCTTTTTTCTGAGTCATGCAACACTTATCATGAATGCTAAGGGCTCCATATTCTGTTAATTTCCATTTTAAAAAAATAATAAAATTTTATAATTTCACTACAAATTCAAAGAATGAAAAAAGGTATTAGTAGAATTGCAGATGTACATGTGATAAAGAAAAAAGCAGTCTCCAACAACTAGGAACTGCCTGGCATGTACTGCGGTCCTTGGTGTTCTATTGAACATAAGACATCTCATAAAACACCAACATCGAACAAGGCCACTCTGACTGTTTTGAAATTATATTAAAAAAAAAAGACCCCCCCCCACAACACATGATCTTGACTGAGTGTAGATAAAACAAGGTCAAGACGCACAAAAACGCTAAACCTGTTCCTATTTTGGCTAATATGAATGACCGCTGTTTATCAATTATGACTTTCTTTTTACTTCATTCCTTCTGCCTTATAAATAAGATTTATTGAGATATCTAATCATAGACTTGCCCCCACTTTCCAATGGTAGCCTGTCCAGAGCAAAGCCCTACTTCTTGAACCCAACCCAAATCCTGTAAGTCCTTTCTAAACACCTACTTTCTCAGATTCCCACAGGTCCCCATGGTGTGCCTTCTCCCTCACTGAGATGAACAAGAAACCCAACTTATTCAACTACAGATATGCTCCTAGTGGTCTTTGGCTGGAAGGCATTGACACAGGATGTGTAAAACAATTTCATTTGAAGAGATTTTCATTAGATTTAGTCTAAAGATATGTGAGTATATTCTGGATAGTTTCCTGGAGCTCCCAGTAAATAATTATGGTTATATGATGGATAAAACACAAAGTTTTTATATGATTATAATGATGGATAAAACACAAAGTAAGCTTTGATTTTCAATTATGTGTTATAGAAAAATTATAAAAGACAAAGTGAAAGGGCATATCATGAAAAACGTTTGCGCTGAAATCTAAGCTGAATAGAACTTTGCTTCCCAAACCAGAAAATGTTAATATTTCTACTCCATTAACCAAGGACTGTCTCCTGAAAATGTAAAAGCTGTAGTATCTGCATTTTGATTAACCTGAAGGTGGCAGTAAATTCCTATAAGACTTAGGTGCTTAGTTTAGAATGTATTTTTCTCCTAATTATTCAAAATCGTATAGTGAGAGTACAGTTGCATTTAATTGTACTGCATACTAATTAAGGGATATTCAGGAAGAAGATAAAGTTCTAAACAAGGATTATATTGTTATTGCTGTTTACTGACTGAAAAGAATTCACCATGTGAAAAAGGCTTAGGAACATTGCAACAGATTATACGCTTCAGGGTTACTATAGAAACAAAGTATGTAATTAAACAAAAAGAACATTAGAACTTTTATTACAGATGAAAGTGCTCTGAAGAGATATGGCAGTAAATAGACTTTATATTTGTTTATTAAATTGATAATCCTTTGCCCTAGAAGTTCCCCAATTTTATCATTCTTAAAATAGAATTTTGTATAGTTGTGTTTTACTCAGTGATCTCCTTACAATCAATAGAATCTCTATGCTATTATTAATCAAGAATGGCCTACTGATAATTTAATATAGAAAACTTACAAATAGCATATCAATAAATATTAATTCACATTGGAAAATGAATTAATTTATTGATCTTTTATATAGAGATCTAAAACTAGATTACTTCATAGTTCCTTCTCATAAGAGAGAAACATTGTCATTGGTGCAGTGAATTACAACAAAAATTATACTGAGGTATAATGAAAAATTATACTGAGGTATAATAATGATCTCATTATATTGGTACAAGATTATTATTAGGGCTTTGAAGATTAGGAAGCATGCAATTTCTATAATCTTCCTAGATAAAGGATAAACAGATACCGTATAAATATACAAAGTTAGTTAATTTTGTTGAGTAAGATGAACAATGCTGGTATTTTAATAATAATTATCGGTTTAGAAATTATTAATATGGATGAAATATTCAAGGTGTCATTTTATCCCTTCATTTAATTTAACTATTTTTAAGATCATACTATAGTAATAAACTATTAACCACAGTAAATGCAAATTTAATTTTCATAATTCCATAGAATTTATTTTTTATTCTTCTTTATGGTTATCTTTCTTAGGCAGTTAGAAATTTTACATAAAGACTGAATGAAAGAGAATAGTCAAGGTTTGTTCGTTTTTAACCAGGTAATAATGTAAAGATAGAAACAGAGACATAGGACATATTTATTACAGAAATATTGATACCTATTCATAATTTTTAAAATTTAAAAGTTACTTTTAATAAAAATTATTTAAATGGTGTTTAGATTTGTTTGAAAACTTATTTTTTAAAGTCTCATAACTACAGGTTCTGTATAAATTAGAGATATTTTAACTTACAGTGCTCTAATTCCACTTTTTTATAATAGTAAATATAAATATAACTTCCTACTTGTGATCGCCCTCGTAAAACATAACATCTAAAGTCGGCCTTATTTTATAATTATTGACTAGTGGTGGTGAATACTGGCTACCAGCAGAGGGCACTTTGAGGTTTATCTGTTAGAATTCAAAGACGTTGATGGCTAAGAGTCTAGACTTGTCTTCAAACTGTTATCCTAAGAGTAAAGTTATTTCTAACATTTCTTTATTCCTCATGATTTCCCATCTCCTTTTTACAAACTCCCAAACTGCCTGGCAAACGATAAGAAGGCCATTTAAAAAAATCAATAGCAGTTCCCAGCTGACAGCACAAACAGATGTGTCCTTGTGGAGAAATCTGAGGAAGGCAGGAAACTCCCTGGATTTTTTTTCTCCCAGAGCCTTTCAAACTCCATCACCATTGTCAGCAATTCTCCTCTAGGGATCTGTATAAGATCCAGAAATAAAAACATGGAGTTTATTGGGGATGTAAAGTACAGCATAGGGAATATAGTCAATAAATTTGTAATAACTATGTATGGTATAAGATGGGTACTATCAAGGTGATCAGTTTGTAAGTTATATAAATGTTAAATTACTATATTGTACACCTGAAACTAATATTATATTGTATGTCAACAATAATTGAAAAATTAAAAAAAAATTTAAAGCAAGGAGTTTAAAAACAGTCTAATTTAGTCAATAAGAAAGTAAACACCAAATGGAAAAGAGGAAGCTCAAAGGGGAACCAATACCAAGGTAGCCTCTTGATGACCAAGCACAGTGGTTTTCATAGTTTTTGACAAGGACACGTCCTAATGTGTACATATGTATGCACACACATATATAGCACACACACATCTAAAATGAAGTATCTTAAAACAATATTTACCCTTATAATGCATGAAAGAGGTATATATAATTTTTAAATATGTAAATGAAATTTAGAAAATATATAGAAGAACAAAAGGCCAAAATAGCCAAAATACTTCCAAAGAAAAATAAGGTAAGGAGATACGTCTGTACCAGATGCTATAATTTTAATAAAGATTTAGTAATTAAAACAGCGAGGTATTAGTACAGGAATATATGAGATCAATGGAACAGAATAGAAACCTCAGAAGCACACTTGTGTATCTAGTGATGCTTGATACATGACAGAGGGAAGATTGCAGAGCACTAAGGAGAAAGTCAACTTTTCAATAGTGTTTTTGGAAAAATAGTTACCCAAAGGGAAAATATGGGAATTAGACTTATCCCTTTATATGAACATCAATTTCATTTGGGGAATTCTGGAGAGATGATGACAAGAAAAAGCAAAAGCTGCTTTTCAAATGATGTATAATTCTCTGCTGTTGTTCCAGAACATTGGAGGTCTGCAGTACAGTTATTCTATGTGAGACTTGCCAGGGACTGCAGAGCATCCTTATCTACCACAGTACTCTAGCCATGTGGCAGGGCTGCTCATAGCACAGTCTAAATCTGCTGCAGACCCTTCACTTGTTCTGGATGATAGTCAAAACTGACAGTATTTGGGATTATCTGACCAATGAGTTGGATTCCCAAATGTGCGCATTGTCTCCAAAATCTGAAGAGGACTACTATTCACTGTGTCTCTTTTTTTAGTGGTAAGAGGTAAATTGGTGCCATAAATTGTTCTTTACCTTGGATGGTATATCTCAGCATGACCTAAGCCACCCAGACTTACTCATTTTGATAACTTCACTAATGGGGCAGGTCCTCGAACCATTGCAGGGTCTTCTTCCACTTTTTGACTCACATGTTTCTTATTAGAACATTTAGAGTACTTGCCCCTGCTCCTTCATCTCCGAATCCCCCATGTTGATTAACAAGATGCCAATATAACTGATATGCATAATGTTCTGTGGAATGTTCAGACAATCAAAGTCTCTTTGGACTAATATTATAACAGAGGACAGGCGAATTAATAAAGCCCTGGGACAAGACTATGAATGTGTATTGATGTTGCAAATGAATGTGAACTGCTTCTGATGCTTTTTCCTGGTAAGGAATTAAAAGACAGCATTTGCCAGAATAATAGCTGCATACCATATGCCAGAATTTGTCAGTCTGTTCCATTAAACATAGCACATTAAAACTATAGCACAGCAGCTGTTATTGGTGCTATCACTTGGTTAAGTCTATAGCAGTCCACTGTTCTGCCGTGATCTGTATTTTTGCTTGGAAAGGACCTCTATATTAAAAAAAGCTATGATGACAGCCACAACCCTACATCCTTCACATTTTTAAGGCTGTTACTATCCTCTGACATTTTCCCCCATGATATATTACTACTTCTAATTTACTGATAAAATTATTCTGAATCTTAATTTTCAAGTTATGTATATGCTCTATCGATATTATGAAAAAAAATTATACCAGACTTTAACCATAATAAGCTTCTAAATTTTCTGTAATACTACCAAATTTAATAAGATTTTGTAAAACTAGGTGTATTTAGATTTATTGATTGATTTACTATAAATAATTGAATACATCATCTTCCACAAATTCTAGAATAATTTTTTTTGGCACTGAGAGTCATTTTCTCTTTTGCCATATTTTGATGTGACTGTGGATTACCCAGGGTTCTCTAGAGAAACAGAATCAATAGGATTTAAATAGGAAGAGATTTGTCATGAGGAATCAGCTCATGCAATTATGAAAGCTGAGAAGTTTCACAATCTGCCATTTGCAAACAAAAGACCCAGGAAAGGCCAGTGTTGTAATTCTAGTCCAAGTCTAAAGACCTGAGAACTGGGGAACAGATCGTGTAAATTCCAGTCCAAAGATGGGAGAAGACTGATGCTGCAGCTCAAACATGTAGGCAAGAAGTAAAAAGAGATGAATTCCTTCTTCCTCTACCTTTTTGTTCTAGTAAGGCCCTCAGAGGAGTGGATGATGCTGTCCCACACTGGGGAGGGCAATCTGCTTTTCTGAGTCCAACAATTCCAATGTTGATCTCACCTGGGAAAAGCCTCACAGACACACCCCAAAATAATGTTAATTTGGGTACCCCTTCGCCCAGTCAAGTCAACACAGAAACTTAAACATAGGCAGATAACTGTGCGTTCTCTTCTTTCTTTCTTTGACAATATTTGTATTATTTCTAAGTGACTTTTTAAATTTGGAAGTTTTTAAGCTTTCATTTGTAAGTACATTTTTAGAAACTGAGATCTATTAGTTTATTTAGGTTTTGAATATTTGTTGAAATTGTATTTTAAAAAAATCTTTATTACTAGGTCTTATACATAATGTTTTCTTTTTAAAATCAAGTAGTTTAAATAAAGCCTAAGAGTACTTATTATTGTGGTGAATGCTATTCTTAATATTATTACTATTCATATCTCCAGATCCAGCACTTGAACTTGAACACAACTCTATAATATTTTTACTTTATTATTTTTCTCTTCTAATAATAAAACCATCTATTTAAAAAAACATTTGTATCAGTTCTGTCATAGTGTTACAATTATCCCACTAAAATGTCACATTTTCTAATAGCTCTTTTATGTAAAAAGCACACTGAAAGTTTGTAATGAAACTTACTTGAAAGTTGTGAAAATTCTAACACTTCCGCTTACAGTGGAAAAATATTCTCATAGTTCTCTTCATAACTATGAATTATATTAATATAAAATAAAACTATAAAACATTCAATATTAATTCTCTCATTAAAGTGAAAAGATTGATCAGTAAATTCCAAATAATCAAAAGGATGCCAGTGAATAGAAGATCAAATGACTCTAGATAATATGTGCATTTATCACATTTGCTCTACTGTTTCTCCCAGATCATGTGGTAGATGTTGCAATATGCGCATTTCTTGGGAAGGATTCTTATTTTACACTCTGATATTTTCTTTTGTGGTAGCCAGCTTCCAAACAGGCCCTCAATTGTTCTCGCCTCCTGGTATTTACATCCTTATGCAGTACTCCCTCACACTGAATATGAATGATCTGTGTAGCCAGTAGGATATTACTTAAATGATGAAGTATGACTTCTGATGCTAGGTCATAAAAAATGTAGCTTGTACCTTGCTATCTCTTAGATCCTTCACTCAGAGAAGCTAGCTTCTATGTCATGAGGACACACAAGCAGATCCTGTGGAGAGGTCCACATGGTGAGGAATTGAGAGCTTCTGCTAATAAATCTGGTTGCCAAATTTGTGAGTGAGCTATCATTTCAAAAATATTTACATGAAATCATACAGTATGTAATTTTGGGGGATTTTCCACTTGTATAATTCTCTAGTTTCACTCATAAATTTTTCTGTGGTGTTTGGCTAGAGTAGAGTGGTTATTGTCAATAGTTTTCTGTCTTGCTGGACTGACTCTTCTGTCTAGAGAGAGCAGGTTTTTGTTGGGGCTTTTTTTTGTCCACACTCATTGACAATCATGGGTTGTCAGCTTCTTCAGCTCCAAGTCAGATATATGAGACAAAAGGAAAACCCAAGAAATAAACCATCATGTTGTTCCTCAGATCCCAACTCCTCTAGCCACTCTGCTTGATTTTCCCACTTTACAGAGTCTTTTTATGTTTGTTTTGTATAAGTGTCAAGGTTTTCAGTTGTGGTTAGTAGGAGGAATAGGGAAAATTACAACTACTCCATCTTCCTGGAAATGGAAGTCTCCAGGGCTCCTCTTAACTATGAAAGAAATGGTTTCTTTAATGATGTAGCTTTATACTTTTTTGTCCATAAGGTTTGAGTGTTTTAGTTTCAGTAAAGAACATGTTGCTTTTCATTCAATTGTTCAACTCTTACAATTCAGTTAAAACAAAGAAAAACAAACACAATTCAGCTGAAACAAATAGAAATAAACTAGTTTTTTGACAGTCCTTGTTACTTATGATATTTCTATACTTATTTCGATGGGTTAAGAAAAGATAAGGGTGTCTGAGGGGTCATGAGCAGTCTTGCACTGGCTCCCAAGGTATTTTTAGGAACCTTACACTTAGCTAAAAGTCTCTTGCACCACTGGATTATATCCCCAAGTTCTTATGACATGTTTTTTTTTTTTTTCTAATTGAACAGCTTAGCATGGGTACTATTATTTCTGTAAATAGCCAATGAATAACAGACAGTTCCTATGGATTCCTTGGCCTTGAGTTGTGCCTCCCCTTATGAATGACTGGTGGGTTTGTGGGAACCCAGCAGTACAGTACAGACAGCTTTTCTTAATTTCAGGTAAACTTTCATTATGTGTGGTGTACAGAAAGAAAAGGTGTTTGAATTAGCACAGAACCAAAATTGAATCAATATTCATGCTTTACACAGAGTGTCAGGAAACATTACTCCAACTGTACAATGAATTATTAGAAGATCAAAATTGACTACTTTTAATTTAAAAATACATCCAGGCTGAAATAACTTCTTAGATCTTCAATGTCAGTATTTTAACCCAACTTTCTCTTTGGACTCTCCAAAAGAAAATAACATCAGTATTAAACTGGATTGTGGGCTTTTTGCCCATGGTCTTTAGAACTTCAGTGTCTCCTCCCTGATTTTTCTTTATTTTTCAGAAGGTGCATGATCTTTCCGTTGTAATTCTCTTTGATTTTTTAATTTATTTTTTCCCTAAGAATACCTCAATATATCTAGTTTCCTCCCTACCCTTATCCTAGCCTCTGGATAAGGACACTGTAGGACTGGGACACAGGGGTGGAAGGGTGATTACTTTGGCAGAATTTGAATGTTTTATCTTGGCCTACTGATTAAATAAGTGAACCAATACATATTACAAATTACATTTCAAAGTGGAAATTCAATTTATAGAGATGAGCTAAGTAGAAAAAAAAATCTTGTTAATTAGGCAACAGGTGAGAAGAGTATGGTCAACAGACTCAAATACTATCTAGGGGGCAAGCAGGTGAAGAACTGAAAAGTATTGATTGGAATGAACAAGGAGGAGGGTGATGAATTTGATGAGAGGAGTTTTGTTGGAACTAATAACCATAATGTAGTTGGTTAGGAAATGAAAGGCAGATAAAGAAATTAAAGGGAGCAGAAAGGAGAGAGTTCACAGGAGGGGAGATGTTGGAAGACTACAAGGAAGGAGCCTATAGAGAGAGGCAGTTTGATAATATAGGAGAGAGTAAGGTACTTGATAAGTTATAAGTGTTGGCCACTTATTCTTCTGAAACAGGAAGGACAAAAAGAAGATTCATACTAGATAGATTTGTGTTATTGTTCTAGTGGCTGGAATTCAAGTAAGTCCTTCTGATGGCTTTTGTTGAAAACAGAAGTCGGATTGCCTGTTGAGTGACTTGACAGGACTGGGAGAGAGAGAGAGAGAGAGAGAATTCAAAAGTTTGAGAAAAATAGATAAGATTTTATCTATGTTACAGAGATGTGGAGGATAGGAAAACAACAACCTGAAAGACATAATTTTGTTAATTCTTGTCAGTGCTAAGAGCTCATTTGAGGTTGATGACAATAAAACTCTAGTAGATTCATTTACTTAACTGTGACTTTTCTCCAGCAAAACTTAGAGGACAGTTGGAGGAGATACAGAGTTGATTTTACTAGGGTTGGAAGGACAGGATGCCTTCTTTGACAACATTTTCCATTTTTTTTATGGATATAGATATGATTAAGTAATACTTGTCATTTTCATTTTCTTAAAAAATTCTATATTTCATATATATTTTTTAAATTTTAGCTTTTATAAAGAGAAAACCTTCCATATCTATGGTTATAACTCCCATTTCATTTCTTCCTAGATATTTTTGTTCTTTTTTTCTTGATAAGCTAGAAGTTTATTTGTTTTCCTTTTTCCTCCTCAGAGAATCTGTTCTTAGAATTGTTTTTAATTTCTACTGTTTTTAGACCACCTTTAGAGTATTTCCTATCTTTTCTATTTCCTGCTGACTCTGATGATTTCCAAAACCATGGGATTCATTTTTATAAGATTGACTTAAATTTTTATATTAAATTGAGATATAATCGACATATAACATTATTTTAGTTTCAGGTGTACAACATAATGATTTGATATATGTATGTAATGTGAAATGATCACCACAGTGAGCCTAGTTAACATCCATCACTACACTAGTTGCAATTTTTTTCCTGTAATGAGAACTTTTAAGATCTACTCTCTTAGCAACTTTCATATATGTATGCAATATGGTATTGTTACTTATAGTCACCTTCCTATACCTCACATCCCTAGGACTTATTTATTTCATAACTAGAAATTTGTTTCTTTGACCATCTTTACACATTTTACTCATCTCCATCTCCTCATCTCTGGCAACCACCAATCTGTTCTCTATATCTATGAACTCTTTTTTTTTTTTCAAGATTCCACATATAAGTGGGGTCATATAGTATTTGTCTTTCTCTGTTTGACTTATTTCACTTAGCATAATATCATCAAGGTTCATAATATCATCCATGTTACACATGGCAGGATTTCCTTCTTTTTATGGCTGAACAGTATTCCACTGTGTATATGTATCACATTTTCTTATCCATTCATCAATTGATGAATACTTATGTTGTTTCCATGTTTTAGCTATTGTAAATAATGCTGCAGTAAACATGGGGGTCAAATATATGTTTTTTGAAGGAGTGATTTTATTTCTTTGGGACGAATAATCAGAAGTAGACTCGCTGGATCATATGGTAGTTTTATTTTTAATTTTTGATGAACCTCCATACTATTTTCCATTGTGGCTGCACCAATTTACATGCTCATCAACAGTCACAAGGGTTTCCTTTTCTCCACAGCCTTGCCAACACTTGTTATTCTTGTCCTTTTATTAATAGCCATTCTAACAAGTGTGAAGTCATATTTCATTGGTTTCCATTTCCCTGTTGATTAGTGATCTGGAGCCCCTTTTCATATACCTGTTGGCTTTCTGTATGTCTTCTTTGGAAAAAT